>CAOLHI010001548.1:0-363500 GCA_948474755.1 Ctenosaura bakeri
AAAAAAGGGGGACGTAAACCCCAAATGTTTAAATATTTGAAGGGATGTCATGTCAAGGAGGGAGTGGGCTTTTTTTCTGCTGTTCCAGAGACTAGGAAAAAGGAGCAATGGATTCAAGCTGCGGGAAAAGGGAAATTTCCCACCTGAACCTCAGGAAGAACTTCCTGATGGCCAGAGCTGTTTGGTAGGGGGATTAACCTGCCCCAAGTGTGGTGGAGTCTCCTTCTTTGGAGGTTTTTAAGCAGAGGCTGGATGGCCATCTTTTGGGGAATTTTTGATGGGGTTCCTGCAGGGACTTATGGCCCCTGGGGTCTTTTCCCAAACCCAAAGATTCTATGATTCTATGAGCTCTGGTTTTTTTAGAAGAACCTGGCCTTACCCACTAATCCTCCTAAATAAAAGGGATAAAAATTATTCACAAAAAAAAATTTTTTGGACTATTAACAGGCACCTCAAGAAGAAAGAAGCCAAGGGCACTTTCACACTATACCATTATGGCACCACATTAGGACTTTAATTACTACAGCTGCATCATATGGGATCTTGGATTTTTTTGTTTGGTTAGGTATTGGGGCTCTCTGGTTGAGACTTCTAAATCCCAAAACTCCCATTTCCAGGGACAAATTAGTTTTATTGGTTTCATACTATTTGCAAAATCAACACAGATTATAGGAGCATACAATAAAGCAAACTTATTTCAGCATTGTTCAAATTAAATTTTTTGTTTTAAGCTCTAAAAAATTCTGACACACAAAAGAACACCTTGTTTTTCCACAGCACCTTTTAGATACCGGTTTATACTCACTGAAAAAAGGGGCTGATGCACATATTTTTAAAAAAGCAAAGTCCTAAACCTGTATTTAGCATGCAGCGCGTGAACTCTTTTTTCCCAAAAGGGAAAATTTAAAAATTTTGTATTCAGCCCCTCCCACCTTTGCCAGCCAACTCAGTTTATGGCCAGTTTTCCCCCTAACTCTCTCTCAACATTTTGAAAATAGATGTCCTACAACTTAACTAGCTTTACAAATATGCATCCTCATTCAAAGCCCCATACAACTTGGTAAGCAGGAAATATCCCATCATTTCAATGTCATGAAATACATAGCACACAGAATAACCACTGCAGCGCTTGAAAACAGGGGATACACAGAAGCATGCATAATGGAATCCATGATCAGGACTTCACTAAAATATTAAGGTAGCGTTTAAACATAAACTTCAGAAGCAATTCAAAACAGTATTATGCCTGTTGTTGGTTCAAAAGAATTTTCACTAACAGTTACAATTAAGCCTTCTAACACATAGGTTTACCCTGTGCAATTATTTTGTGTCCCAAAAAGGGGCTCCCCATTTAAAGAGAATTGCCCCACACACAGCTGAAAGAATATCAAACTGTTGTATCAACATTATGCAGCATATAAGTCAATATGTTGCTACACAGAATCAATGATTATTTAAGCTAAAAAGGTTAAGCATCATGTTGTAAAGCATTAAAAAAAACTTTTAAAAAAGTGTAACTCCAATTCTGTTCAATGAAAATTAATTAAAAGGAGAAATTACCAATTTCTTTGGGGAGGGAGAAGGCCAAAGACTTTTAAATGAAGAGTACAGAAAAATTTTGGTTTCCCTTCCCCCCCCCTTTAAACTGCAAATTATTTTTTATTGGTTTCATACTATTTGCAAAATCAACACAGATTATAGGAGATAAATAAAAGCAAACTTATTTCAGCATTGTTAAAATTCAAGGTTGCCCTGTTTTTAAGCTCAAAAAAATTCTGACACACAAAAAAAATTTGTTTTTCCACAGCACCTTTTAGAAAACCAAAGTTTATACTCACTGATAAAAGGGGCTGATGCACATATCTTTAAAAAGCAAAGTCCTAAACCTGTATTTAGCATGCAGTGCATGAACTCTTCTTTCCAAAGGAAATTTAAATTCTATTCAGCCCCCCCACCTTTGCCAGCCAACTCAGCTATGGCCAGTTTTCCCTTTTAAACTCTCCCCAACATTTTGAAAACAAAATGCCCAACAACTTAACTAGCTTTAAAAATATGCATCCTCATTGGGCCCCCATACAGCTTGGTAAGCGGGAAAATTTACCCCATCATTTCAATGTCATGAAATACATAGCACACAGAATAACCACTGCAGCACTTGAAAACAGGGATACATAGAAGCATGCATAATGGAACCATGATCAGGACTTCACTGAACTATTTAAAGGGTACGTTTAAACATAAACTTCAGAAGCAACTCAAAAAAATATTATGCCTGTTGTCTAGTTCATAAGAATTTTCACTAACAGTTACAATTAAGCCTTCTAACACATAGGACTACCCTGTGCAATTTTTTTTGTGCCCCCAATAAGGCTCTATTTAAAAAAAATTGCCCCACACACAGACAGAGAAAGCATGAATGAAATGGAAGAGAGAGAGAGAGAGAGAGAGAGAGAGAGAGAGAGAGAGAGAGGGGGAAAATTACACACAGGCTATAACAAAAATAAAAATTTTACCTATCTCATAAATGAAAATTTTTCCGGGGTGGCAGAACAGGTTCTTTTGAGCATTGCCTTAAAGTTTAAAGTACTACTAGACAACCATTTGGGGTCTTTGGGCCCTTTTTGACGTCAATTGTTTTCCTGTTTTTCAAACCTATATGTCAAGTTTACTTTTTTGGTTTATTTTTTCTCTTGCACAGACCATACATCGCAAAGCCTCACACGCACTTAGGAAATTTACCTACATGGGAATGGGAATAAGCAAAAATTTTCACACAGTAAAAGGAAGCTTCTTAAACCATTAAATTGATGAACTGTCAATATGTTGGTTAAAATCCACAGTTTTCCAAGGAAGTTCTCGTCTTGTTTTCCTGTTTTTCAAACCTATATGTCATGTTTACTTTTGTTTGGTTTATCTTTTCTCTTGCATAGACCATACATCGCAAAGCCTCACACGCACTTAGGAAACTATCCTACATGGGAATGGGAAAAAGCAAAAATTTTCACACAGAAAAAGGAAGCTTCTTATAACCATTAGGTTTAAATGAACTGTCGATTTTGGTTGAATCCACAGTTTTAGCCAGGAAGTTCTCGTCTTTTTTCCTGTTTTTCAAAACCACAAAAGGGGGGCCTGATGGATCCTTTGCTTGGTCAGGACTAGTGCAAACATTTTATTCCTACTCAGGATTTGGGAAAAAAACAAAACAACAGTTGATTCTCTTTTATTCAACACTTTTATTTTACAAGGTTTAAAACAGGTTTATTTTTTTTCAACGGTTAGGAACCATTTATAAGGTCTTTTTTAATTACAGTTTGGACATAATCTATATATTCTTTGTCAGTAGGCTTCAGCAGATTTTTGGGCATTGATAGGATTTTTCAGCTCTCATAGGGGGTTAAGTATTTAAGATATGATTTAAAATTTTTTTTTAATTAAAAAAAATTTTAAAGGGAAAATTTCCCAGTATGATGATTTCTTGAAATAAATTTGCAAAGCTTATTTTACTGCATATTTTCCTCAAATGTTTAGATATGATTTTTTTATTCCACATTGACAGGTGTGTGACTGCTGACCCTCAGATTTTTCTTTACAACCCCAGCATTTCCTCTCTAGATATTCATCAAGGACTTTATTTATAATCACATAAAG
Source organism: Ctenosaura bakeri (assembly GCA_948474755.1). Taxonomy (NCBI): domain Eukaryota; kingdom Metazoa; phylum Chordata; class Lepidosauria; order Squamata; family Iguanidae; genus Ctenosaura; species Ctenosaura bakeri. Next base: position 3,649 of record CAOLHI010001548.1, read on the forward strand.
GATGACTCTTGTAAAGATTTCATTGCTCTCCATCTTTTCTTTTATGAAATGGGGGGAATTTCCCCCAAGATCCTTTGCATTCTGACATGTGCAGGTTGTGTGGCCACCAGCTCTCAGAGTTTCCCAAAATTCAACAGGAAGAGTTTTTTAAAAAATGGCCCATACAAAATGTCTCACCCACTGACCCCCCCCTATATGTTCACAAACCTGTATTTCTCCTATGGCTGCCAGCTTCAGCAAGGCTGTTGTGCATGGCTCCTGGGCATTCCTTTTTTAGAATTGTACCTCACCACAGCTTGTCCCCCCGGTTCCTGAAAATTGAGAACAATGATTATTAGTTTCTGGTCTCCCCAAAGGAACCCCAAAATCTCCAGATATGTTTTCCCCCTTTTTCCTGCGCTACAGCATTCTCTACTGGGGAGAGTCTAAAATAGTGTGCCACCTTTTGGGGGCTCTTCCTCTGGAGGACAATTCTCTTTATCTGCATCCATACCCGATTGCTGAGGGGTGGTTGGGGCCTCCATGTTGTCTCCGCAGGCTTGTCCAGGCATCAACAATGGCCCTTTTCTCCCCACGAATACTCTCCAAGGGCGCCCTCCTATTGGCCGGGGGTTTTACCACGTGCTTTGAGGGGGCCAGATCCGTCCCTATTGGTAAGGGCGGTGGGGCGGGCTATTGGGGGGGTCACACGGCCCCGCTGGACCAATGGCAGCGCGAGTGGAAGTCGCCTGTGATTGGCCGGCGGGGGGGTCCGAGGGGGTCACGTGGCTCCGCTGGGGCCCCATGGGGAAACCCCGTTGAAAAACCCCCCTTGGACGGCTTGGACCACGTGGGTGGGCAGGGGTCGGCCCCTTTCCGGATGTCCCGCCCTAGTATTTTCCCGGGGGGGGGAATTTTAGGTTTAGTTATTTCTTACAGGTCATAAATCAATCACTTTTGACAGGTCATAAATCAATCAAATCTGACAGGTCGTAAATCAATCAAATCGAGGGTCATAAATCACTTTTGACAGGAGCTACACCTCCCTTTCTACTTTACCATACTATAGAAAACTGTGACAAGATCATATGATCTTGCCAAAGAGCCCGATAGTGCGAACTTATACGTAAACATCCAGCATGATGGATATCAGTGTTACCCAATATAAAGTATACAGATAAGAGTTGACTCCAGCTTTCTGGGAATTTTTAGGGTGCCACTTGAGTGTGGGTTCTTGATTTTTTCCTTTTTATCACTAGGACCTTTGGTCTCAAAAAACCAAATATGCTGGACTGTTTCCTAGAGCTAATTTGCTACAAGACAGATCTCAAAAAGGAAATGACAAAGCGCCACTTGTCACAGCTCCCCGTTGAAACCGCCTATAGCAGAGGTTTCCAAACTTTCCATGTTGGTGATACACTTTTTAGACATGCCTCATTTCGTGACACACTAATGCAGTTTTACTAGCAAACTGGAGGTTCAACTAACCCCTAATAAGAGAAACAGACACATACATACATTGTAATAACAAAATTTATGAGGACACAACATATCTCATGAAAACCTTTCATATATTTTTAAAATATATGTTTTATAAATAATAACATACATTTCCAAGATTGTAGGCAGCATATCTACACACTTTAGGCGACGCACTAACATCTCATGGCACACCATTTGGAAAGCCGTGGCCTATAGCGTACCACTGAACTAACAACAACAATTCTGTCTCACAGTCCTCGGAAGGTATACCTGCCCTTTCTTACCAACATCATTTCCTAGAATAGTTAGTAGTAGTAGCAACAGGCTATAAAATAAGGATGCAAGGAGAGGGACTAGATCCCCACAATAAACCCAAATGCCAGCAGAACCTAATAGTCAACCACATCTAAAATAACTGTTGACATATAAAATAATATGTACATTTAAAAATCAGAGATTTATCCCAGTAAATTATAACATGTACATACAATGCTCATGCATGCATACACACTTGAAGTACATGACTAGCAACAACACAACTGCAGGAGGGGAAACCAATCAAAACCGTATGGAATTACAATCCTCTTTCACCCTTTTTGCAAACCATTAAAAAGTGGTTTGGCTTTGAGCTCCATTTATGACTTAACATTCAGCCACTCGATCACTTAATAATTGAGGTAGTGTTTGGAAATTAGTGGGGAATTATCATCCATTTTTTTGAATGTATTTGTCTCTTTTCCTACTGAATAGCTGTGTATCTGTTTTCTGTGCTGAAAAGTTTTTAAAGTAAATTGGAGGTTTGCTGATACTCTGGGGACCTCTGGTGGACCTGACAGAGTAGTGAGCTTTGTTTTGGAGCATAACTGAGTGGGAAAGATGAATTGTTGTGCTAAGAGTGGGTAGGAATCTATCAGAGAGCACATTGTTGCAGAAAGGGTAGCTTGGATTTGTCAATTAAAAAGCATTTTGTGGGACAACACTATATGAGACTCTTGGATCTAGGGGATAAGATCTCCTATTATGACATTTTCTTTGTAAAGAGAAAATAAAGAAAACAGAAATTAATACATGAAGCAGGTCCATTGAATTAGACAGCATTCACTCTAGATAAAGTTTGTTCTTCATTTTTTTAAAAAAGAAATGCACCACAGCTTTTTTGTTAAATGAACTTACTAAATTTACTAGACACAAGCTATTTATTAAAACTGCCATGTTTTACTCGAAAACCTAAAAATAGCACGCCCCATTTCTGCACTAGCCTGTTATAGTGCTATTATTCTACTTTCAACATCCTATGGAGTCCTGGGGTTCACAGTTTAGGGAGCAGCCTCAAAGGCCCTTCCCTGAACTGCAAAGCTCAAGATTCCATAGGATGTTAAAAGTAGAATAATAGCACTATAACAGGCTAGTGTAGAAATGGCCACAGTATTGGGGCCTTACCTGGAAGAACATTTTATAGGGGAGGCCCACCACAGAAAAAGTGATGCTTTTAGTAGTTATTTTAACATATCTCAGAGCATAAGGAATTTGGAGCATGGAAAGTCTTAGGTACTGAACAGAGCATACAGGGAAGAATTAGGATGAAGCCATACCTCTGAGATACTTAGGTCTCAAGAGGTAGAGATAACGTGGTCCTACAAAAGCTATTGAACTGCATATCCCATGAGCACTAGTAGCATACTAAATGTTAAGAAACTCTGGGAGATGCAATCTAGCAACATCTGGAGTGTGCTCTTTCCCCACGCATGCTTTAGAACAGTGGTGGGCAAAGTACGTCCCTGGGGTGCATGCAGACCCTTAGGGTTGTTTGTGTAGCCCACAGAATGCACTCTAGTTCTCCCAGAACCCCCCCCCAAATGCATTCTATGAGTTGTGGAGCACATTCCACCACATTTGGAGGCCCTGTGGGCATCCCAGGGGTCAAAAACATTTTTTTTTTTTTTGCAAAATTTATCAAAACAAATTTCTCCCCTGAAATGCCCCAAAATGTCTACTAGGGGACATGGGATGCATTTCCACCACATTTGGATATCCCTTATTCCTATTAATCCTGGTTGTTGAAGGAGTAATATCTGTTTCAAAAGTCACAACAGAATAGCTAAACAAGACCAATCCTACCATTAGTGAGCCAAATGGCTCGGAAGCCAATGCTTCTGTTCACCCTGAGCCCTCTCACTAGCATTCCCATGTGGACAAAATTGTGTATACATCCTATGTACTGTCCTGGGTCTTCTTTATTGATTCATTGATTGACATTTTTAACACTAGCAATCTAATATACAATCAAAGTTACAACCAAAAAAGAGACAGAGAAAAGGGAAGAGGAAAGGGGGAAAGTCATATAACTAAAATATAATAGGTCTCTGACAGCCCAGTCCTGACTGTAATGAAAAGAAAAAGAAAAGAAAAGAAAAACCATTATTCTCCCATTACAGATCCAGTTAAGTAATCATACTAAAATTACATTAAATTATTACATCATTAGATTTCTGATTGCTCAAAAAATCCACAAATGGTTTCCAGTGTCTCAAAAACTTCTTCAGTTAGCTTTTCCTTCAAAACCCATGTTAATCTGGCATTTTGGGCCAACTCAGCAACCATAACAATCCATTCTTCCATTGTCAGTGTTTCAGTCCATTTCCAAATTTGAGCAAACTATATTCTTGCTGTTGTTGTCATGTATCCAATAATTAATCCTTATTTACTATCCAATTCTATTACTATCCGTAATGCCCAACAAAAACATTTCTGGTGACATTACAAAATTAACCTTTAAATTTTTTTTGTATTAAAATATAAATCTTAGACAAGTAACTTTTCACCTTTTAAAAGTCTTGAACATATGAAAAAAAAAATCCCTATCTTGATATGCCCCACATTTTTGAAACATTGTGCGACATTTTCAACAGCTTGCTTGGGATTAAATACCATCTGCACCTCATTTTATAGAGGTTTTCTTTCCAATTACTAGACAAAGTAAATTTTATGTCTTTATACCACATTTTCTCTCTATACATCCATATGGACATCATGGCATAAATTTTGGACTCAACTTATAATGTACTCTTTTACTCTTTTACACGTTCATCCTCTGTTTCTAGTTCAAAAGGTGTTTGTGCACTTTTTAAATTACATGGTCATCATCTTAGTAAAACTCATTTCCTTTAACCTCTACAACTGCATTTGTCTTATCTTGATCTAATCTGTCCTTAAGTTGCATATAAGCAAGCCAATTAAGATCTTTACGTTCCTTAAGAATAATCTCTCTTGATTTAAATTTCTAGCTGCCTTGTTTAAAAGTGCAAAAAAAAATCTTCATAAAGCAACCATCTCCAGTTTGTAACCCATTTTTTTTCTAAAGAAGAAAAATTATCAAATGCTTTCTCTGTATCCCAAAGAAATCAAAACAGTCTTTTTCTCATTATGATACTCCAAAAGTTCAAATAATATTAAGAACAGTTCTTATATTACTCCTTATTTGTCTTTTTGGAAAAAAAGCCCCACTCTGATCCTCAGGAATATTCCAAGAAATATCTTTCTTCAATCTGCTTGCCGAAATGGTAGTAAATATCCTACAGTTGTTATTTAGTAATGAGACAGGTCTGTAATGCCTTGTTAATATCTTATCTGTATTTTCTTTGTGAATTACTGGATATAGGCATTTCTCCAAAAATATGGTATCCATACTTTTTTAATAACTCATCACACACCATTGTTAATTGGTGATAATAACTCATCTTCAACTTTCTTATAACATGCTGCAGATAATCCATCTGAGCCTAACACTTTTCCAGGTTTAATCTTTTTAATTGCTTCAATAACTTCCATAGTTGTCCAGTCAACAACAAGTTTGCCCAGTCAAACTTTGTTTTTCATTCTAAGCATAATTTGTCCAATTGGAGTTCATACAGGTAGTCTTTCATATCTAAGATTTTCTTAGTGCCCCTTGCATATAAGACTCTGCAATATTCCTCAAGGACTTTGAATATTTTCAAATCATCCATTAAAAACTTATTTCCCTTTCTGATTTTTGTGACAGTTTTATTTATCTTTTCCTGTCTCAATTTATAGGAAAGACCAGGTCTTCTTAACTAACCTTGACTCACTTCTCTACTGGAGAAAAGAAATACTGGCTTGTTAGCTTCTAGTCTGGTTAAGTTCCATATATGGAATTTAAAGGGTGAATCAGCTACTGCTATGGAGAGCAAAATGCCTTGATTTAGCCCTCAATAATCACTCTGATTATAACATTTACAGATATTTTAAAAGTTGCTATTGGAAAAGAAAAATCATAACTGCAAGAAAGCAGTCATAAGACACTCCTTTTAACCCTCAAAAATAAAACAACAAACACTGGGGAGTTTAGAGAGGCAATTCAAGGTGCAGGTAATATATTCATTACTAACTCCTACCTACCTCATCTGGAATAAAATTAGACAGACTAAATCAGCAAACAGGGAATATTTCAACGAAAAGGAATTCTAAAAATTCTTAATTGCATTTTGTGTGTCAACACTCAATAAGCTGGCACTGCCATTTTGTTTCCACATATGCAATCATGCACAAGCACAGATTGAGTCTAAAAAGACAGAAGAGAGCAATGAGGAAAGAGAAGGTGAACTCAGCAGTTTCAAGAAATAATCTGAATTCTTTAGAAAAGTTGTGTGGCAATTCTAGGAGAGAAAGGTTGTGGACGGAAAGAACTTGAGCACACTTACGTATTTGCTAGTTATGCCCTGTTGAGGGGCTTCCAAATGGGAAACTGGTTGGCTACTGTGGGAACCCAATGATAAACTTCAGTCTGAACCAGCCTAGATGACTATAATGTTTACTTCAGTAGTTTCTTCAGATGTTCACTTTACTTAGGTATATAAGATGACAATGCAGGGGTAGCACCAATGCTGTGGAAAACAACTCTCCCAAATACACCCTCTTGAAAATTTCCCTTGTTCCTTCATTTGCTGACTTTCAGGCACCAAATTGTGGTGACTTTCTGGGCTTTTGAGCTAATTTTTTTATGATGATGGCTAGCTGTTGACTGGAATTTTGACTGTGACCTCCCTCCCTCTCTCCTTCCCTCCCCCTCTTGTTTAATAATGTGTACACCTCATGCCTTCAGTTTCAAAAGGGTGGAACCTCCAGGGATACAAATGTTTTACCCAGGGAGTAGGGTGTCTAGGCATTTCTGGGATAAATATGTGGCACACAGGAACATAGAAAGCTGCCTTATTCTCGCTCAGCTCATTGGTCCATCTAACCCTGGATTGTCAACTCTGATTGGCAGTAGCTTTCCAGCATTTCAGACAGGATTCTTTCCTAGCCCTGCTAGGGACTCTTGCTATGATTCCACTTTAACCGCTACAGTTCCATTGTATACAATCCTGGGATCTGCAGCTTCAGGAGGTGAATTTAAAATTCTCAGTTACAGGTATTTGATGTCTCACCAGACTACAAACCACAAGATTCCAAAGAATGATTTCATGGCAGTTAAAGTGGAATCATAGTGCTATAACTGTGTAGTGTGAAAGGGCTCATGATGATTCCCTGATGTTCTTGCATCCAAGTAAGGCCTGGCTCAAGGTTCATGCCCTAAGTTTCCAAGTGATGCCCCAGTGGCACATCTTCCTCCATAGGTTTCTAGGGGGAAGAGGCAGTCTCTCAAATGCTGTTGCCTTCCGGAATTTAAAACTCAGCATTTCTGGTCATTTTTGCACAACATTGCTATCCCGCAACAGCAGCATTTTTCCCCCTGTCAAGGAATTGTGTTACCACACAACATTGTCACTATCTAGCTGCTATCTTGTCCCCAAGCATTGCAAAACCACCATACATCATTTCCAGAAAAAATCCATTAAGAGTCTCCCTTAGCACTTCAATTCCATCAGCTGGCTCAGTCCAGTACCATAATAGCACTTGATAGTGCTTCCTGTTCTCCTGGATCCAGGAGTGGTGGGGTGGGGATGTGCCTAGCTTGTCTCTCTCTCAGCTACCCCCATGATGTGGTAACTTTGAAATATATCACTTCTCTGTGTTTATTTTAAATTTCTCCTTTGAGTTAAAACTTTTTTTAAATTGCATTTTTAAGCATTATAGTGTAAAAGTGAAATAGTGTACTGTCGTGTCATGCCATCACAATATTGCTGTGCTAGTACAGCTTCCACCACCCCCAAAAAAACGATCAATCAGGAATGGTGAGGTGTGGTGAAGGTGGGGAAAGGGAGTGGCCAAAGACACTGTAGTGTGGAAGGAACACCACTGGCAATACCACTACTCGTCTGCTTAAAGCAGAAGACCATGGAAGAGAGCATTTCTAACCTGCTACCATTGTGCAAATGGCAATGCTTGAATTGTAATGGAAGAACACCTTAATGGGGTATGGTGTAGAAAAGGCCTCTGTCTGAGTTATTGAATAGCTATTTCTGCTACCAGTAAAAACTGCATCCTTTGCCCATGAAGGCTGTTGTAGCACATTCCTGACACATCTTCTCCATCTGTCCTGATTTAGCAGGGACAGTCCTGTTTAATCCAGTCATTCAGCTTTTTCAGATGCCTTTAACATGTCCTAGTTTCTCTCTCTTCCTCCTCCTTCCCCTTTTTGTCTTCAGTTTACTTCAGTTGCTGTGAACTGAGTTCAAAGTGCAAAAGTAATTCACAAATGTAATTTGCACTCAACTAGGGGGACGAAGAGGAAGCAAAGAGATAGAATCTTGTCCTTTCCTAGTAGGCTCTGGCAAAAGCAAATTGCTGGAATCTCCCTAACTTGTGTGCTCTTTCCCATAATAACTTTTGCTATCTTGACCACGCTGACATTGGTTGGTCACACATGTCCTGTTTTCATCTGTGAAATGTGGGATTGGCATGCTTACAGAGGAGGAAAGTAAGGCCCTTTCCGCACCGGCCTATTAAAACGGTGCAGAGCGACCTCCGATGGAGGTCTTCTGCACCGTGGAGTGGACTGGGGGGGACTATTTGTAGTTCCACACCTCAGTCCGCTCCGGAGCGACCGGAACTGGTCAAGCAGCATGCTTTTTAAAAACTTCTTTTAAGAGGTTTTTTAAAAGCATGGAGCGTGCGACCCCGTGTTGCTCCATCGCCGTGCTCCGGTGCAGATTTGCAGGCGCGCACTAGTGCATGCCTGCATATCTGCCAGGGGCGGGCTTTAGGCTGGTGAGCTTCTCCGGTTGGTGGAGAGCCTCCACCAACCAGAAGCCGCCATTTTGGACGCCGGAGCAATGCGGACCGATGAACTCGCACTGCTCCTCATCCTGACGGACTCGCCCAGACGCTGATGAAGTCCGGTGAGTCCCGTTTTTGCGCGGTTTCTTTCCCACATGCGGAAAGGGCCTAAGTCCCTTTTCTCAAAATGCTCTCATATTCTAGGGAAAGAATCTTGTAAAAATAAAAAAAAGAAAGAAATCTCCTTACCTAAAATAGCAACAAAAGACTCTGTTAGATCCTTCCTGGTGGTCTCCGACAATCATCTATTAACATTTTCCTGACCAAACCCCAATTGCCCAATCCATCTGATGCTATAGCGACTGGATGTGTAGCATTCTATTACCCTTTGTAAACTGTCCTGAAGTTTTATTTTTTTTAAAAAAAAGCAGGTTATAAATCTGGCATAAGCACACAAACCAGTTTATTTTTAAGCTGTACATAATTTATAGTAAGTTATGAATTTATAATAAGTTAGAAAACTAGTGTTGTTTTTTACCTTTCAAAAATACAGATGCATTGAAATATGGTTGTACTGGTCGCTGTGACTCCAGCTGGAGAAACATAATTACCACCAAGTGTCATTCCTGATGAATAGTGTATCTAATAGCAGCACTGTTCTGCTGAGTCTAGCATTCTATATGAACCTGTGAAACAAGACCATAATAAATTATGTATTTGTGTACACGCTACAGAATCAGCCTTAGCAATACCTTGAAAGTATTTATTACTGTTGTCAACACTGCGCAATGAACCCAGTAAGATTTTAGATGTGATGATAAGCATTTTCATCTATTTTGTAGCCTCTTGGTAGTCACTTCAGATGCAACTAGGTATTTTGTGTTGATTTGCTGAGGTATAGACTGCAGCTTGTGTGCTGAAAGTGCAACTTGGCAACATTTATATCTGATACCAGCAGAGCCGACCCTATCGTTGGACAGAGTGAGTAACCACGTCAGGAAGCAGGTGCTAAGGGCAGCAGCAGTAGACCTCTGGATGTTACTTCTGTGAATCGTCCAGTCATTTCTCTCGCTAAGAGGACAGAGCTAAGTATTCCACATGGTCTCTCCTAATCCTTTAAACTACCCTGCTCCCCTGAAGGATGGTGGATGATTCTACCCTATCCTTGGCATTTATGTAACATAGCGATCCAGTACACATAGAAATATTGGAGGGGGGCCTCAGGCAGCAAAAAGTCTTGGGTCAGCCCCAGACATCATGAATGTTGAAATCAGCTTTTTAAAATACATTCATTACAAACAGCTAGACTTTGAAATGTTACTTTTTGGGACAAAAAAAGTTCTAGAATGCCTCAACTAGCATGGTCAATATATTGTTGTGGGGAGGGGGGAAATATAGAGAAGAGAAAGTCTCAGAGTGTTGAAAAAGATGGTTTTATTTTTGCAATGAATCTAATGTGTTTTGACCTGGTAATATTTAATGGCTGCCTTCTGGGGAATGCAACTTTAAAATCACCTGCAGGGATTCCAGAAAGAGTGTTTTCTGACTTTATGTCTGGCAACTGAAGAAGGCCATTAAATAGTACCAAGCCAAATCATGTTACACTCATTGGAAAAATACTCTGATCTTTTTCAGTGTTCTGATACTTTGAGCCTTTCTGCACTGCACTGTTATAGTGGGAAGGGCCTTTGAGGCCCCTCCGTAAACTGCAACCCCAGGATTCCATAGGATGTTGAAAGGGGAATAATAGCAGTATAACAGTCTAGTGTGGAAATGGCCTTAGTCTCTTCTCTATATCTCTTTCATTAGATGTTGCCAGTCCTTGTTGGCCCCCCGCTTTTTTTTTCAATATATAGCTGTGCAACCCTTGAACAAATTACAGTATCATTATGCACATCCTGGAAATGTTTTTGAACTATAACTTCCAGATTCTCCTGGCCAGCATGGAGCTGTCACCACGACCGTACCCTGAAAAATAGGAAAATTCTATTCTTTTGGATAAAAGCTCATGCTATCTCTTGTCAGAATGTCCCTGCTAGCTTGAGGACTCTGGGCATTTTAGTCTTAACAAGCAACTTGTTCCAAATTGTACAAAGCAATATAGGATCTGTTCTCAAAACATGCAAGAGAATGAGAAGATTTGGTTTTAAAAACTGACCCGTTCTTAATGTCAAGAATGAAGATGTGAAGGCAAAGAAGTGGTCAACCAGACAGGGTAGTTTAGGATCAATTCAGCCTGTGTTCCTCAGCAGCAAATTGCTCGCCTTGTGGCGCCATTAATAAGTCAGCAACTAGGTGGAACAGCAGCTGTTGCTAGCAGTTTCCTGTACCATTTGACCTTGCTGAGTTGCCAGCTGCAATACCGGCTTCTGGCTATCTGCAGAAGTGTCGCTGCAGCACAGCAAAAGAGCAGGCTCTTTCTGCTAGCAAGACATCACATTGCCAGAGAAAGCAATGCTTGCTCCCAGCTCTCAGGGCTACTCAAGGTATATGAATATATATTAAGAAACAATGTATAAAAATGTGGAGTATAGTAAAACAATACAACTTAACATTTCTCACTAAAGTTTTCTAATTGCAGATAAAAATTTATTTTGAAGTGAAGTTGTTCAAGTTTTCTGTAGTTCAACCTTCTGTGTCTTATGATAACCAGAAAGTCATATGATGATGGAACCCTTATAGGCAATTTATCAAGGCAATAGAAAGCAGTTATAAAGAGCCAGCATGGTGTAGTGGTTTGAGTGCAGACCAAGGCTCAAATCTCTGCTCAGCTGTGTAAACCTACTGGGTGACCTTGGGACAGTCTCATTCTTTCAGCCTCACAAGAAGGCAAGGGCAAAACCCCTCTGAACATATCTTGCCAAGAAAACCCCATGATAGGGTTGCCATAAGTTAGAAATGACTTTGAGGCACACAATACAACAACCAGAAGCAGTTACACTTTGGCTCTGTTTCAAAAGACTTGTTTCAGCTATTTTCTTATTCTAGTTGGCTCTGATGAATTTTGTCCTATACATCTTTATCCACCCATAATTTCTTTAGGCACATTAGAGACATCCCCCCACACACACACTTTTCTACTAGCTTCTGCTTGACTTCTTTTTCATCATAATTTTATTCATCATGTGTTAGATCCACTCATTCCTCTACAAAATGTAAGGGCTCCCTCCATTTGTAGACGAGACCAAGATTCAGATGAGCTTTCCAGTGGATGTGGTGGGAGTTGGGTGGGCTGAGTTGGCTGATTTTCCACACAAGCTCCATATTGTTTGGGAAAATCCTCCCCAAAGGGAGTCTGAGAGGCCTAACATTTGAAAGTTTCTCTTAAGAAGAATGAATATAATGAGAGGCTGATGACATCTATACAGTTCAGTTAGAGATGGCTTCTACTGCTGAGTGATGTTCAGGCCACTTATAAGTGTCACTTATAAATCCTCTTATAAATGCCCCTTAAAAATTCTCTAAAAACTGCACATGCGAGTTAATTTTATCATTTAAACAGAATTACAATGACATTAAGCAGAGAGGACTATGACCAAATTACATGTCCATCTGATGCACAGGTGTTAACTTTGGGTGGTCAACTCAAGGTACTTTGATTTTTCTGTCCTTGGGCTCTTTATCCTTAATTCAGATCTGCACTGGACAACCCTGGAAATAGAAGTCTTTCTCTTGGAATCCTTTCAAATAGATGACTGTCCTTCCCAATGAAGCCCATACAGTTTGGATCTCAGAGCATCCTCCTAGTACTGTTCAGCTATGGACAGCTTCAGCATGCCATTACATTTCATTTTTCATCAAAGCAACCTGCCAAATTCTGCTGGGGGGAAGAAGGAATCAATGAACATCACCTCCTTTCAAAGCTGTGGTGAGAGCATGTGGCAAATGGTATTCCTTTCATGAGAACACTAGATCCAGCCCATCATTTGTTTTAAATTTGTTTTTGTGTGTGTTAATTCAAGTTATTTCTAACTTATGGCAACTCTAAGGCAAATCTATCATGTTTTTGAGGGGGCAGGATTTGTTAAGAAGGGGTATGCCTTTGCCTTGGTCTAAGACTGAGAGAGTGTGACTTGCCAAAGGTCACCCAGTGGGCTTCCATGGCCAAACAGAGATTTGAATCCTGGTCTCCAGAGTTGTAATCCAATGCTCAAACCACTATACCACATTTTTCTTTCTTGTTAATTACTCTTCCTCAAAACAGCTTAAGGCAATGTATACTATTATATTTTACCTTTTTCATCCCCACAACAATCCTGTAAATTAGATTAAACTAAGGCCCTTTCTGCACGCGGCGAGGGAACTGGCTTTTTGGTGGGTCCGGACGAGTCCGTCAGGACGAGGAGCAGTGCGAGCTCATCGCTCCGCACTGCTCCAGCATCCAAAATGGCGGCTTCCGGTTGGGGAAGGCTCTCCAACAACCGGAGAAGCTTGCCAGCCGAAAGCCCACCCCCAGCAGATGTGCAGGCATGCACTAGTGCATGCCTGCAAATCTGCACCGGAGTGCAGGGATGGAGTGACACGGGGTCACACACTCCGTACTTTTTAAAAACCTCTTAAAAGAGGTTTTTAAAAACCATGCTGTGCAACCAGTTCCGGTCACGCCGGAGTGGACTGAGGTGCGGAACTACGAAAAGTAGTCCTCCCCAGTCCACTCCATGGTACAGAAGTCCTCCGTTGGAGGTCGCTCTGCACCGTTTTAATAGGCCTGTGCAGAAAGGGCCTTAGAAAGAGTGATTTGCACAACATCACCCAATGAGCTTCATGGCTGATTAGAAGTTTGAATGTGGATTTCTTCATTTTAACACTCAACCCCTTTCACCATGTTCTGTAAGCATTACTTATGTGGATGTACTCGATTGAGGGTATAATAAGTGGCTGTTGGGGTGGAGACATCCAGCAATCCACCTCTACAGGTCTGACAAAGTGTACAGTAATGCAAAAGGTGGAGGAGTTTGTCATGGAACACATGTTTTGTTGTTGTGTGCCTTTAAGTCATTTCCAACTTATGGTGACCCTAAGGCAAACTTATAATGGGGTTTTCTGGGGCTGAGAGTATATGACACATCCAAGGTCACCAAGTGAGTTTCCATGGCTGAGCAGTAAATTGAATCCTGGTCTCCAGAGTTGTAGTGTATTCTCATACAAAAATCAGACTGGTGGACAAAATTGCTCTAAAAAGTTCTTTGAAGAACAGTGTGATTTGGGTGTGTAAAAACTGCATGATATTTTGTAGCAAGATGGTTCAAAAGTGTATTGTTACCTTTTTATTGGATTACAATTATTTGTTCATGACTAGAGGAGCTGAGAGATTTTCTAAAACTTTCCTAATTTCATAATGGGATGCAACTGCAGATGTACATCATAAGCCATAAGAAAGTGCACCTGTGAACTATCTGTTCACCAAGAGCAATAAGTCATAAAAAGTGGCATAGAAAGAAAATTAATCTTATTCACTTGCCTGAAAAAAAAAATCACTAATTTTTTCCCTATTTGGGTCACTTAGCAGCTGCCTAGCCAGGAAAAAAAATAGAAACTAATTTTTATGTATTAAAATGGAACAAAATAATGTAAAATGAGAATGTCCAGTGTTTTCATAAGTCCTAATTATAACAGAATAAAATAGTCTTTTACTTTTTTGTAGCCTTCTGCTCATGACAATAGATGTTTAAATGTGGAGTGAAACAGAAGTGTCATCTTCAGGAACCAGGATTTTAAAAAATGCGTATTGAGTTAGCTGTGAAGTATTTTCTAATCCCAACAAAAGCTCTGATTAGCATTCATGTTAGGACTAGCTATAATTATACTTCATCCCATTTGCTTTTTTAACATCTTGATTCTCCAAAAACCCAATTAGCAGGGGACATTTTACAGTCTTCGTATATTACCTTTGCAGAAACATAAAAGTGTCCCAGTAGAAGAAACAATTAGATTTGCTGAGCCATTTTTTTTGTCCAAATTGTTTTTTGTTTATTTTTTTAAAAATGGAAAACTGATCACAATTCTTTATGTGTCAATAGCATGGAATGCCTACATGGGAGGTCTTGTGCTATATAAATTTCTGCAACTATATTGATTCTGGGGACTAAAATGTTGTGTCGTGCTGCACGAGAGTTAAAGAAAAACAAAATGGGATCAATATTTTTTAATGGGGGGAAGGTTCCTTTACCCATCTTTTTTTGACCAGCACTATAAAGTCTGATTCAGTAGGTATTGCTTAATATATTTACTGGATTATAGCCACTTCCCTTGCTGGAAGTGAAAGGAGTTGTTGTTGTTGTTGTTGTTATATTTTTATCTTGCCTTTTCCCCTGTTGGAGACTCCAGATGGCTCACAAAAATTAAAACAGATACAGCTAAAAGTTCATATCATACAATAGTTAAAGTATCAATAGAATTAAAAGCAGTTAAAAGCATGACCATTAGAAAGAAAAACTGTATAGACAACATGTTACAAAAGGCCCTTTCTCTCTTAGCAGTGAGCCCTCAAAGGCTGCCCGAAGAAGAATAGCAAAGGACTTCCCAAAAGATCTCAAAGGCCAGAGAGGGTTATATGGAAGAATACAGGTAAGCTGGACCTGAGTCTTATTGGGCTTTTATAGGTCATCACCGGCACTTGAATTGTGCCTGGAAACAGATCAGCAGCCAATGGAGCTGTTGCAACAAGGGATTTATGTGTTCCCTCTTTCCAGCCCCAGTTAATACTCTGGCTGTCACTCTTTACATCAAAATGAAGTGGCTAACCACTCTTCAAGGAGAGCCCCATGTAGAGCATGTTACAGTAATCTAAACAGGATCTAATAAGGGCATGTGCCATTTGAACCAGATCTGAGATCTAGAGGAACAGGTATGGTGCTGTTATGCTGTGATGGTGGTTTAAAATAAGCACATAGTTGCTTGAAGGGAATGGTACTGTATGTATGAAGATCTAGTTCAGTTCCTGGCACCTCCAGTTATCAGTTCCTTGGAGTTGTAGTAACCTAGTGAGGAACGAGCATTTCTGAGCTCATTCAGTTTTTTTCACAAATATATATGACTAATAACATGCTGAAATATTGCTGTTTATACATAGCAGCATACATTCCATCTGCCACCAGCTGGCCTTCACAGCATTCCACTTGAGTTACATCTTTATTCATATAAGGACTATAGCTTTACTCATATAAGGAAGAATGTTGTACTACCCAGCACTTTCTGTCTGGTTAATAGCAATGGTTAATAGCTGTTTTTATGTTGCTTTTTATCTGCTGCTTAGTTCCTACCATTCTACTTTCATTCAAAACTAATCTTTTTCTTCTTCTTTTTGTCTCGCTTTTATTTATAAGCCGTCCACTAAAACTTGGAGAGAAGCATATAAAACAAATCAAAATAAACAAAGTAAGTTTTGTTAAGAGTTCCTGTGAAGAAACTGATGTACAAACTAAAAGTTTAATAAGTTTATATGCTTAAACTTAAGAATAACAGGACCTCATATCTCCGCTTGTGTGCTCAGATCTCTACAGTGTGGTGATCAGTGGAGCATATAATGGAGTCATCAAGGCACAAAGTCATCAGTTCCCCAAAACCATTACAAATTTTTATTCTCTGAAAGAGGAAGGTAATGCAAGGTTGACTAACACTCTGTGTTTTTCATTTCTCGGTAAACTTCTGTGTGCTTTAGTCATGCATTGTATGTGCCCCTGTTAAAACCAGTGCATTAGGACAATTAAACATAACTAGATATTTGGCCATGGCACATCACATCACAATGTCCTCTTTGTGTTTCATTCTCTTTATGAAACACAGCATCATTGTTTTCCCTTTCCTGGGTTACCTATACTTCTTATGAGTGTTAAGATCATCCAGAGCAAGAAGATTAGACATAGTGATTAAATAGATAGGTAAATAATAAAATAAAATAAAATATCAAAATTAATCTGGCTTATTGCTAAGAATATCTGCTGGGTTTGTAATTTTGAACTATATCATTTTGTTGTTATCACTGTGCATGTGTTTGTCCATTGCCTTTTCATCCCTTAGAAGCATCCTATGGAGGATTCTAAAAAAAGCAACACCTCCTTTGCCTCGCAGTGATAGCAATCACGTGTATCACAAGGCCACATTTTACCTTGCTTGCTGAAGGAAGAAAATACCTCCCGTTGTTCTAAGCAGGTCTGAGAGTTAGCGAGAAAGAGCAAGAGAGACAGAACGCTTTTTATGCAGAGCCTCTCTGTTTTACTATGTGGCCACTGTGTACTCTGCCAGTTTTGGGAGGAGACCAAAGCTTGCCAAGGAAAACCCAGCCAGAGAGATATACAAGGGACCAAAGGTGCTGTAAAATGGGAGGTATCCAGAAGGCTGCAAAACGGAGCAATCTACAAACTCCTCAGAAAGAGCTGGCTATGTCTTTCAGCCCTACCAAGAATGTCACCAAACTGTCTTCCATGGCTGGATATGGTAAATAAAACAAACACTTCTTTCTGTGTATGCTTTGTTCTCTTTACTAGCTGTAACGTGGAGCCCTCATACTGCTGCACTACTAAAATGGTGTCAGAATGTAGGATTGTGGCTATATTCCATGCTGGGATAGGGGTGAAGAAAGCTCACTTTTTCTCATCATTTGTATGTAAGTCTTCTTAGGGGTTTTATTCTCAACACAATGATCTGTGTGAATGGCTAAGGCAGACTCACTTTGGCTGACTGAGGAGGGAAAACCTTAATCTTAATTTTAGCTCCTCAGTGTATGGGTTTCAAAGAGATGAGATGAAATGACAAAATCATTTATAGATACTGCGTGAGAACTGACCTTTTCAGCTGTCGTTCTTAATAAACTTATTAAAGAGTGAGGTCCTTTTAGTGTGTTGTAATTTATTTCTGAGTAAACATGCATAGCTGTGTTCTGAAAGGGCATGTTTAGGGGCTCTCATCAACAATTTTGCTACTCTTCAGTATGATTATAGAAGTTTATCGCATGGAAGTTTTGTCATTGGTTTTTATTGGTACTCCTGCTTGCAGTGTAGGATGCCACTTGTTTTGTTCTTTTGCAGTGCAGGTATGAGTTTATGACAGAAGATTATTAATCATTTATAATGAATATAGTCAAATGTTATAACCACACCAATAACCACAAAGAATTTTGCTTTCTTGTTTGTGTGTTTAATTCTAAATCATGGTGTTCCATATTGCATTGTTAAACTATTTTTTTGAAACGTGAGCACTAAGATTAGCAACAATACAAAGAACCATTTTTAAAGCTAGTCAGTGTTATAAAACATGTTTGTTTATTGTTTTAAACAATCTCATTATTTCAAGTGACAGATTTATTATGTGAGGCTAAACATATTGCCCGTTAACTGAAGAATACAAAAAGTATGTACATTGCTATCATTTTAAGATCTTAGATACTTTTAAGTTATTAATATTGGATTTTTCCTTGCTGTCTTCACTGGTACATAAAATGTACTCATAGTTGATACACCAAGAAACAGAGTGATATATTAATATATTTCAAAACTATAACAGCATTAGCTAAGACAAGATAATAAGATGCCAGTAGATTAGAGCCTATATACTATATATTGTAATAGCTATTGACTGCAGTAGTGATTGAATTTGATATTTTACAGTTAAATAAAGGTTAAGTGATTTTGTTATAGTTGAAAATGTTAAGTGGACTCCAAATTGTCTCTAATCACATTCTCTGGCCACAGGAATTATTCAGAGCCTGGAAAAATTACTTTTGTACAGTATCTTCTCCAAGACATGGTGTTAGTAGCCATGCTGGCTGAAGGATTCGATGAGTTATATCTGAAAGTAAAATTTGCATGCCTGTGACTTAGTGTAGCAACTTTTGCAGTACATGTGCATGTATACGAGCCCTGCCATTGTAAACAGCAAGTGTCAGCCTACCAGGTTTGAGCAAGATCACCAAGAAAGACAAAATATTCAAGTTCCTACCTAACCTTTCACCTTTGTCAGGATCCCAGTTTAGATCAATCTCCTAAAACTGCTATTTATTTTAAAAGAAACATTTGGACAATGGCTGAATGTTAACAGTCTTGCTCCTTTCCCTACAATTACATTAGGAGGTCTTTATGTATTTTTTGAAAGAAGGGAAAAATAAGTAACAGGTGAAATCCAAAATTTGACCTCTGATGGAATTTTTTCCCATCAGCAGAAGCCAGAAAAGCAGTTAATTACTTCCTGCTCTTGCATCTTCATTACATGTCCTCAGCCTTTACTCCAGAAGACTGAAGAGCCCTTTGGACCAAGACAGGGCTGCCTGGTAGAAGATAAAGACTTGTTACTCAACTGGCTTTCACTTGAATTGTGTGACCAAATTGACTCTCCTTGGAATTTTTGGAAATTCTTTTCTTTTGAGGATGGGACATCAAACATGCTAATGGGTTGTAGAAGAAAGAATATAAGCTACCAGAAAGCATGCTTCAGACCCTTGCTTTTTCAGTGGGTTTTAATACCTTTACCATTCCTATTGGACAGAAGCTGAAAAGTATAGACCTGAAATGATCTTGCATCTATGCAAGCAGAGAGGTACTGGAGGGGTCAAGACAGCCGTATATTGTACTTTGGAGAGAATATCATCTGTTCAAAAGGTTGCTAGCAGATAGTCATCTATTGGAAGAGTTATCCAGTCCAAATCCAATTTAAAGATAAAGAACCTTAAGAATGCAAATAGGAACAGATCAGGAGTCATCAGCAGTTAGACTGCCTGGTCCCTGGGTTTTAGCAGATTACAGGTTTATGTCTAAATTGGCAGCTATACATTTAATTTTGTTGTTGTGTGCCTTCAAGTTGTCTCTGACTTATGGCAACCTTATCACAAGTGACTTGGCTAGATTTGCTCAACAGAGGGTTTGCCTTGGTCTTCCTCTGAGGCTGAGAGATTGTTGCTTGCCCACGATCACCCAGTGGGTTTTTTTCCACAGCCAATCAGGGACTTGAACCCTGGCGTGCAGAGTCATATTCCAACCCTAAAAGTACTACACCACCCTGGTTCTACATTTAAATTAGCATATACTAAGTTTATGGAAATATATGACCTAGTTTGTCTCCTTTAGGGTGTTGCATCTCCCTGCTTTCTTGGTCATATGTGGTTGTCCTAGGAAAGTTATGAGGAATTTGCAGAAAGCTTTAGAGCCAAATTATATGTGAAAGTAAATGTATGCAGACATTTAATATACATTCCCCCTCTCTGTTTAAAGATCAGCCATAGGATATATTAGAATTATACTGAGAACCGGAGGAGCAACTTTTTTACATTTCTCTATCTGCACAGCACTTGCTATTTGTTCCAGCATGGAAGCTACTGTTGACAGTATCATAAAACAAGGAATCTGTTGTTTACCACAGTTTTTGAGACTCCAAGCAGTGTCAGTTCTTGCACTTTTGGAATTTATATTTTTCTTCTTGCATGTTTGATTTTTAGATTATGAAAATTCTCATAGCAACTGCAGTCTTTCCACTGGAACCACTTACCACAGTTGTATCAGTCAAATTACAGTTGGTAAGAAACTGCATGTACTCCTCACACTTTAGCCTGTAGCTATGTGTGACACCTAGGCTTACTCCCTGTAAGGTTAGGGCAAATATTTGTATCTCTGTTTACTGTACATTTACCTAAAAGTCTTAAGATGTTTTCATGTAACTTTTATATTTGCATAGCTTGGCTGTTATGGAGTTGTTTTACAGATTGATTTTTGAGTTCTCCTTTCCTTTTAAAGTTAACATGTTTTTTCCCCAAATAACTGAATATGCATATTAGTGCCCAGGCAGAAATACAGAAAATTCATCTGAGCACCTCTTCTGTCCTAAATAAGTAATGCCAGGTTTTTAGTTCTGATATTATATATGGCATTTTGCACTCTGAAAGAAATAAAATGAAGAGAATAATTTATTATCTACATGACATATCTGTATCAGAAAATTAGATCTCCTTTAGTGGGTACAATTACAGTGCTTAAGGATGGTAAGATTGGTTCCTAGAAGTTAGAGCGGATGTAATTTTAATAGTACGTCTATCAGAACATTGGAACTGGCCTGGCAAGATTTGTTCTATTTTTCTACTGTCCAGAGTAAATTTTTTTTTTAAAGCAACTAACTATAACAATTCCAAACTTACATATGTGCGAATTTGCTTATATATATATTTATTTATTTTGGGGATAAATGTAACTCCTATCTGGTTATGTATCACATTAATGGTTGGCCTAAATGAATGATGTTTAGAACATGTAGTTGGCAAATGTTAAGGAAATATTCCACTGGTGCCAGGTTTTGTTCAAATAAGGATGCTTTTCATTTATATCACTTCGCCATGATAGGTAGATGGAGCTCCAGGATTTGCAAGCAGTGTAGATAGGAAAGGTAATTTTTTTTAAAAAGGGTTAACTGTTCAATTAGCTAGTACAGTGATATTAACCCTTACTTTACTGAGGAGCCCCTGTAAATATAATTTGTTGCTGGGGACCCCAAAGACTTAACTCAAGATTTAAACATTTAAATTTAAATATTCAAATACTTATTTAAATATTCATACACACACACTCACACACACACATACAGATACACATACACACATACATAGGGCTTCTGGAGACTAGGATTCAAGCCCCCACTCAGACACTGGGTGACTTTGGGCAAGTCACATTCTCTCAGCTTCAGAGGAAGTCAAAGGCAAACTCCTCTCTGAACAAATCTTGCAAAAAAAATCTGATATGTTCACCTTATGTTCTGATAGATGTACTATTAAAATTACATCCACTCTAACTTCTAGGAACCAATTTTGTCATCGTTAAGCACTGTAATTGTACCCACTAAAGGAGATCTAACTTTCTAATACAGATAGGTCATGTAGATAATAAATTATTCTCTTCATTTCATTTCTTTCAGAGTACAAAATGCCATATATAATATCAGAACTAAAAAACTGACATTACTTATTAAGGGCAGAAGAGGTACTCGGGTGAATTTTCTGTATTTCTTCCTGGGCATTAATATGCATATTCAGTTATTTAGAAAAACAGAAAAGCATGTTAACTTTAAAAGGAAAGAAGAGCTTAAATATCAATCTATAAAACAACTCTGTAAGTCAGAAGTGACTTGAAGGAACACAACAAAGTGCTGCTGATGGGCGTGGGGGGAAAATCTTTCTAGCCATCATGTCTCTCTTTTTTGAAAATGTACTTACGGCATCCCTAAGGCAAATCTATCACGGGGGCTTTCTTGGTAAGATGTGTTGCCTTTGACTTTCTCTGAAGCTGACAGAATGTGACTTGTTTGAGGTTACCCAGTGGGTTTCCATGGTTTGCATGGGGGTGCCATAACTGCTCCCTTGTTTATAAACAAGAGAGCAGTTTGGGTGTGCATGCGCATACCTGCTGCTGTGCCTCTTTTATCAAGGACGTGGCCACAGAGGGTTGCAGGCACCAAAACTGCTCCCCCATTTGCAAACAAGAGAGCAGTTTGGGCACACACATACACCTGCTGCTGTGTTCCTTGGTGCCCACAGCCCCTGCTGCCGCATCCCTGACAAAAAGCACACAGTGGCAGTGTGTGCATGCACCTAAACTGCTCCCTAATTTGCAAACGAGGGAGTAGTTTTGGCACACACATGCTGCCACATCCCTGTTGCTGCTGCTGCTATTGATGTCCAGCAGCAGGGCTTTGCTGACCCCCTGTGAGGGCTCTATGGACCCCCCAGGGGTCCCCAGATCCAGGTTAAGAACCTCTTAGCTAGTGAGTTCAAATAGCTGTCTCAGTACCAGCTGTCTGTTAAGTATCTGTTAAGCCTTTTCTACAACGTATTCTTTCTCTACTCATAATAATAGTGGCTGGTGATAAATAATAGGAAATGATTAATGTATTGGATCCTTCTTCTTAGTTTCTAGGGGGGGTCTCTGGTTAGCCATTGTTGAAAGAGAATGCTGAACTACACACACTTTCAGTCTGTTTGAGTAAGGCTATGTTTCAGTGGCAGCTGGTGGATTCCATATCACAGGGTAGTGAATCCAGCTTTGGTTTCCATTCAGGCACTGAAGAAGTTATCAAAAGTGCTGAATAGATTCAGTACCTTGGATAGTTCTTTTTTTAGCTATCAAAAGCCTAGGCGGATTCAGTGCTTTACTGCAGGGCTTTCCAAACTGTGTGGTGCAACATGTTAGTGTGTCGCCTGAGGTGCGCAGGTGTGTCGCCTACAATCTTGGAAATGTATGTTATTATTTATAAATCATATATTTTTAAAAACATATGAAAGGTTTTCATGAAATATGTTGTGTCCCCATACATTTTGATATTACAATTTATGTCTTTCTTATAAGGGGTTAGTTTAATCTCCAGTTTGCTAGTAAAACTGAATTACTGTGTTGTGAAATGATGCATATCTTAAAAAAGTGTATTGCCAACATGAAAAGTTTGGAAAGCTCTGATCTGCTGACATGACACCCACCAGCTACCACTACTCTGTTTACAGTATTTTCCGTAGAAGACCATACAATGTTTATTTTCAGGTTATGCTTCTGGTCAGTTTGCTATTGGACTTTCTCACTGGAAGAATCCCCGCTCTCAAGTTGCTCACCACCACCTCCCTTTCTCTTTCTATGAGGATGCCGGCACAGGTCAATACTTTATGCCCCAGATTGATTTTTCTGCTCCTTTGTCCTGCCCAGCATCATTGTCTATCTCCCCAGTGCCTTCTAGGAGCAGCAGTGGCAGTGACAGCAGCAGTGGTGGACTTAATCAACATCGCACAGGTAAAGTATGTTTGTATATTTCTGGAGGGGTGTGTGCTTGGGTATTTTGGAAGAATGATTTGAAATATATAGATGGTCAGAGCCACTACCATCATTTTCTTTTGGTTAGTCACACTATAAACTTATTCTTTTCCATTTATTTATTTTTTTACCTTCAAAAGAGATCTCAGTTACATAAAATAATGTTCCAGTTTAATAAAAGCAGGAAAATAAAAACACAAAAGCAGGAAAAATAACTACATTAGCTGTAAGTTTCTGTAAAAGCTGACCAAATGTCCACTTTATAAGTCAATTTGTAAATGTCATCTATATGTAATTTTTTTCAAATGTTGCATGCATTGATAGATCTTCAGTCTATTGGATCACAGTTGGAGAAAAATTAGCTATCCAATAACAAAGAATTAATCTTTTAACAGTCAAAAGGACATGGAAAATTCCCTTCCATTGGCCATTTGTTAATTTCCAAGAAACAGATAAATTAATTCAAAAGAACCTGAATATCAGGGAACTTCCCAAAATCAAATTTACTCATGTGATTACTTTCTCCCAAGAGGTAGCTACTATGGGATAACTTCAAAACATATGTATTAAGGAAGCATTAGCGGTATTACATTTCCAACAATTTGCTGATTTGGTAAGCCCTTTCTTCAATAGAGGCTTTGTGACCAATATAGGCGAAAGAGCACTTTCTGCTGTATAAGACAGAATCAGAGATCTATAGCCATACTAGTTATAGATGTTAAAACCAATGGCCATTGATAGTCAGAAGTGGCTATTCCAATTTTCTATTGCATTCTTGCTGTGAACCTCTCATGGCATATTTATTTATAGATAACAGAAATTCACACACACACACACATATATATATAATAATTTTATATATATAGATAGATAGATAGATAGATAGATAGATAGATAGATAGATAGATAGATATAGATATAGATATAGATATAAGACATAGACATAGATGTATATAAATTGTTAGTTTGGATACTTGATTGGCTTCAATTACTGTTCCCAATATTAAAGGAACCTCAGATGCACTTAGAGCTCTGGATTGTAATAGATGTTTCAGTTGTAGATATTGCCATTTGGTTGATAGATGTCATCTACACTGAATACACATATTAGTGCCCAGGAAGAAATACAAATTGAAAAAGGCAAAGATTCATCATCAACAGCAAGTATTTGATTTAAGGTAACAATCTCATTATTGGGCTATACTTTCTATAAAAATGATTCCTTACTCATTTTCAAATCCAGATCCCCCCATAACATCAATTTGGCAGGAGTGTATGTGTCAAGCCTTACAAGTTCAATTGCAATTTGACACATACACTCCTGCCAAATATATACATACAACATATACAAATACAACATATGTGTGGGTAGGCATCCTGTTTGTCAGTTGTAAGTTAGCTTGTGACATTGTATCTGTTTCCTACTAACAATCAAGATACCATTGCCATGATTGTAAATCCCTTCAAAACCCACTATAAAATCCAGCCACCTTCATCAGGGGGTGGTGTTCTGGGATGGGGAGCAGAGCACTGAAGGACGACATGTTCAGGTTCCTCTCAACAGTGAACAACTGTGGAAAAAGGAGTTGCATCAGAAGCCAGCAGAGCTTTCTCTCTCTGCTTCTCACTCCATGGCACAATGGTTGGAGGGGGTGGATACACCCTACACACCAGTGCTGAAGAACTCCATCCACTGATGAGGCTGGATGCACTTCAAGAGTGGGGGAGGTAGGTGGTCAGATCAAGAGGTAGATCATGGTCACAACATCATTGGTACATATCTGATGCAGAATCTGAGCCCTGAGTTTTGCAAAGTACAGACAAAGCTAACATCTAATCTGTGGTGGGGAAAATCTAACCTTCAGGCCACATGTGGCTCCAATACCATTTTTTGCAGCCCTCTAAATATCCTGGGACACCTGTAAAGCCCCTAGACCTCTGTATTTAAAACTTCAGGTGTTAAACCACTTGAAATTGGATGAAGTCACACAAAAATGCATGGATTCTCTCATGACCCTCCAACCCCCAAACCTACCCAAAAGCCAAAAATCAGATGAAACAAAAAGTGGAAGTGATATCACATCACTTCAGCCATTTCCGCACTAGAGTGTTATAGCGCTGTTATTCGAGTTTCAACATTGTATGGAATCCTGGGGTTTGCAGTTTAGGGAGGGAGTGGAATAATAGTGCTATAACAGTCTAAGGCAGAAATGGCCTTCCATTCAATGAGAAAGCAACAGTGTGGCCCACTGGTGGCGGGGGCGGGGGGGCAGGAACTGAAAATTTTCCATCTCTGATCTTATATGTGCCTCATAGATATGTGTTGGATTGCATCATAGATCTTTTTTTTCTGACTACACAATTAGAGCACTTTGTTACCACTTTAATTGTCATGGCAGCATCCTACAGAACTCTGGGGTTTGTAATTTTGTGAGGTAATTAGAATTCTTTGCCAAAGAACTATAATGCCACATCAGACTACAAATCCCAGGATTCTATAGGAGGCAGTCAGTACATTTAATAGTGAGTAGGATCAAAGTCATGTAACTGTTTAATGTGGAATAGACTATAGAGAAAAGAGGCAAGAAGAAGATTTTCAAGTCACAGTGATTGCTTTTTCAGTGTCATTTCTGTCACACTTCTGTAGGACTTATTTTACAGAATATTCTGGGACAACTTTACTGAGTGCTAAGCTGAGTATGAAATCTCCTTTGCAACAATGGAAAATGCGAATGTGATTTGAAAAGTGTGTGTTTCAGCACTTTTGCATTGTAGGGCTATGTGTCTTGCACTGTGAGCATTTGTGTGGGAAATATGAATGTAATAGAAAAACCTCATGCTAGCAGTTTAGTGAGTACTCAAATTACTATCCACTTTAGCAGAGGATTGACCAGTACTATGCGGAAGCCTTGCTGATGCAAACTGTTTTTTTTTTTTTTCTTGTGAAATCTCAATATAAAGGGAATTGGACAGTTTCTTCTTCCTCCTTCCCCTCCTCATTCTCCTTCCTTTTTCTTCTTCCTTCTCCTCTTCCTGTAATTCCTTCTCCTCCTTCTCCTCTTCTTCTCTGAATATTTAAATTTTGTCCTATATTTAATGATCTCAGGAGACTATAAAAAAATCAATTTAAAGAATTCAAAATAATTTAAACATAGCAAAAACATATCAAACAATTTGACAAGATAAAGTAATTTAACAAACCAGCTAAAATAGTTTAACAAACTAGACACATGTACAGATTTAGACGAAATCAATTCATCTCCAGATGGTAGTTTTTTAAGAGAGGCCAGAATGACACCAGTATTAGCATCAATGAGACTCCTATTCTACAACTGGAAGACCACAGTGGGGAACTTAATAGCTGCATAGTGTACATACTAATTTTTTATGTTTCGGAGGAGGAGAGTTCACACTTTGATGACACCTGGGACTTGGACCAAGGGTATATATCATGTCTGTGTTGTTAGGAGCCCTGATGTTGCCCCACAAGGAACTATCCACATGTTGGGTTTAGTGAGCAACCAGAGCTACCCAAGATGGGTTAAATGGTCTTCACAGGAGCTGAGGCAGGATGGGGCCTTGCTTTGTCTCAAACCAAGGAAAACTGCTCTGGTACTTTTTCCTCTCCCCAGCAGTCTTAAATGCAGTCCTGTGCATATCTGCTCAGAAGTAAGTCCAATTGAGTTGGAATAATATAAGACATTTTGCTGCCTGAAGGAGAGTACCATATATTATCCTGAAGTGCACAGGACTGAAAACCAGCCAAATTATTTGGGTGTATGAGGAAGAAGCTTCCACAAACACTACGCTCCAACCCTGACAATAAAAACCAAACAATAAATTAAATAGTAGGAGTGTGCTGCCCTTTGAAAACACCCCAAATTGGATACCTGAGGCAGTTGCCTCAGGCCATTTCCGCACTAGACTGTTACAGTGCTCTTATTCCACTTTCAACATCCTATGGAATCCTGGAGTTTGCAGTTTAGGGAGGGGCCTCAAACTCTTTTTAAGCACCACATTTAAAATGAGTTGGTTTTCTTCCTATTAGTTTTCTTCATTGTCCAGCTTTCACAAACAAATGTATAAGTTGGAAGTACAGTGGCATGGACAATCTAGTATTCAATTATATATCTTTACACTTCAGGATCTTCCTGGCTGCCCTTCCAAGTTCTAGTCTTCTTCTGATTTCCTGACCACGGTTTCCATTCTGATTAATGACTGAGCCAAGATATGGAAAATCTTGAATTATTGCAATGTCTTCATCATTTCCTTTAAAGTTATACAAATCATCTGTGGACATTTTTCTTTTCTTAGTGTTCAACTGTAAACCTGTTTTTGTATCTGCATGTTCTTCCTTGGCTTTCTTTGGTAACTGTTCTAAGTCTTTGCTATTTTCTAATAGTGGTACATTGCCATCTGCATATCTTAAGTTGTTGATGTTCCAATTTTCATATCTCCTTGCTTCTCTTGTTTCCATATCTCCTGTTTCTCTGTATTCTGTCAAGCCTCATGATGGAAGCAATCATACCCCTTTATTCTGCTTTGGGCAGACCTCACATGAAATACTGTGTCCAATTATGGGCACCACATTTGAGGAAGGATATTGACAAGTTGGAGCATGTCCAGAAGAGGGTGACCAAATTGGTAAAAGGTCTGGAAACCATGCCATATGAGGAATTACTTAAGGAGCTGGGTATGTTTAGCCTGGAGAAGAGAAGGTTAAGAGGTGATATGACAATTATATTTAAATATTTGAAGAGATGTCATATGGAACATGAGCAAGCCAGTTTTCTGTTGCTCCAGAGACTAGGACATGGAGCAATAGTTTAAAATGTCAGGAAAAGAGATTCCATCTAAACATTAGGAAGAACTTCCTGATGGTAATAGCAGTTCAACAGTGGAATACACTGCCTGGGAGTGTGATGGCGTACCCTGTCTTTGGAAGTTTTTAAATAGAGACTGGATGGCCATCTGCTGGGAATACTTTGATTATGTACAAAGGTTATTTCTTTAATCCTTTCTATCACCTTTGAATTAGGATAATGATGCCATATGCAGATCTCTTATTTCCTTCTATAAATAGTATTGTGTCATGATTCCTCTTGCGAGATTGGAAATGCAGGAAGTGCATTATTTGCAAAACATAAAACTCAACAGATTTGTAACTGGACCCAGATAACCTTGTCTGACATGGCTACAATCCTACTTTGATCAATGTTATGAATTATGATCTTTGAAAAAACATTGACTGAGACTAATAGCTTTTCTGCTGACTGCTGTATTATAGAGTTTACTGTTAAGTCATAGTTTCAAACCACCAGAACCCAAATGAGCAGCATATACTTTTAAAAAATGTGGCAAGGTTACTTTACCAAAATGTGAACATGTTATAAGAAAAGATTCACATCTGATGAGAAAGTGTGCTTACTCACCTAGGTTGTTAATATTATATTTTAAAAAAAAAACACCATTGTGGGCTTGATTTGTTTTCAAAATTATAAACGTTGTACATTTTTTTCTGCAGAATATTAACACTGAAGTCTAAAATTGGGAGCGGGGATCACAAATGAATGACAAAATTACCACTCATGCAGCTTGATGTGCTTCAAGTGGTTACCACAAAAAACAAAGCAGGAGTTAACAAACACCTTCATTTAAAATAAGATCACTTTCAAGTTCTAAATCTCTAGCCCTCCTACTCTGTCCCTGTCTTATTGTTGCTGAGTCATTTACTGCTAGCTATTCTGTTAATCTGTGGCTGTTTCCACATTAGACTGTTGTAGTGCTATTATTCCACTTTCAACATCCCATGGAATCCTGGGGTTTGCAGTGCTGAAAGATGTTGGAAGTGGAATAATAGCACTATAACAGTCTAGTGTGGAAATGGCCTATGTCTACTGTCTGTGTCACTACATTTTTCTTCCTGTCTCCTGTTCTAACCATTCTACTTAAGTTTCACATACTTTTATAGATCCACAATGCTTAGATTATCTGTTTAGTGTAGTGATTTGAATGTTGAACTAGGACTCATGGGACCAGGGTCGAAATTCTTGCTCAACTATGGAAGCCCACTGGGTGACTGTGGGCAAATCACATTCTCTTGGGTTTAGAGAAAGGCAATGGCAAAACTCTGAATAAATGTTGCTGAGAACTAATGTTCAGATCCTCCATCCTATCATTATTAATTATCAGTCTAACCTAAATCATGGGGGTGCTGTGAGGATAAAATGAGGAGATAGAAGAAAAAAGTGTGCCACTGCTACTCTCAGTGCCTTGGAATTACAATGAGCTAAATAATCTTATCCTGGGAGTTAGAATGGGCTATTTTAAAAAATAAATATAGACTTTATCCAAATGTATATATGCCAAACAGAGATAATTCTTCCAAAAAAATACCAACAAAACTGTGGAAAATACCAATGAAAATACCAACAAAAATACCAACAAAATTGTGGGGAAAAAAAGATAAAGGTCCTTTCCTCACGGGGGCGGGGGAAACGGGGCAGCGCACGCAGGGGCGGAGCTTACCTGGTAGCGGGTTGCTCCGTCCCTGCGGGGAGCGTGGGTTCGCCGCTTTATACGCTGCCGAATTTCGGTGGTGTTTGGTGGCGTTCGGCAGCGCCCAAAATGGCGGCCGGCGGCTTCCAGCGGCGCTCCGCCCATCAGGGCAGCGCGCCAACCGGAAGCCCGCCCCCGGGCAGATCTGCAGGGACGCGCTACCGCGTCTCTGCAGTTCTTCACCGGGGGCTGCCACGGAGCAGCGCGGGCGAGTTTCATAAAAACCACTTGGGAAGGTGGTTTTTATAAAACTCGCAGCGCCACCCCCGTGGCTGTGCTAGAGCGGTCTGAGGTGTAGAGCCTCACCTTTTCCAACTGCACTAGCGCACCCTGCAGTGAAGAAGACCTCCTGGAGAGGTCGCCCTAGCGTGGGCAATATGCCCGTGTGAAA
Organism: Ctenosaura bakeri; assembly: GCA_948474755.1. Taxonomy (NCBI): domain Eukaryota; kingdom Metazoa; phylum Chordata; class Lepidosauria; order Squamata; family Iguanidae; genus Ctenosaura; species Ctenosaura bakeri. The sequence goes on from CAOLHI010001548.1 coordinate 34,003, forward strand.
AGGGCCAAAGAGTCAACAAACATTTCGTTCCAACAGAACTTCAGAGAATACCCACCATTTGATTCTCCCTCCTTGTGGTAGTTGGTAGAAAGGATGGGATAAAGAACTGAACAGCAACCACCACCAATTTTTGAATGGTTGAATAGTATGTGTAGTCATTCAAATTCTCAAGATAACTTTCCTCATAGTCCTAAACTAGAGCTTATGGAAATAATAATAATAACAACAACAACAACAACAACAACAACAACTACTACTACTACTACTACTACTACTACTACTACTACTACTACTACACCTTCTAGAATCAGCCAGTGTTTATCCCAAACTCCAAAATTATTTTGTTCAGTGTGGCTCTGCTCTGTGGAAACAAACAGATAACTGCAGACACAGGAAACTTGTTAGCAGTTGCTGCTGCTTCTTAGCAGTAGCTTCTTACAAGAAATGTAATTCTTCTGTGATTTCATTTTCAAAAGGAAGAAATGGGTAATTTTAGCAGTTTTCTTCTGTGAGAAGGCCTTTGAAAAATGCACAGTTTTAAAAGACTATTTGCAGTTTGGGACTTACTCTTTGCAAAATTCACATGTGGGTTTTTACTGTGCATAAAACAGCATTTTCTGTGCAGGAAATAGCTTTTTTGCTCATAAAACAGTAATTATGTGTAGAAATCACTCAAATCTCTGCAAAAAATAGTGCAAATTTTCAAAATAATAAGTACCAAACTGAAGATTCTTCTCAGTCCAGAATTCTTCTTGCAGAGTTTCCCAACGCTTGAAAAACATTTTTTTTGTTTTTATCATTATTAATTTTTTTTAAAAAAATTCTTCCAATTTCTACTACACAGGAAGGCAGTGTACTATGAAAGCTTTGGAGAGATCTGTGCAAGCACTCCAGGCAGATGGAGTTCAAAGATGCAGTTCCATTAAGGCCTTATCAGAAGTGACTGAGGATTCTGGAAAATTCCCACTCCCCCATCCCAGATTTCAAGATATGAAATTTAGCTGCAACAGAGGAATCCCAAACAAGAGGGAGCCAAAGAATTGAGACTTAACTTCTTCAGGTTTTCTACCTCCAGCAAGGATAAAACTCTTTCACTGGATTACAATCTGAGACTACAATTTAGCAAGTTTTACCTTTATAGCACATAAATCTTTTTCCAGCTGTACAGAGACTCCCTGAAAAATTCAGTGTTCTCTGCCTAAGGCCATTCCGCACAAGCCTGTTATAGCGCTACGATTCCATTTTCAGCATCCAATGGAATCCTGAGGTTTGCAGTTTAGGGAGGGGCTGACCGGCCCCTCTCTAAACTGCAAACCCTAGGATTCCATAGGATGTAGACAGGAACAGCTGGATCTCAAAAGAAGTTACTTTTCTGTTGCTAATGGAGTTGAAATTTTATTACCTGTCTTTTTTTGTTCTTTGTCTCTAGTCCTCCTGTGGCCCCTGCATTGAAATGCCTCAATATCATCTTAATTAACAACACGTCAGACAGAATGTAGACCTGTCATTGTAGCATCATCACCACTTTTCCCCTGTATGATTTTTTAAAATATCTTTGCCTAATGAAAAATCCAATGAAGCTTTGAAAGCTTGCATAATGTATTTTGGAATTGACACCCCCCCCCCAAAAAAAAAAGGTATTGCTGCTTGAGGATTTGGGATTTTGTTGTACTTTGATTCCTCATAGCTGCCATATAAGCTGAAGAGAACTCTTCATCAATGAAAATAAACAGAGAGATGCAATTTAGAAGTGGGGACAGACAAGAAAGCCCCTTCCCTGGAACATTTTCCCCAAGCAAGTGCCCTCTTGATGTATTAGACAAGAGTTCCCATCATGCTAAATTAGCTGAATTCATTTATTTACTTTTAATTTCATTTATATTCTGCCTTCCTCCCTGTATGGGACTCAAGGCAACATACAACAAATTCAAACAAAGTACAGTCAAAATTTTATTATAGTTATAAAAAAATTAAATAAACAATTTGATGGGGATGATGGCGCTAGCCAATGATGGGGAATGATAGGAGTGGCAATGCAACAACAGCTTTGGAGCTGCATGCTTCTCTTCTCTGGTTAGGGTCTGCATTAGGGCTTGGTTTGGTTTAGAGTTAGAATTATTTGGTTTATGGTTAAATCTAGGGTCAACAACATAGAAGCCTGTGGAACACTGATTCATGTAACGTAAAATGCCAAGAATGAAGATTAGGATTTGGGATGAATCAGATTCTTTCACATTCAAAAAGCTGTCTATTGTATTACCTAAAAATGAGAGAAATACTTTCAGCATGAGTTAAGCTAATGTTGGCACAGTAAAATGTATCACCTTACCAATGCAGAGTCTTTCAGCTGTGGAGTCTCTCATTTGTCACTCTGAAACTGACAGAACTGTCTGTGGAGTGAAAAGGCTGGCATTCACTTTTAATTAATATTTGATGCGGCCCATAATGAACACATTGAATTTTCAAAGAAACAGATGATCCATTTGATAAAACATCTTACTGGAAATGCTGACTGTCTTTGCTCAGTCAGGACTTTGATATTTGCATTATTTCTACTGAAACAGAAACAGCTTTCATTTGCAATTGCTCGGTCTTGACTCTGTCAGTATTTTGGCATACGCTCTCTCTACTTATAAAACATTAAGCATTCAGTTGATTTTAGGAATTCAATAATAAGAATAAAAAAAGAGAGGGAGGGAACATTAATGGCTTATTTTATTTCCCCAGTTCATTTTCTTTTAATTTTGTTTATATTGGCTTAGCTCAGAGGTTGGCAGCTGTGGGAGGGACCAATTTTCTGCCCAGGGACTCTCTGGAATTCACATGGACTGCCGAAAAGTACTCCCCAAATCTCAAACAAAATCAGAAGTAGTAGAGAGTCCTGAGGCATTGTTTTATGTTAAATAAAAAGCTAACTAAATCCTATTTAAAAGGCAAATGCCAACTCCTGCAGGGTTCCCTGGGGCCCTTTCACATTACTCAGTTATAGCAGTGTACTTTCACTTTAATTGCCATGGCAACATCCTGTGGAATCCTGGGACTTCCACATGAGGGACATTTTTAGAATTCTTAACCAGGGAGTTCTAGTGCCTCACCAAATTCAGATCACAGGACTAGTTGTGGCAGTTGAAATGGAATCATAGCACTGTATCTGTATGGTGTGAAAGAGCCTCAGAAGAGGCAAGCCATCTTTTTTGGAAGGCTAGAACAAAGTCAGCCTGGGAAGTCCGGGCTGCAAAAGTGGATTTAGGGCATGTGTAATCCCAGAGATACACTGAGCCTTCTCTTAATTTGAGCGGTTCCCTAATGTAGCTACAGGGGAGCAATAGAAAGATATTATTCCCTCCCTCCAAAATTTTCCTTCACTTCCAAAATTTCTAGAATTGTAGTTTCGTCAAACTTAGTTGGGTATTTAGAAAAAGAGTTCAAGCATCCAAAGAAAAGAGGAAGGCAAAGTAACCAAGGCAATGAGACCACAGCAAATGTAAGAGTCATAGGTGTTTATAATGATCAGTGTTTCATGCTATGAAATGCTACAAATTTGGTGACTGATGGTGACTCATTTTGGGAGACAAAATTCTTATGAGAGGAAATGCCCTCATTCCTTCCTTCCTTCCTGTAGCCACACCCCTATGAAGAAGTCTCCTTCTGCCATTCTGCATCTTTGAGCTCTTTTCACCATTCAAGCCATTGTACTGTGACACAAGAAAAAGACAAAGATTAAAATTCTTTAAAAAAAAAAAACCCAGAAGATCCAGCTGCATGTAGTTTGGCCTTAATGCACCCATGGCTATTTACAACTGTGATTTAGTAGGAGCTATGACCATTAATCAGTGCCATCCCTTACCTGACTTCAGATCCACATTATATGTAATACAGCTATTCACACCAGTACTGCAAGATTGCCAGCTCAACCTTCCAAATGTTTGTAGTTCCTGTGTTCCATCACCATTAAATATACTGGCTAGGAATGAAGGGAGTTGTAACCTATTATTCTCCCCTGCAGAGCAGTATTCTAGCATTTGCTCCTATGAGGAGATTCCACCTGAACCTCAGGAAGAACTTCCTGACAGTCAGGGCTGTCCGGCAGTGGAATGTGCTGCCTTGGAGTGTAGTGGAGTCTCCTTCCTTGAAGGTTTTTAAGCAGAGGCTTGATGGCCATCTGTTGGGAGTGCTTTGAGGGTGTTCCTGCATGGCAGGGGGTTGGACTGGATGGCCCCTGTGGTCTCTTCCAACTCTACATTTCTCTGATTCTATGATTCTATGATCAACTTGAGGGCAGGTCCTCAGAATGCCCAGCTTCTTATTTTTGCCTTGCTTTCTGACATGCTTTAAGATCCTCAGTTGTCAGATTATTTTGATTATGGTGGATCCCTTATTAGCAAAGCAACATAGCCTATGATTTCAAGAGGTTTTTTTCAGACCACAGTTTTATCACTCTGCAAGTAGTATAAAAATACCATGGGAGAGACATTTCCTTGGATAGAAAAATTATCTTATTTATTAAAAATATTTTTAAAAACTTTTCACAAGTAGAGATATTAAACAGATTCTTGTAAATTATGCATTACATGGAAAATGGCTCACAACCGTGTTTATGACTCAGGTGTATGAGACATATCTTGTCATTATATTAGTTATTGCAGCAATAGTGATATTACTATTTTTAACACATAATTTCTCCTTCGTGGTATTATGCAGAGCTGACATGGTTATTATTAGCAACAAAGAACTGTTCTTCCTCAAAAGCTGCATGCTAGCTTCTCTTCTGGCAAAAATGGGTATGATTACTAATACATTACAATTACGGCTACCCTTATACTACTGAAAAATACCAGGAAAAAAATGTCCTCTGCTTCACCCATCTCTGATTGTCACAGTTTTAAGCTGGCTGCTCTGCCTGGAATCCACCTCAACTTTCCACTCACTTGCACAGTGTAGCAGATCACACAGCTATCATGTGTGTTGCACACAGATGTTTTGGGCAGGCATGCAGAAACAGTCACTCATTTTCTTCTCCTCTTTCTCTATCGCCTTCTCTGTCAATCAACTGTACTAAATCTCATACCTGAGCTGGTCATAGATGTGCAGAGAAACATTCCCTCCTCCTCTAAATTTTCATGCTTTCATATCACACCAACCCATCCTTTCCAAGTGTATGCCCTACGTTGCTGTTTGGAACAACCAACTCAGCAAGACAGCTATCTCCTTATTCCAGCCTCCACTTGTGCTCACATTGATGATCTCTTTCTCTCAGTGGCAGCAATTTCTTTCATTTGGGCAGAATGAAGGCTGAAAATGCAGAACAAATTTTTAAAAGGCTTTAAAAAAACAACTAATCCGTATCTCTAGTGCAGCTTGTGTTCCTATTACATTCTCCTCCTTCCCTCTTTAACTCTCTATCCTCCTCCATCAGTCATTCCTTGTTGTTGGCTCCTTCATTTGTCACTAGCTGAATAATATCCCACAAAATGTTGGGGAACTGAGAGATTTTTAACAATAAGTCTCAGCAGAGTATTCCGTAATGCACAGCTAGAAGCTGAACAAATCACCAGTCTCATTTCATCATCTCCACCCCAGATACACTTAATCTAGCTCTAAATAAACACAGTTTGGTTAAAAGTATGTAAAGAGGATTTATTCACATAATCTTGTGCATAGTTTACACAGGTTCAAATTCTTGTAGAAAGGTATGAAGAAATTAAGAACTCACATGCTTACAAGAAAACATGATTGCCAGAGAATCAGAGAGCACATGCTTTCAGGGAAGCCAAAGAACAAAAGGGGAAGAGGAAGAAAACATGCAAGGGGAAGTGGGTGTTGACCAAACAACAGGAAGTTTACTCTAGGCAGTCCCCTCTATGCCTACAATAGATATGCAAACTAACTAGCCAGTTAATTAAAGCATGCAAAGGTTGCCACTCCCAACACAAAGAAGGGTCACCTAGGTAGCCATCCATATGCCCTCTCTTCTCCCTTTCCTATTGTTCAAATTTAAGTCAGAATAACAGGCAGCCCCCTCTGAAAAGTGGTGAATTACAGCCCTAGCCATTACAGGCAAAGAAAGCTCCTTACTGAAAAAGACAGATAAATAACATGTTATCTTCAGGCTCTGAACATTTGTTAGTCTGTTGGTGTAAGGGACTTTGGCCCTGTTACCACCCTCAAATTCTCTCTAGTTGCCATCACCCACTAATTCACCCCACATGACATGGTAATGTAGTGGGAATTTACTGAAGGATTTAACTTACACTTTTTGGCCACCTCTACTTCTGCAGAGACTTTACCTCTTATATGAGATGAGAATCCTATACACATACACATGAACACACCAAGCAATGGGATGTGAAGAGAACATGAAAAAGAGAAAATCTTTAAAAGAAAACTTTTATTCTAAGCAAGCAACCTTACATTAGCAAAAAGGTATCTTGTACATGAAGGGATCTTCCTTCAGGTATTACTTAAGAGTCATTACAAAATTACAAAAAACAGTTTAAGTCATATTCAACCAAGGTTAGAAAGAAACATAAGTTCTAACGTGACCGGCTTAACATTTCTACTCTACTCATGATATGATACAGATAGTGTTTTGGGTCACTGGATGTTCATGATAAGCTGGGAGTCTGGACCTCTTTGTCCAGCATACGACCAAGCTTCCCTAGGGACGGTGAGGTATGCATCAACTGCCTTACCTCTCCATCACCCTCAGATTCTCTCAAGTCTCTCTCATGGCATCGTTTTTTTATAACCTCTCATCTTGGAAGCATCTTGAAGCTTACACATGCCTCTCAAACTGGTCATCTTTATCTTGTGATCTCTGTTGCTCCTACGTGGTGCTGAACCCCAACAAATGTAGCCTAGCCCATCACATCATTAGCCCTTTGTTTACCTGGTGGAAAGGCTATACCCCTCAGATATTGGGAGAGCCCATTATCACAGTTGGCTAGGGGTAGCTTCAGAAATACATATAATTATCATCCCCGAGTTGTTTTTGACATATGCATCATCTTCTAGTGCACTGCTGGAAATCCTCTTTCAGAACTAGTATGTATGTTCAATGCTGAGACCCCAGTACACAAAAATCCACAGCTTCATTGGTGGAAGTTCCAAGAGCACCTCCAGCTGAGAAAAAAACAAAACAAAACCCTGCTTTTATTTTGGAGATCCACATGAAATTTTATTCATCCTGAACTCTTCATTCCTATTCTCCAACGGAATTTATATTAACCCAGTATTTTCCAAAATGAGAAGTTATCTGTACTTGCCTGTGCTTTTGTACTATCTCAGAAACAATAAAGATGGATGCTCCCAACAAACACAGCTATTATTTTAAGAACACTAATTCAACAAAGATCAGTTAAAGGAAAGGTGAATGTCAGCACTAAAACAAAATGATCCTAATGCTTAACTAGTGTAAGCACTTTAGCAGTTTGATTATAACACCTGAGTAATCATTTTAAAAGGCTTAGGGGAAATTGGTGAAAATCAATTTCTGAAAATTTTCATAAGACTGGATGTGACACGTGATCAGTGGGAAGAGGAAGGAGGGAAACCTAGCATACTTCAAGAAAGAGACTGGTTGCAATTTGTGAATAAGCAGGTACAATCAAAACAGAAAGAAATGGAAATTCTCAAGACTTCCAAAGACGTTTTTCACCATCTGGAGGCACTCCTAGTCATCCTAACACAAGCAGCTTTATCATTCTTTTTCAGTATGATAAATCCACTAGAGGTCACCCTCAAGCATACAAACACTTGTTAAAACAGTGAGCTATCATCAGAACAATGAAAATTCTAAGAGTAATAGAATCTACACTGGCAGTTTATGGTTCAGTCTGAATAGTAAGGACAAAATGTCTCCTGAGGTATCCTTAGTGTAAACTTCTACCCTATCTATCACTGTAGACAAACACTTTCAAAGAGCCTCTCATATGATGGTGATCTTCTGTTAAAAAAAAAAAAGCTTTACTCATATGTATAATTCTCCAGTGAGGAAAATTTGTGAGTACGCAGCATAATGCAGTAGAAACCAGCACTCATTTGTGAGTAATAAACCCCACTGAGATAGTAGGTATTCCTATTATGTGGACAACATAGCTGAGGGGTACAGTCTCTCCTCCAGCTAAACAAAGGGTTGATGATATGATGGTTTTTGATTACATTTATTGGGGATCAAGAAAGACTTGAGAGACTTTGGTACCAATGAAGAAGTAAGGGAGGTGCTGCCTGCTTTACTGTTCCTAGGGAAGCATGGTTGTAGGCTGGACAAAAGGTCCAGACTCCTAGTTTCCCAAGAACATCCAAAGACCCAGAACACCATCTATTTCATGAGTAGGCTAGGAATATTCAACCAGTCACATGATGGCTTATGTTTCTAACAGCCAAATATGACTCAGACTGTTTTGCAACTTTGTATGCTGTTCATTCTTAACTGCCATCAAGTTGACTTTGACTTATAGTGGCCCTATCAATGAGAGACCTCCAAGTCATTCTACCAGCCTGCTCAGGTCTTGCAGATTCAAAGACAGGTCTTTCTTGATTGAGTCTATTTATCTGTAATGTGGTCTTCCTCTTTGCCTTCCACCTTGCCAAGCATTACTGTCTTTTCCAGTAAGTCACTTCTTCTCATGATATGGCCAAAGTACAACAGCCATTTTAATAATCCTATATATGTGCTCTCTTTACTCATTTCACTGTGTAGTCCTAGTAGATGTTCCGAGCTAGGTTGTCTTTGCTTCTGTCTATGGCCCCAGTGCTTGCCTTCTTTCTTCCTTTTGGGTGGCTAGCAATAACAGCAGAGGATGGCAAACAGAAGGTATGAAGGATAAGGAGCTCAGTCTTCAAGGCCAGTCAGCTTAATTGGCTCTGCGAACACCTTTCTTGTCTTTTTTTTTATATATAATCAAGAAATTTTCAGCCTTTGTTAAATATAGAATAGATGCCAATATATTTCTCCAAACAACAACACAAAATAATGAGTGTGGAGTGTAAATGCATTTGCCTTTCCTCTGAGTATACCTATATATTTATAAACAAAATGTAAACTACTGTAGCACTTGAACAATTAACATGTTCATTTTGACATAAGTTTTCTTGGCCAAGAAACTAATACAAGAAGTCTTATGCCAACAACAAAGGCTTTCTATTCTCTACCAGCTACTTAGTTAAGTATGCTAGGTAGCGATTGTAAATACAGAACAGAAACTAGTGCAAGAAAGTACAAGAAACCTTTTGCCAAAAAAACAAATTTATTGAACTTTAAGATACTAAGTGCTTCTGTATGCTAAGCGCTGGCCATGCATTGTCCACAATGAGACTACTTGCAGTTTCTTTATGCTTTCACATATGTGTTGCTTCCCTATCCATACTTGCTGCCCCAAGTCCTCACTGTAAGTCAGATTAAGAAAGTTCAGAATGAATTCAGCCTTTCTGAGGCCATTTCCGCACTAGACTATTATAGTGCTATTATTCCACTTTCAACATCCTATGGAATCTTGGGGTTTGCAGTTTGAGAAGCCTCAAAGCCCCCCCCTAAACTGCAAACTCCAGGATTCCATAGGATGTTGAAAGTGGAATAATAACACTATAACAGTCTAGTGCAGAAATGGCCTAAGTCAGAGAAGGAATGATGTAGCCCATCAGCTGCTGTTGAACTGCTGCTATTGTTATGTGTCTTCGAGTCATTTCTGATTTATGACCACCCTAAGGAAAACCTATCACAGGATTTTCTTGGTGAGATTTGTTCAGACAGGGTTTAACATTGCCTTCTTCTGGGGCTGGGAGAGTGTGACTTGCCTAAGGTCACCCAATAGGTTTCCAAGGGCAAGTGGGAATTTGAACCCTGGTCTTCCAGAGTCCTAGTCCAACACTCAGATCACTACAACACATCAGCTTCACTCCCACTTGGACTGCAAATCACAGTAAAACCTTAATCAGTAAAGCTGTAGTGAGCTGGGCCTCTGTCACCTGGCCGATGGGTTTTTGATTCCTTAGTAGCATCATGGCTAAGCACTGACAGCTGTCCAGTGGTGTGAAAGAATTAACTTGTATCAATGAACTTGGTGGATTCTTTTTGCATTCGCTTTGCAGTTTGAAGCTAGGAAAAAAAATGAAGGCTGAGATGCCACTGGGGGAGTGTTGTTGTTGTTTGTTGTTGGTGCTGCTGCTAACCTGCTTATACAGTTTTCATAGCAATTGGGGGGAAATGGGGAAGGCTAGTGCACTTTGATTTTCCTCATATGCTTCTGCACTATGTAAACCTTGGGAGCCTGTCTTCCATTGGTCTCAACTGGGGGAAGGTGCACCTCAGCCCATGGGCTCCCTATATGCCCAGGAATGGGGATTTGATTTGATTGCCAACAGAGGAATAAATCTGAGAAGAATTTGTTTAGGAACCCAGTTCTACCATTGGTTGTTAGGAGATGCTAGATTGTATCAATGGAAAGGCTGGAATGCTCCTCTGCTGTGTACCACCTGCTGCATCATTTTACCATCAATAAAGCTTATGCTATAGCAATAACATGTATCAGTGCCTAGCACTGAACGAACCATTGGGGAGGCCCCAGTTATGGCACTAGTCAAAAGCCAGAGCGGAGGAATGCTGGGAAATGGATTTGAACAATATCTGGGAGGCCTCAAGCTTACCATCTCTGGTGTAAGTGTGTTAAACTGGGAGCGCATACATGCACTTATCTGTATTCATGTTGAGGGGGTTGTAAAGTTGAGCTAGGTATTAGATTTGTGGGAAGGGCATGGTTGTCTGTAGAAATCTGAATGTCCATTGCAGACATGTAGACTCCTTCATAATGCCATGGCAGGAGAACTGTATTCAGAGGCATATCTAGCATAAAGAGGGCCTAGGGCAAATGTGCAAGTTGTGCCCCTACCTCTAGGGCTGCTCCCTCCTCCTCCTCCCCTGTCGCTTCTGGCACTGTTTTTTTGTGCCCTTCTGGCATTGGCGCACCGGGCACATAACCTCCTTGCCCCACTCTAGATATGCCTCTGACTGTACAGTCAGCCCTCCACATTTGCTGGTGTCACTTTTGCGGATTTGATTACTCCCGGATTATTTGCTGTCACCTCTGCTGCCTCCCTGTGCCATTTTTAATACGGACTGGAAGCCTTGGGAGATTGAGAAACTGCGAACAAGGCTTGTAAGTCCCTCTTAAAAATAGTGGGGGGCAGCAGTGGAGGTGACAGTAAGCCTCATCAGCCCCCCACTTCCACCTTGCGAAGGAACCCTGATGCCTCAAAGGAATCCATACTGGGTTGAAGATGGTGACCATACTTTTTTGTGTGTTAAATATGGTTTGGAAGGGCCTAGAGTTATTCACTTTTTTTCCCCACTTTCATGGGGGTCCTGTGCCTTTAACCCTAGCGAATGTGGAGGGATGACTGTATTTATTTTCCACAGCAGAGTCCCAATCCTCCTACTTTTGTTGCACTGTATCCCTTGCTCCTCCGTGGCTTAAAAAGCACTCCAACGGAAGTACAGATAAGAGGGGGACCTCTACCGAAACCGTGAAGGGAAAAAGAAAACCAAAGTTTCAGCTGATGCCCGAAGGCAGGCGACATAAACGCTGCCCTGCTTTCGATATGGCTGCGGGAGTGGTGGCGAAGGAGGGGGACGTGGCTAACAAAACATGAGGTCCTCTTGGGGGGCTGTGTCGGTGTTTCCCCGGAGTGCCGCGGGGTGGGCGCGGGGGAACAGCGCGCTTGCCTTCAAGGAGGCTTGAAGAGAAACAGAGTGCCGACGAGGCGAGGGGAGGGGAGGCGAGGGGCGGGGGGAGAGATATGTGTCGCCCGCCCCCCGCCCGCCCGCCCGCTTCAGCTTGTCAAGGCTCTCCGGTTAACTGTCATGCCGGCACCTCTCAAAAAGCCCCCCCGCCACCCCCTGATTGGCTGTTGTTGGCAAGGGCTGATTGAGAACCCTGACGCTCGGCGGCTCTCTCGCCAGGCTCCGCTCCGCTCTTTTTCCTGCTCCCCAACTCCTCCTGCCCCCTCCCCTCACACATACACACACACACATACACACACACAGCACCTCATAGCTCTCTACAAGGGAAGTACATGGTGAGCCTAGGAAGACAGCGGCGGGGGCCGAAGGCGAAGGAGACTCCACACCGCGCCGCCTCCGCGTGTGCGTGAGGGCTGGTGCGTTTGCGAGGGAGAAAGAGACCGAGGCGAAAGAGCCGCCTGTTTTCGTAGCTGCAGTGCTGCAAGAGGAGAGAGCCCGACTTCTTCGTACGCCGGGCTTCCCCCCCCTTCCCGCCAGCAAACTGCTTACAGGTTTGGAGGGCTGCGAAACGACTCGCCGGTTGTGGTGGTGCGCGCGTGTGCGTGTGCGTCTTGCCTGAGGCACCGAGCATCGCCTCCTTCGCCTCGCTGTTCTCCGGACGACCGTTTCCGAGAGCGGCTGGTCTGGATCTCTGTACGACCGAAAGAGAAGACATTTCCCACCGGGAGCCCCGGGGCAGGTTTTCTTCCGACCCTTCTGTTATTTCACGGTAAGCGTCGGCGTGGGCACGGACGGAGCCCATTTGCTGCAGTGCCCGCTCCTTCCCTCGCGCCCCTCCGCCTCCTTCCCGCGCTGGATCACGGCTAAGCCTTGCCATGACCTTCATCTCCAGTCCTGTTTTCCGTCTCCTCCTCTGGGGGAGCGGCGTGTGCTTAAGGAGCGAAAGGGAAGTTTGCCTTCTGTTTTGTTTTTCACCAAGCCCCCGAGCCCCGGGCTTAGAATCCCTTTTGTCCTTGAAAGGGGAGGCATAGACGCCTGGAGGGGGTGGTAGTGAGTGCCAGGCTCCGGCAATGTATAGGAATCGTTTAGCTGGAAAAGGGGGGGGGGGGTGCTTCTAGCATTGCAAAGGTCTCCGTCACAAAAAGCAAACCCTAGTTCTGTCCTTTAATGAGGAATTGGGGGCCAAGGGTGAGGAAGCCACCTGTGTAATCCCTTGGCTTTAAGAAGAGAGGGCACAGGTACGTTTACCCCAGCCCCTGTTCTCACTGCGCTTCCTTGAGACATCAGTATTTTAAATGGGAACAACTAAGAAGGCAAGGGAGGCATTTAGGGGAACTTTCCATTGCTTTGATGAAGCCAATCTGTGCTGCTTAGAAGAAAAAGGAAAGGGACAGCATAACTTAGGCCATTTCCATGCTAGGCTGCTAGAGTGCTATGATCCCACTTTCAACATCCTAGGGAATCCTGGGGTTTGCAGTTTCGGGAGGGGCCTCTAAACTGCAAAGCCCAGGATTCTGTAGGATGTTGAAAGTGGAATCATAGCACTATAGCAGCCTAGTGCAGAAATGGCCCTAGTCACACTTCTGTCCTTCTGATCATTTTCAAAAAACCCAAACTTCAGTATTTTACAATTCTAGGGAAATGGGGAAAGGATTCAGTTTTCCTAACTGGGAGTGTGATTGCTTGGCATTAACTTTGTCCTGAGTCAATAAAACTTTAATTTGAATGTCCAGGCTGCTGTTTGGTAAATATTTAAGGTAATAAACAATATAACAGAATATGGCAGTCTTCTAGTTATGAAGTCTTTAAAGCTCCCTTCTGTTTGCCTTTTATAAAAAAAAATATATTATTTATGCTGCTCCTTAATTGGTATGAGCTCTCATACTAAGCAATATACTTTTTTGGAAGATGCACAGTTATCATAAACATTGGATGGTCTGCAAAATAAGATCCAGGGGTTACTTCAAATGTTTTACAAACTTAACCCCCACAAATTTGGTGTCCTGTACATGACACAGGATCCCATGTGACTCCAACATGAAGCCATTTGCTTTTAAAACTTACAGAGGCATACCTCTCAGCTCTACCATCAGCATAAATAGTTGCCTGGGGAGCAATCTAGGGTCATGTTGTGCAATAAACTGACAGATGATTAGGGTTGCCAACTTCTGTCAACACTGATCACATCTTAGGAAGTCTCCGTAAGTACAACAGTAAGTGCATAACCTCTGCCCTTTCTTGTTATGTCCTGGCCTGTCCTTAGAACAAGGCTGGCTAGTTTCTTTCACCTCTTTTAATTTCTTTCTTACAGAGTTACTGTAATTTAAACTATGAGGTTAAATAAGCAAAAACCATATAGCACAGAGAGGTTGGGGATGGGGGAACTGTCCATCAGTCCTCTTAAACAGAGTCAAGCAAATTAGTCTAAAATCCTATATGCATATGCTTGGGATTAGGATTAAATGGATTTAGGAGACTTGCTTTTGAGTAGACATGTCTCAGATTGAACTGTTAAACCATTAGATTGTCAATGAGACAGAAAAGAATTGAATCTGAGCATTCAGAACTCACTAGTATGAAGATAACACTATTAATAAGAAAATCTTGAATTAATTCTTCTGCCTGTGGTATGAGTAATACAGTTTATAGGATAATGTTATTTTCTTGAGAATTATAGACATGACTGCTTTTATTAGCAAGTCTATAAATTCTATGCCCAACATTACCATTGCTGTTCTTTTTAAACGAATTAAAAATAGATTGCAAACATTTGTTAAAATTAAAAAGTCTTTCACAGTTAGTTGTGGCAGTAGATCCAGTGCTCAGACTTGCGTAAACTGTAAGAATCTATTACGAATGCAATGAAAGTAATGTCCTTTTGAACAGTAGATAAAAGGACTTGAGCTACAATGGTGATAATAACACATTTGAGTGTGGAAAAAGTGGAGTGAGGTTGGATCTGTAATCCTTTTTCAAAATGTGATGGTTGGAGATTCTGAGACTAATAGCCCAAAAAACTAACTTCTTCTAGCTCTGGTGTGGAGAACATGTGGCACTCCAGGTATTGTTGTACTGCAGCTCCCATAACCCCTCACAGTCAGCTGTGCTGTCTAGAGATAATAGGAGTAGAGTCCACAGCATCTGGAGGCCTACTGCTATACTTTCTCCACCCTGACTGTACTGGCTACTTAAGAAGTTTCTTCACTTTCTGTTCCTGGGTACTTCAGTGTGAATATCATTGCAAACATCCAGTGTTCCAATATTACAGAGCTGAGAGAGGCATCAGTTTCACGTCTCCTAGATGAATAAATAGACATACACAAAGAACAGATGCACTGCAGAAAAATTATTGCAGAGCAAATTGTTCCAAATGACTGAGCAAGTGAGCCAGTCTGCATACCTCAGGAGAAGCCACTGAGATCTGTGGTCTAAGATTCAGGGATCCAAGTATATCCTCACTTGATTGCAGATATGAGGGCTTTTGGAGTTTGCTGCAGAGGGTTTACGTAGGAGTATTCTTTATGCTGTGACTTTGCTGGTTTATTTTCTAGGCATAATGTAGAAACAATTTCTATGACATGTTTGTTATTGTTGTTAGGATACTGACAGAGAACAGTGTTCTAGTACTTTATGTATAATGTGCATTGCAAAAGCACTCTTTAGTACCACCACTGAAGCATTTGGGTGCTGCATAGCAAATTATGCTTTTAAAATTTGTTTCTTGACAAGTGAAGTGAGGATGTCTAATTTATGGCTTCTTCATAGCACTGATATAACTATGTGGTATCGCTGAGCTCTATATTGTGGTTACTGAATCCCAAAGGAATCTCAGTACACTTCATCCAAATGACATTTCCAAATGCTTGTAGGTGATGAGGACCCTGAGTCCTAGTCTACTGTTCTGTTCAGATGCAGCACCTGCTGAATCAAATCTGGTGGCAGCCCTTCATTTTAAAATTACAGCTGCACAGTTTATTTTAACCCTGCAACCATTGGCCTGAATCCATCTTCATGCTAGCACCTGACCTCTAGTGAAATGAAACATGATTTCCTTCACTTCTCCGCTGCAGTCTTCCACTCTCCTGGAAAACTAGCTCCAGAGGATTTCTGAGTTCTGTGAACAGAAAGCATTCCACAAGTAAAACCACCCTGTCGGGTAATGGCCTTGATTAAATAGCTGTTATGAACAGGGACATTGCTTGTGCAACATTATGAGAACAAGCTATGCCAGCTCAACACAAAGCACATGCAACAAAATTATTTATTGTTTAATCCCGTGATGAGAGACAGAAGACCATAGTTACTTTGGCAAGTTCTTTTATTTATCAAAGGGGGTGCAACTAGAATATTGGCAATATATATATAAGCAAGGCATAGATAGTTTGTATTAATTTCAGCCGGTTCCTGGGTTACTTCACCCACATTCTAGCGTGACCAGCAAATGAAATCCAGAACAAAGCATTCAGAAAAACAAGAGCAGCAATATAGAGAGAAGGGGGAATGGCCGTTTTGCTTCCATGGAGAAAAGCAAATGATTTGATCTTGTCAACATAGTTAAGGAGGCAGTCCCTGCCCCTCCTCCCTGAGACTAGGTAACCCTGCCTTCACTTGAAGAGTATCTGCAAGCACTTCAGGCAAGTGCATTGGAGTTCTGAAGCAGAGAATTCTAAGAGCTTGACCAAACTACAAATCCCAGGATTCTGTA
The DNA here is from genome assembly GCA_948474755.1 of Ctenosaura bakeri. Taxonomy (NCBI): domain Eukaryota; kingdom Metazoa; phylum Chordata; class Lepidosauria; order Squamata; family Iguanidae; genus Ctenosaura; species Ctenosaura bakeri. Next base: position 50,445 of record CAOLHI010001548.1, read on the forward strand.
TGATGGAGATATGACAGAGAAAATGATAGCAAACTGCTATAAATGTATGATATAGATACAAGAGATTGCCTAGGGGACTGGACTGTGCTGTTGTATTTCTCCCTGTGTCCCCTCGGTACATTTATTGTTTCTTTGTTTGCTTGAAGCATTTTAATCTTTCTCTTCAATGGGAAAGGTTGTTGGTGCATCTTGCATAAGAACAATGAAAATGAGGCCATCCCTGTCTGTAGGTTTGCTGTCTAAAAGACATAACAAGGGATGTGGAACAAGGGATAGGGGGAAAAGAAATCAAGAATATCATATCAAGGAGTATGACAGAAGTTTAATTAGTATGAAACAAGAGACAGGAAGGAAGCTTAAAATATTGGTAGCATGAGTCTAGAGAACATTATTGTTGTTGCTGCTGCTATTTTATTCATTTGTATCCCACCTTTCTCCCAATACTGGGACTCAAAGGGCACTTCCAAATATTAAAACCAATGCAGATTAAAAGACATACAGAAAGATCAGTGCACGCAAATGTGTATAAAATCTGAAAATACAGTTAAGCAATTTATAGAATTAAATGCATTTAAAAATTAATTACAAAACAGAAGATAAAAATCAACAAGACAGTACATTGTTAAAAACCTGGAGCATCAATTTTGAAATGCCTGTGAGAACAGAAAGGTTTTCCCTTGCCAGAGGAAGCACAAAAAGAAAGATCCATCCTAACCTCCCTGAAGGGGGAGTTCCAAAGTCTGGGAGAACCCCTAAGAAGGTCATCTTCCTTCCTACCAGAAATGTCTGGGAAGGTGGTGGGAGTGAAAGAAGGGCCTATTTCAAAGATCTTAAAGTCTGGACAGGTTCATATAGGAAGGTATGGTCCACCAGATAACCTGGATCCAACCCATAACATGAACTTCCATCCAAGAAATCACCAGTTAAGATGTTCCTGGGCTGCTGCATGTACATAACAGATGGCAACACTGATTAGGTCTTGGAGAGAAGAAAATGCTGATCAGTACTTGTTACCAGTCTTCCAATCAGGGCAATTTGCAGCTCCCTCTGGTTGGAACCATGCATGCAGCAGTGTTTTCTGCACATGATTTCCCATCCACCAAAGCTCAAGTGCTCTTGTATCTGCCCTAACTGATGTCACTAAAAATGCAGGTCTGTAAAGCAGATAGATAAATGTTGTCGTTGTGTGCATCCAAGTTGTTTCTGACTGATGGCAACCCTAAGGTGAGCCTATCATGGCATTTTCTGGGGCTGAGAGTATGTGACATGCCCAATGAAGCCAGCGGGCTTCCATGGCCTCGCAGGGAATTGAATCATGGTCTCCAGGGTCATAGTCCAGTGCTCAACTACCATCCTACGCTGGCTCTTATATGGATAGAGAAAAAGAAAGATCCATTACAATGAATATGTACATAACAAACCATACTGTAGAATCTGTGGCAAGATCATATGAATTCACCAAACAGCTGGTAAGTGTGGGCTTCTACATATACATCCAACATGATGGATATCCAGTGTTACCTAAGATACAGTGTACAGACCAGAGGTGACTCCAGCTTTTTGTGGGTTCTTAGGTGCCACTTGAGTGTGAGTTTTTAGATTTCAATGGAACCTCTGATCACTAGGCCCTTTGGTTTCAAAATTGTAGCATTCAGCATTATAGATGCTCCCCTTTTCATCATTGCTGCCACTGGTACTGAACTCAGAATGAAAGATAGTGACCAACACCACCAGTGACCAGTGAGACCAATATAAGGAGGCCCTGGATCCTCCAGCCAGATAGCTACTGATGCTGCTATTGCTCATCTGCACTGATACTACTAATTTGTGGTCTCCAAAAAGCAAGGTTGGCTGTGGGATTCTGGGAGATGTTACTTTGTAACTTTGTCAGACTCTGGCCCAGAAGGGAAAGGATGTGTATGTGAGGCACAAAGGGACAGCAGCTGCCTTATAAAATCAATCCCATTGTGGTTTTCTGTGCATGTTGGAGGAGGAATGTAAGTTTAAGTTGAATAACAATGATGCATTTTCTTGATAGAGGCAACTGGACCTGTTCATGGGTTCAGTAGGCACCCAGCTGTGCCAATTGCTGACGCCAGGCCTATAGCAGATCTCATTGAGAGATCACTCTGCATTAAATATGAAAGCAAAAGCAGAAAGCGATGGGTGTTACTTTAATAGCACTGTTTAAATATTCATGAATATCTGTGCTTTTAATTGACAGATAACTTCAGAAGGAGCACTGTAGATTTTGAGCTCTGGCAGCATGTAGGGTACTTCTTTGTCTCACAGCATGGTGTCATGTTAATTCCTTTGCAGGTTATTTGAAGACTGCATAGAAAGCAACTGCAGAAAGACAAGGGAGGAAAGCCTTCCTCAGTCAATGAGACAAAAACAGCCCCTTGGTCTGATAAAAGTCACTGCAAAAGAGAGGAGGGAGAAGGAGAGGGTGAAGAATTCTTCATTTGAAAAAAAAACACACTTAAATGGAATTCATTAATAAGAATTACTATTATCCTATTTTGGTTCTGTCCAATGTAAAATTTGAAGCAGAGACTCTCACCAGGTCAGGCTCCATATCAACTCCCTCATAGACAGTTGAAAAGAGTGGGTGGCTGTACTGATTTCAGTCTCTAGCAGTTCTCATCTTTATCATGAACAGGTCTTTTGTAAAGCGAGCCCCAAAATATTTTGGACTGCAGCAGGAATAGCTCATAACAGTACCTCTGTGTTGGAGAAATCTATTTTCCGTGCAGTCACTTGGGAAATGCAGTTAAACTGAGAAACAACAGGGAAGTGGATGTATGGATGGAAGTCTGAGTGAGTGTCAGATGAGGTCATTGTCCCTCCTCAACAAAAGTCCTGGGTTTTCACCTGCAAGAGATCAGGCTCCACTATAACATTGGGCCTATTAATAGAAGATGCTCTTTTTTATACTACACAATTGTAGCACTATGATTCCACTTTAACTGCTATGGCTATGTCCTATGGAATCCTGAGGTTTATAATTTAATAAGGCACTAGAGCTCTCTGGCTAAGAATTCTAAATATTCTTCCCTAAATTACAAATCCCAGGATTTCATAGATTTCATGGCAGTTAAAGTGGAATCATAGTGCTATATCTGTGTAAGATAAAAAGGTCCAAAATAAAAATAGTGTTCTTTAGAATAAAGCAGAACTCTTAGGCCATTTCCACACAAGACTGTTATAGTGCTATTATTCCACTTTCAACATCCTATGGAATCCTGGGGTCTGCAGTTTAGGGAGGGGCCAGGCCTTTCTATAAACTGCAGACTCCAGGATTCCATAGGATGTTGAAAGTGGAAAAATAGCACTATAACAGTCAAGTGCGGAAATGGCCTTAGTAAGGCATGAGGCAAGATGCAGTGGTCACCTCAGGCAGGAGATCTGGTGTCATGAAAGTGAAGCAAATTGTTATTTATTTAATTTATTCTGCTGAGGGAGGTGAGGAAGACATCTGTGGAATTTTCCAGCTCATGTGCCTAAATAAAATAGGTGGCTTTAAATAACATATGCATTGCTTGGGTGGATGCTACTCTGCCTCAAGCAGCAAAGTGTTTTTGTCTGGTTGTCAGTGGAAGTAAGTCCCTTTGATCTCCATAAGAATTAAATTTTTGAGTAAAAGTATTATTTTTTGTTAGACAAAATCACTACAGGTATGTCTATTACCGTGCTTGAATCTTCCAAAATAAACATGTATTACTTATACCATTGACACAAATCTCACTGATCATAGAATCATAGAATCATAGAAATGTAGAGTTGGAAGAGACCACACGGGCCATCCAGTCCAACTCCCTGTCATGCAGGAACACCCTCAAAGCACTCCCGACAGATGGCCATCAAGCCTCTGCTTAAAAACCTCCAAGGTAGGAGACTCCACTACTCTCCGAGGCAGCAGATTCCACTGCCGGACAGCCCTGACTGTCAGGAAGTTCTTCCTGAGGTTCAGGTGGAATCTCCTTTCCTGCAGCTTGAATCCATTGCTCCTTGTCCTGGTTTCTGGAGCAGCAGAAAACAAGCCCCCTCCTTCCTCTACGTGGCATCCCTTCAAATATTTAAACATGGCTATCATGTCCCCTCTTAACCTCCTTTTCTGCAGACTAAACATACCCAGCTCTCTCAGTCTATCCTCATAGGGCATGTTTTCCAGGCCTCTCACCATTTTGGTCACCCTCCTCTGGACTTGCTCCAGCTTGTCAATATCCTTCTTGAATTGGGGTGCCCAGAACTGGACACAGTATTCAAGATGGGGTCTAACCAAAGCAGAGTAGAGTGGTACCAGTACCTCCCTCGATCTAGACACCATACTCCTGTTGATGCAGCCGAGAATTGCATTGGCTTTCTTGGCTGCCGCATCACACTGCTGACTCATGTTCAGCTTGTGGTCTATGAAGACTCCTAGATCCCTTTCACACGTACTGCTATCCAGCCACGTGTCCCCCATCCTATATTTCTGTATTCCATTATTTCTGCCTAAGTGTAGGACCTTACATTTCTCTCTGTTGAATTTCATTTTGTTCGCCCTGGCCCAGCTCTCCAATCTATCCAGGTCATTTTGAATTTTGATCCTGTCCTCTGGCGTATTAGCAACCCCTCCCAATTTGGTGTCATCTGCAAATTTGATGAGCATGCCCTCTATTCCTTCATCTAAGTCATTGATAAAAATATTGAACAGCACTGGGCCCAGGACAGAACCTTGTGGCACCCCACTAGTCACTTCTCTCCAGGATGAAAAGCAGCCATCCGTGATCACCCTTTGGGTTCGGTCGGTCAACCAATTACATATCCAATTAACAGTAGCCCTGTCTAGCCCACATTTTACTAGCTTCGATGCAAGAATGTCATGGGGAACTTTGTCAAAGGCCTTACTGAAATCGAGATATGCTACATCCACAGCATTCCCTTCATCTATCAAGCTAGTAACTCTATCATAAAAAGAGATCAGATTAGTCTGGCATGACTTATTTTTGAGAAATCCATGTTGACTTCTCGTGATTATCGCGTTGTTTTCTAAATGATTAGAAACTGAACGCTTAATGATCTGCTCCAGGATCTTTCCGGGTACCGATGTCAGGCTGACTGGGCGATAATTATTTGGGTCCTCTTTTTTTCCCTTCTTGAAGATGGGGATAACATTTGCTCTCTTCCAATCTGCTGGAACTTCTCCTGTCCTCCAAGATTTCTCAAAAATTATAGCAAGCGGTTCCGAAATGACCTCTGCCAGCTCTTTTAATATCCTAGGATGCAATTCATCTGGCCCTGGAGACTTGAATTCATCCAATGCGGCCAGGTATTCCTGTACCACCTCTCTACTTATTAAGTGCCTCATTTCCTCTGCTTCCTCCCCTGCTCCCCTACCGCCAGGTTGAGTGCTTGTATCCTTCTGGGAAAATACGGAGGCAAAGAAGGTGTTAAGTAGCTCTGCCTTTTCTCTCCCCCCTGTGAGTAATTCGCCATCTTCTCTGCGTAGCGACCCTACTGTCTCCTTCTTTTTCCTTTTGCTGCGGACATATTTAAAAAAACCCTTTTTATTGTTTTTAATGTCTCTGGCCAGCCTAAGTTCGTTCTGTGCTTTAGCCTTTCTGACCTCCTCCCTACATCTCCTGGCTACTTGCTTAAATTCTTCTTTGGTGGTTTCCCCCTTCTTCCATTTCCTATACGTGTTTCTCTTAACTCTTAGCTCAGCTGAGAGTTCTTTAGTCAACCATTCTGGTTTCTTCAGATGCCTTCCATTTTTCCTCCTTATTGGCACAGTTTTAGACTGTGCCGTCAGTATCTCCTTTTTAAGGAACTCCCATGCCTCCTGAACTCCTTTCCCTTTCACTATTCCTGACCACGGAATTCCAGCCAGCAGCTCCCTAAGTTTACAGAAGTCCGCTTTTTTAAAATCTAAGACGAGTGTCTGGCTACCCTTATCTTCTCCTTCCCACTGAATGCTAAATTCCAACAGGGCATGGTCACTCCCCCCTAAAGATCCAACCACTTCTACCTCATTCACAAGGTCATCCCTGTTGGTCAAGACCAGATCTAGAATATTTGATCCCCTTGTGGCCTCTTCCACCTTCTGGACCATGAAGTTGTCTGCAAGACAAGCAAGAAACTTGCTGGACCTTGCTGTCTTGGCAGAGTTTGACTGCCAGCATATATCCGGGTAATTGAAATCTCCTATTATTACTGTATCTCTCCTCTTTGAATGTTCAGTCATTTGGTTGAGGAAGGCGTCATCCAAGTCCTCAGCCTGGGTTGGAGGTCTGTAGTAAACCCCCACCAGAATATCCCTGTTGTTTCTCGCTGCCTTAATTCTTACCCAAATGCTCTCTACCTGACTTTCTGGGTTTAAGCCCAGGATCTCTTCACAGGTGAAAACATCCTTGACATACAAGGCTACTCCTCCTCCTTTCTTGTTTGGTCTATTTTTACAAAATAGGCTATACCCCTCTATTCCTATATTCCAATCATGAGACTCATCCCACCAGGTCTCAGTGATGCCTATCAAATCGTATTTATTTTCTTGTACTAGGAGTACAAGCTCATCCTGCTTGTTTCCCATACTCCTTGCATTAGTGTAGAGACACTTAAGTCCCCAGGCCCTTCCTGCAAGTCCTGTACTATTGTTTCTACTCCTCCCGCCATTGGCCGCTTGTACTACTTGTCCAGTATCATTTGGGCCTTTTCCCCCTGTGTTCTCTGAGTCCTTGCCCTGAATAATATTGTCTCCCTCCCCAGTGGATCTTAGTTTAAAGACCTCTTAATCTTCCTTGCAAGACTGTTTGCAAAAACATTCCTGCCCAGTTTTGTGAGGTGCAGTCCATCCCTCGCCAGAAGCCCATGTTCATGGAAATTCAGGCCATGTTCCAAAAACCCAAACCGTTGTTGGCGGCACCATGTGCGGAGCCAGTTGTTGACCTCTACTATTGCCCTTTCCCTACATGCGCCGTATCCTTGAACAGGGAGGAGAGACGAAATGACCACCTGCACACCAAGGTCCTTAAGCTTGGTCCCCATACGCTCATAGTCCTTTGCAATGTGGTTTAAGCTGCTCCTCGCAGTGTCATTGGTTCCCACATGAACCAAAATGAGGGGCTTATAGTCAGTGGGTTTGACTAGCCTGGTTAGCCTCTCCGTTATGTGGTTGATCCTGGCCCCAGGAAGACAACAGACTTCTCGATTGAGCTTGTCCGTTTTGCAGATTGCTGTTTCAGTTCCTCTTAGCAAAGAGTCCCCAACAACCAGAACTCGCCTCCTCTGAGACTTGTCCTGGGCTCCTCGGCGAACCTGTTCTACTCGGACTGCCTGGGCATTCTGTTTAGGCTGGGAGTGTTGATCTAGTCCCTGTTGGTGAAGTTTGATTCCTTCTTGTTGACATTCTGTTCCCTCCGCGTGGTGCTCCTCATTGTTCATAAGGCCAAGTAGTTCGAAGCGATTGTGTATGCTAAGAGTCTCTGTTACCTTCCTGGTCCTTTTACTCCTCCGTGTGACATTCGCCCAAACCTCCGTTTCCCGGCAAAGTGTGGTGACTTCCTGATCTGGCAGCTCCTCCGTGCATTCGGTCTTCTGGTAGGTCTTCTCTGCCCTATCCAAAAACTCCTCCCCTTCCCTAATAAGATGGAGATCAGAAATTCGTGCCTCCAGCTGGCGAACCTTCTCCTCCAAGAAGGTGACCAGCTTGCACTTGGTGCAGGTGTACCCGAGAACCTCTTGTGGCAAGAAAAGGAACATGCCACAAGCGTTACAGGTGACTGCAGCAGCTCCCTCACCTTCCATCCTTGAAACTACAGAGAGTAGTACAGGAGAAGCTCGAGAAAGTAAAGGAGTGCAAGTGCGTGCGCCGAAGGCGCTTGCCGTTGGTAGCTCCTAATAAAGCTCCTCCCCGCTAGCTGCCTCCTCCCTCTCGTTAGTCAGACCGTGTGATCAGGCAGAGCCCACGGCCAGGACAGTAGCCAGCAAACAATAGCAAGCAATTAACAGCAAAAACAAGCAAGGCCCCCAAGCACAGCAAAAACAAGCTCAGCAAAAAAAAACAAGCCTGTGAAACACACCTGGTCTAGGACGTCTTCACAGGCCCAGCTCTCCTCTGCTCTTTCCTCTGGGAAATGAGCTAGAGGCCCGTTGGTAGCTCCTAATAAAGCTCCTCCCCGCTAGCTGCCTCCTCCCTCTCGTTAGTCAGACCGTGTGATCAGGCAGAGCCCACGGCCAGGACAGTAGCCAGACATGATGATTTCCATGTCAGATGGGAGGTGGCTCTGTTCTAAAGAGTGGTCCATGGTGCTGAACCTATTTTGGGTCTAGGTTTCAGCACCTTGGATAGCTCCTTTAAGATTCAAACCAGGGCAGATTCAGCAGCTGCCAGTCTTAGAAAATCTAATATAGAGGAGTCAGTGATATGTTCTGATTCTCCTGAAATAGGAAGATTTGAAATGAAGCAAAATCAAACTGTACTTAAAAAATCAGCTGACTTTTCTAGCTTAGAAATATAAATGTATATATTAAAACAGTGTCTATGAACTGATTTCCCAGACATTTAAGCAGCATATATATTCATACTGTCTTTTTGTTATGCAGTAATAGAGATAACAAGTGAACATAGAAATTTTGGGTTGCCAACTGGCTACTTATGATTACCATAATTTAAATATAAACACAATATATCCCATTGTAATGTGGAAAGAAATGGCAAACATCCCTTCTTGGTCTGCTGTATAGCTGCTATAGGTGTTGATGGATAGCTTCCAGACCCATACTGCTGTCTCTTCTCTTATGGCTTCTTTTTAAACTGCATTTGCACTACATTTGCACATTCCTTCAAACACAGGACTGTTCTCTACAAAATATGACTAGATCATGGGAAAAGTTACTTTTCTTGGACCACATTTCCCAGAATCTATCAGTTAGAATGGCTTCTGGGAGGTGGAGATTGCAGTCTGTAGTCGAGGAGTTACAGTCCCCAAGCTCCCAAATTTTAAATAGGGCACTTGCCCATCCCAGTCCTTGTTTTCCCTGGTTTATGGAGTATATCTAGTAATAATGGTACAAAGAAGTAGATTTCAGTTTGGTTGTTCCTTAGTTTTTGCCTCAGTTATAAAGGACCCGCTCCTTAGAGCAGAATTGTGCAGTGTGTGGTTGGTTCTCAAGGTTGGTTCTCTGTCCCTCCAGACTCCCAAGATCACTCTTGTCCTGACCATAAAACAAGTAAAACGCCTTTCACAGAAGTCTCCATAAAAAATGATGCATCTTTTAAACAGAATGTAGCTCCCCGCTCCACACACACACACACACACACGCTCCCCCCACACACTATCAAATATCAAGACATAGTCATTTTTCAAAACCAAAAGTGGACCTCTGGTCATATCTGGGATCCAGGATTGGACAGGCTGCCAAAAGTAACCAAAAACAAACAACAGTGATTGGTTATTTTTGGCAGTCAATGCAGCCCCAGAAGGTTCCAGGGCAGTAACCTGGCCACTGAATCCACAGCAGTTGCCCATTAGGGGCTTTGCTGCAAATGCAAAGAAGTGAGTGACAGAGACATTTTTCTCTTTTGTTGTTGCTGTGGTGTGGCTTCAAGTCACTTCCAACTTATTGTAACCCAAAGGCAGACTATAACTGGGTTTTTCGGGGGCTAAGAGCGTGTGACATGCCCAAGGTCACCCAGCAGATTTCCATGGCTGAATGGAGAACTAAACTCTGGTCTCCAGGGTCATAGTCCAACCCATTACACCATGCTGGATTTCATTCTTCTCTTCTACTTAACACCTTCTTGAAAAGCCCAGGATCATTTATGAAAAATTTGCTTTTTGCTTTCCCACTGCCAGAATCCCCAAATCTGAAAGGAGCTGTCTTTAAAAAGTAACTTCCCCAAGCTGTCTCCTGCTGCTCAATTTTACTATGTCCCCAAGCACTTCTCTTGCATAGCAGAAATGTGTCATGCAGGTCAAGACCAAGAGGTACTTCATCTACACTGTAGAAAGGAACTCTGCCACCAAGATAAGGCTCTCCCCTTGTTTTAGTGCTAGGATCCTGGAGCCCAAAGTTTCAGCCTTAGGCCAGAAGTTCATAAGATCTCCCAGTGAGTGACTTAAATATTTATGGATTTAAGTAAATTCTTAAAATTCTGTTAAGTAAATACTGGAAGATCTGTTTGAGGTACTGTAAGGCTTCTGCCCCTTATTCCAACACTTGTCCCTGTAGATGTGAAATTCGCCTAAATTTCCAGTGCCACCATATGTGGTGAAGGCTTCCACAAATGTCTCTGCTACTATTAAGAGTGATTTCCCTTATCCCCACCTTTGTCATGAATGTAAGGAGCTCCTGCTGTCCCACTGCTGTGGCCACCAACTGTGGGGACCTACTAGATGCCCTCAAGAGTCATATACAGGATATTATGCAACTTCTATCCCCACTGGACACCAACACACTCTCTCTTCTCTAGTACCATCACAGAAACCATTTCTTAACCAATATTTATATATCTAGCACTCCATGAGGCCAAAAGCACATGATACAATAATAGAATATTTCAGTCTTGCTCACATTCATCTCCTAGCTAACTCAGACTCCTTAACGTCACTCATTAATGTCTAACCCGGACTGACTGACTCAACCTAATCCTCAGTCATTCACTCACTTCACCACACCATACTGTACCAGCTCTCATTCACCAGCGATGTTTTAATCCCCCCTGACATTCCACCAACTCACTTCCAACATTTTATTCTCTCACCCCCTCCTGCTGGCTCCTTGTCTTATTACTGTAACATCTAATACATAAAATATCATTTTCCATAAAAAGTCCTTGACATTACAGGAGTATGGGTGTTTTTTTTAAAAAAGCTGAACACATGGAGTGTATTATTCATCAAAATAAAAACTTCAACTATATTTTTGTCATAATTTAAACCATATTTCCTCTTTTGCTCTCTCCCTCCTGATTATACTGTTAGTACCACCCAATTGATCTATTTATTTCTCTGATAATGTGACTTCTTCATATGTTGAGATATATTGTATGTTGTTGTGTGCCTTCAAGTCATTTCCAATTTATGGTGACACTAAGGTGAAACTATCATGGGGTTTTCTGGGACTGAGAGTGTGTAACAAACCCAAGGTTACCCAGTCGGCTTCCATGGCTAAGCAGGTAATTAAACGCTGATCTCCAGGGTCATTGTCCAATGCTCAAACCACTATACTATTTTGGCTCACCTCTAAATTGTACAAAAGAGAATGGACTGAGTCTGCTACCTTAAGAGTTGCTGGCAGGCTGATTACCTAGAAGTTGCTTACTTGCAGTTCCCAGCAGACATGGCCTTCTTTTGGATTGTTCCAGGCAGGGAAATCACCTTTCATAGATAATAATTTTTTGCACTTTAAAAGTGACAGCATTCTGGATGTATTTCCAAACTAAACTGTTTTTTGGACAGAGATAGCACTATAGGTATGCAGATTTTCAATCTGCCAGCCTTGTTATTTCAAGGATAACAAAGTTATGAACGGTTTGAAGACAGTAGTTGGGAAAATACATCTTCATAAAAATCATAATCAGTGGCAGCTGGCGGGTTCTTTGTTGGTGGAGTGATGAATCTGACTCAGGTTTCAGTCCAAACTTTAAAGGATTCGTTCAAGGCACTGAATGTATTTTGCAGATAGGGTTCAACACCTTGGACACCTCCTTTAAAGTTCAGACTAAAATCCAGAGATGATTCACCACACATCACACACATGGAAACTATCAGCCACTCCTGCACATAGTTAAACTATAGAATTCATTATCACAGCATGTAGTTATCAGTGTCAACTTGAAAGGTTTCTGCAGAAGGAATTGGATAATTTTATGAATGATAATGCTATCAATGGCTGTTTGTGATGGATATATTATGTGACCTCCAGTGTAGGAAATAATCCTTCTTGCTGAGGAGCACAAGTCTAAGGTTGCTATTGCCCTCATGGCTTGCTGGCAGGCTTCCCATAGATGACAGGTTGGCCCCTGTGGGAGCAGCATGTTAGACTAAATAGGCCATCTGACTGATCCAGCAGGACTCTTCTGTTCATATTCTAGCCTTCTCAGGTGGAACAATGAATGCTCTTAGGTTGTATTTTGAGCATACAGTACTTGCCAAGTCAAGTAGTACTGGAATGGTATGTATATTTTTTAATTTACTGGTAAACTTTTGCTGGTACAGTGGCTCATCTGCTAAAGTCAGGCATTAAGTTTAGAATGTGCCTGTGCTTTGTTAGCTTTCTGGGAGGAAATGAGAGGAAGGAAAAAGGAATACCTCTTGCCTTCTTTTATTTCTAGCAAACTATGGTGCTTCAGTACAAAGGACTTTGTTGTAAATTGACATCAAGTTGGATTTAATTTATGGTGACTCTATGAAGGACATACCTCCAAGATATCCTGTCATAACAGGCTGTCCAGCTCTGGTTTCTTCAGCTGAGTCTATCCACCTGTAATGCAGTCTTCCACTTTTCCTACTGACTCCCAATTTACCACGTCTTTTCCTCATGTCACCTCATGATATGTCCAAAGTACAATAGTCTGTTTAGTCATTTTGGCTTCTAGAGACTGTTGATTTGCTCTAGTTCCATTTACTAACCATTTTGGCAGTCTATAGTGTATATAAAATTCTCTTCCAATGCCACATTTCAAATCAGTCAGTTTTTTCCCCATCAGCTTTCTTCAGTGTCCAGCTTATCCAGTCATGCACAGAAACTGAAAATACAATATCATGAACAATCCCAACATTAGTCTTTTCAGAGTGACGTCATGCACTACCACTACAATGGCTCACATAACTTCTATATTTGTCAAAGCAGATGTGCATTTATAACAGCAGCTCCCATTCACGGATCCCATTATCACCCCAGAATCTCTGATTACTGGAATGCTAATTGGGCTTTCTAGGACCTGAAGTCCAAAAGTACACGAGTACCTGGGTTTGATTACTGCTGAATTTATGGAATGATTTACTAGAATGGGAAAACACAAAATGTTGTTTCAAAGTATTAAGCTAGTTTATTAGTAATGAGGACACATTAGCAAATTATATAAAGACTGAAAGGGGAGAGTGATATGGCTGATGAGGATGTGTGATGTGCAATTGGGTGTGCAGTTTTTCAGAGGTAATTTGTATTTTATTTTAATTGTTTTCATTCTTAATGTCTAAAAAGTAGTGTTTTAGTTGGACGTGTGGTTTTACTTTTTGTTAACTATTCTACTCTATATTGTCTTAAATGTTCTGTTTAATTTGTCTTGTAAGTTACTTTATGCCTCATTTGGGAAAAAGCAGCTTTCAGGCACCGTCAGTTTGAGACAACATAATTAACAAGTTAAGCCTTCCAAAAGTTAGAATCTTCCTTATGATTTTCATGCCATGGGACTGAACTTTATTTGCTGGTTATTGAGGAAAAAAAATGATCAATATGGCATAGTTTCAGGAAGAAAAATTGCCCTCTTTTATAAATATTCTCCAAAGTACCCAGTATTGATCATTGTGGAAACTGTTTGGATGTTGAGTGCTGCTCGCCAATGCAGCATGCCATGATGGCTGTCAGCTCATATTGCGTGACCAACACAATTGCTGACATCTTCTGATCTCACATGCCACTTGTGATTGATGGGCATAGTTGAAAAAGTATTACAAGACTGAACAACAATGTGAGTGAATGCCAGATAATTCCACTCAGAGCTTGGAAGAGTTACTTTCTTGGACTATTGTTCACAGAACCTGCAGCTAACTGCATTGTTTGATGCTATACATATGATTCTGAAAGAAAATTGACTTCACTTGGTTGTGTAAAAAATGGGTTATATGTTTAATGCTACTTATATGGAAGCATTACAAGAGCTAGCGTTCAGCCTCTTGAAGTTGTGCGGCTTCTGGCAGAAGAACCAATTCAAGCCATATTTAATCCAATAAAATGGTAGTGCCATAGAACAATTTGTGCAATGGTTTGTGTAAAGCCTTGTGGAATGGTTTGTGGAACAGCTTGCACAAGCACAGAGTTCTGGATATGATGCACATGAATGAAAGTGTGGAGGATTGCAAATGGTAGAAGCTTTGTGTTAGTGGTAATGACAGCATTTGACGCCACTCAAATATCTTGTCCACAGGATAAGGCTGCAACTCCATGCACATTTATAGTAAGGCAGTAAATCCTCATAAATTCAGTAAGACTTATTTCCAAGTAAGCATGAATAGATTGTATAGCAAAAGTTACATGATTGAAAAAAGCACGTTGAGAGACATCAATGCTTATGAGTATTGTTGTTGAGAGACATCATGTTGAGAGACATCAATGCTTATGGGAAAGCATATTCAGCTAAAAATCATGCTTTGAAGTAAAAAAAAAAAAATTACTGTGTTCTCAAGAGCAGCCAGAAGCATGGCATAAGTGTATGTCCTTTTTTACTTTTTGAGGAAAGCCATTACATTTCAGTACAAATGTACTTCCACTGCTTGGTAGTTTGTATAGAAATGGGAAAATTGTGAACTAGATTATGCTCTGGAAATACTATTAGAATTTTAAAATATTTTTCTGATTGATAAAGCATCAAAATGTCAAAATCCTTTCTCAATACCTATAATTTGTTATTTACGCAGAATAGGCATTGGCAATAATGAGGAAAGATTTTAGAATGTTTTTTTTCTCCCAACAGAAGGGATGAGCAAATTTCCCTTCATGTTCCATGAGAAGTGTCTGTATATCAATGTTCTTTAGCTTACTGGATCAGTTTGAGGTTCACCCATGCTGGGATTCTGAAAGCCAGCATGGTGTAGTGGTTTGAACATTGGATTATGACTCTGGAGAAGAGTTCAAATCCCTACTTGGGCATGAAACTACACTGGATGACCTTGGGCAAGTCACACACTCCCAGCCCCAGAGAAATGCAAAGGCAACCCTTCTCTGAATAAATCCTGCAAAGAAAATGCCATGATAGTTTCGCCTTAGGGTTGTCATATGTCAAAAACCACTTGAAGGCACACTTCAACAACAACAACCTTGGGTTTCTTCTTTCAAGATTTTTTTTAAAAAAAACTTCTGTTTTGGACTTTAAAGATGCCCTAACAGCATGTTTACTGGAAAAGGACTATGGGAGAGACAAATGTTCTTCTGCTCTACCCTGGAAGCTGACAAGTAGGATATTGGAGCAATGGGCTTTGCTACTGTTTCTCCCTGTCAGAAATCCATTGCTGCTGAATATAAAGCTTCCTTTTGTTTGTCATAAATACAGTCTATCAGCTGACTTTGACCTTCATTAATTTCTCTGTTCCTTAAAAATAAAAAGCCACATAAGAAGCTGGTGGCTTCTGTGTTAATAGAGAGGCAATGAATCCACTTCAAATTTCAACTTTTAAAGGAGCTGTCCAAGGTGCTGAAACCCTAAAGGTATGAAATATCTTGCATAGTTCCTGACGTAGAAGCCAATGCCCTCCAGTGAAATTAACATTGACATTAGTGAAATTGTTGGGATGGCAAACTTGTAGATGCAGAGAACATGGTGTCACAGCCAGTACCCTCCAATGAAATTAACAACATTGACATTAATGGAATAGTTATGGAATGGTTGTGGAATTCCATTAGTGAAATGGTTGGAATAGTAAACTTGTAGATGTATGAAGCATAGTGTCGCATGATGGTTTTAAAATGGCCAGTGCATCACACACTTCATATGGGTATATATATTCTCATACAACTCTGTACTCAGTCAGTCAATCAGTCACTCACTCACACATATGTAAGCTCCCGCCCAATTTCCCTCTGTTTGTGTACTGTGGTGAACTCTCATTACTTAGAGGTCTTTAAATAGAGGTTGGATGGATATCTTTACGGAGTGCTGTAGCTATGCATTCCTTCAGGGGTCGGGGGGGCATGTTGGACTAGTGGCCATTGCAGATTCTTCCCACTCTAAGCGTCTATGGTTCTGTGATCCTATGGTTGTATGATTCTGTGGTAGAAGTTATGTAGAGCAGTAGCAAGGGGAAAGCCAATTCTGGGAACAGAATAGAATGGCTGCTTATTTCTAAATATTTCTAATCCCCTTTACATTTATTTTCAAACATTTTCATATTTATTTTGAAAGAGGTGACTGTAATTCTTCATAATTGTAACTCCCAGGTATTTAATCTCTCTCTTTTAAAACAATTTTGATGTGTTTAATTTTTAAAATTTGCTTTAGAGAGGTAGTTTATATAGAGCAGATGTTTGAATACATATAAAGATGTAAATATTATTATAGTTATGTGCCTGTGTTTGCTAAATTTTAGTGTTGGAAGACAAGATTGTTAAAACTATATATGAGACTGACTGCAATTCTAATATATTAATTTAAAGTGTTTATGTTGGTAGATATTACTATTTTCATTGGAAAAATAATGGCTTCCTTTCACTTTAACTTTGTGCAGAAAACACACAGAGTGTAACACTTTCCTGAAAAGTGAAAATTATCACCTTGGAGCAGCCTTTCCAAGCTGGTGCCCTCAAGATGTGTTGTACTATAAATCATATCAGCCCCAAGTAAGCTGGCTAGCAATGAGGGATCCTTGGAGAAGACATTCAAAACATCCAGAGAGGCACCACCTTGGGGAAAACTACTTTAGACACATTTAAACCTGTCTGTCTTATGAGCATTTCCAAGTGAGATATGACAGCTCAGTTGTAAAATAATTTTAATATTGAAGCCAATATACCGGTATTATGGTTGTGTGACAAATCTGAGGGGGGCCTTGACAACAGAGCCTCCTTAGAGATTGAGAGTGTTAAAAAGAGATAATTCACTGCTTGTCCTTATATCTGAAAAGGGGCAGATTTAAGGAAGATAGTGAAGGGGAAAATCCTGGAAGGAGAAGCCAAGGGGGGACAAGAAAGAAGAGGGAGCTGCGTTCTCAGTGAAGGGAGAACTGAGGCAGACCTGGCTGTCATAGCCCTGGCTAAATCCAGAGATCTCCCTGACTGTTCAGACCTGAGCATAAAGAGGCGTCGGGCTGGGCAGGCTTTGAGTGAGACTGGGTGCCTCAACATTGACAGGTTGGCATTCTCTTACTGAGATGCACATGTGTGAGTCACACTATACATGCGAGGTAAATTATTTGCCATAGCACAACATATACATTCTGCTGTCAGCAGTGAAAGCAGGGTTGCATACACAGGAATGTTACACATTGTGTATTGCAGCTGTGCATTGCAGTTACACTTTGCACATTTACACAGTGGCACCAATCATTGGCATGTGTTGCACAATGTTGCTGTTCGCTTGGGTCTCCATAGTGCAGGTGAAATGTATCTTCACATGCAGGTATTTACACTATGCTAAGTGGATGTTGCATTGCAGCCATTACAAGGTTTTGAAAGAAAGTTATTGCCCAGATGATACATTCAGAATTGAATGGATAAGTGCAAAACATTACAGAAGAAGGATTTGTTAAAAGTTTAAGGAAAGATCTAAATGAAATCATGCATAGCATATAGTTTTGTTGTAGTAATTTAGTGAGATCCATCCATTGGCACTACAAGATTGATGTGCTAAGTTCCCAGGTAATATCTAGAATTTAAATACATCAGAAAAACAGGAAACTGGCTTTACAGGCCAGAACACTGAACAAATTGGTGTCCCTTTCCCTTTACCAACACAAAATATTTCTACTGTTGCTAGGATCAGGAAGCAAAGGCAAAGAGTTAAATCCCATTGTTTGTCTCAGCCATATTTAGATCCACTGACTCAATTGGACTTAAGTGAATCTTGACTTAACAATACTCATACATTCAATAGGTCTACTTTAGCTGGGACTAACAATTGGCCAAGACAGAACAAAAAGGGGCATAACTAAGGGCAGATCCTCCACCTTTGTTGAGGATTGCTTTTTTCTGTCATTTATTCTCCTTTCTTTTCAGATGTCTTGTACTGAAAAATGTTTGGAAAATCCTTTTGTGACTTTTGTTCTATCCCATCTTCATGATTTCAAGAGAATCTTGAATTAGCCAGCCCAGAGTATCAGGCTCTCAAACTTCATACATTTGTCAGTCTGGTTTCTATATGGAGCTAGTTTCATGGGGGTTGGAATCCATATTTAAAATATTTGTTATTGTTGTTGTTGTTAACTGCCGTCAAACTAACTTTGACTTATGCCAACCCTATGAATGAGAGATCTCCAAGTCATCCTATCATCAACTGCCTTGCTCAGGTCTTGCAGACTCAGGGCTGTGGCTTCCTTGATTGAGTATATCCATCAGTAAGGTGGTCTTCTTCTTTTCCTACTGCCTTCTACCTTAGTAAAAGTCTTGTTGTAGAATTTTGAGCATCATTTTGCTTGCATGGGAGATTAATGCAATAGTCCTGTGGTTACTGCAATCCCTGGTGTTCCCTTTCTTGGGGATTGGAATGTATATCGAGCATTTCCAATCTATGAGCCATTGTTTTGTTTTCCATATTTGTTCACAAATTTTAGTTAGAACTGGAATAGATTCTGTCTCTGTAGACTGAAGCAGCTGTATGGGGATGCTGTCAGTCCCTGATGATTTATTTCTCCCAAGTGCTCTGACTGTAGCTTCTACTTCACTTTCTGAACAGTAGGTTCATCTTCAAATGATTCTGTCATCCTTTCAGGTTCTTCAGTGCATTGTTTCCATCATCTTTTTATATCTGCTCAGTCATGTAATATGTACCCCTGCTGATTATAGAGCATCTTCTCAGTTTTTAAGTTTCTCTTTGATTTCTCAGATCTTGTAGAAGATCCTTCTGTTCTTCCTTTTCTATTGTCATCTTGTATTTCTCTGCATTGATTAGTGTAGTAGTTCTCCTTGTCCCTGTGCACAAGTGGCTGAACAGTTCCATTCAGGGTTCTGACCCTATTTCTCTCCCCTTTTATTTTTGCTTCTTGCTAGTCCTTAACTGCTTGAAAAGTTACATCTGTCTTCTTGGCCCTGATAATAAGAGTTGTAATCTTTGTCTATCAGTAGAGACTGAACAAGGGCATAAGAGGGTACACCTTGCTCCAGATTCCTATAACTCCTGTGGCATGCTCTTAACTCCCTGACATATCTGTAAGAAAACCAGGCAAGAATTTATGGAAGAGAAGTCTGAAGGACTCAGCCTGCTGAAGAGTTTCTCTGTAAACCCAGAGACTTATTCCAATGGCAGATTTTTTTTTCACAAAGGAATCCATGGTGTGCTTCTCTGCAAACAGAACTCTGATCTACTTCCCTTAAAAAAAAATCTAAATTTTCATTCAAGAATCATTGTCTTATTTAAACCCATTCCAAAACCTTGACTACAAATAGGTAAAATGACAACACTTTCCTTTTGATGATACATTAGTAATCTCTGTTGTGAAGAGTTTGAATTGCTTTGGAGACAAATGCATACGCCGTTACTATAGAGATTTAGATAGATCTTTAATTATAATTAAAACATTTTGCTAATATGTGAGCTTCCATTAACCAAATAATATCTGGGTCATCAATTATGAGTTTCCTCTGAGAGTGAAAAATGATTGTGTATGTGTGTTGGAGGGCTCCAGTTTGGCTCACAATGTTTTAGTGCATGCAAGAGCTCACAATATCACTTGGGATTTGCACTGCGGAGGCAGGTAGAAGCATGTTACCCAAGTAACTATGCTGAGCCCCATTCTATTGTGCATTATTGGCTGCTGAGATGTGCAGCAGCAGTAGGAGGCACCAGCCATTCAGGCAGCATCTGTGAGAGCAGAAGTCTTCCACCATCAGATAGCTGCCAGCTTTGAATGGTACCTATTCCCACCGTGCACATCCTCCTTTCTCCCTACCAATCCCCAACCCCAACCCCTCTCCTATAGATGGGGAACCTAATGTTGGTAAAGTGATAGTATGAGTTCCCTATATAGAGGCAGGGGTTGTGGGAGCAGCTAGAAACACCAAGGTTTGAAATTGGGGAGCTTTCACCACTCAGTGTCAAGACTGAAGTCCTCTTCTAACAAGAACACTTGTATAGTTGCTGAAGTCCTGAGAAAGACATAGGGCTGCACCAGCTAAACAGGCCATATCCCCAAGACACACAAATTCAATTAGAGTTGTAATAAAGGTCTGTCCATGTGGCCAGAAGTCTTGTCTGAAGAGGAACTAAATGGGTAAAATTCGTCAAGTTCTGACACATGCAAGCAGCCTCTACTCCCTACTCAAGCCTGTTGTGATAATTACTCACAAGGGAGGACATTAACACCTCATTATTAATAGCAAACATGAGAGTTTCAAGGTAACACCAGTAAGACCTGACTCGTAAGAACAAATACTGCTAAAAGTGATAATACGTTCTAGGCATAATACTGCCCTGCCCCGGGTATGCAACAATGACTGTTTAGATGTGCAGTCCTTTTTTGTTTAAGGTAGGAGGTTACTTCTGTCTTTCCAATGATGCCTGCGCACTTACTGTGCTCCGTCTTAAAAGAGTGAAGGTCACTTCTACAGATCAGCAGGTTTATTAGTAATTCCCTGCAGTCCACTAAATTGACCATAAGGCTTGAATCAGCAGAGAGGTGGAATCCATTATAGTTCCAGTACTTTATACACTAACACATCGTTGCACATTTGAAAACCAGAAGACGAGACCAGCTTTAAGGATTCAGCACTGTAGGCAAAGGACTAGAGTAATGTTTGCTTTATTGCTTCTTACATCTTTAATGTATTGGCCTCTTTTCTAAAGAGACAGCTATATGCGTTGCCTTCCTTATTGGTAATTCTAGGGATGTGTGGACTTAAATAGTGCTGGACCTAAATATTTTTTTATTTTTTAAAAAGTTGGTTTCTTAACATCAACAGTGAACTACACAATTACTATTTTGTTTGGATAACCTCCTTCGTGACAATCTTATGTTAGTATTCTCATTTTTTTAAAAAAGTATCATGCTCCAAAAACATGTGAGTTCATGGTGGGTTAATACAGTTAAGTCTAAGACCTGAGATAAAACAGATTCCATATTTTCACAAAAAATATCTTTGGTTATTTCTCCTCTTGCTGCTTAAGCTTTTATTGTCAGTTTTTCAGTTACAGCAGTCTGCCAGAAGCTATCCAACCAGCATCAGAGGGATAATCTTGCTGTGCGTTTCCAGGATCTTGCTATTTCAGCTCTAGTAGCTCCAGTCACGATTGAGACTAGATCTTTATATGGGATATTTGCATTTTCACTGTCAAAAATTGGCAACATTAACAAAGGTTCATGAGAAAATAATTTTTGGTCATATCATTTCACTTTAAAATTCTCTTCTAAAAATGCATAACCTTAGGACAGAAGACCCATGTATTTCCAAGGTGCATACTCCTTTTTGTGTCTTCTGGATCTAAAATCTGTTAATTTATTTTGTTTCAAGAGCTTCAAGAAAAGTTAAATTGATTTCAATTCAGTAATATCTGAGGTGAACCTGTCATGGAGTTTTCTGATGCTTAGCATGTGTGAATCTCCCAGGGTCACCCAATGGTTTTCCACGGCCAAGTTAGGAATCTAACCTTGGTCTCCAGGGTCATAGTCCAATGCTCAAACCACTATACCATGCTGGCTGTCATAGTACCCTATATCCTAAAAGAAATCCCATAGCTTTGCATGATCCCAAGGTTTGAGTTTCTGCTGCTAAATGTTTTCATGCTGTCAAAACATTTAATTTTTAAAGAGCACATTTAGAAAACCACAAAAGTAGCAATGGAATATTTTCACACTTTTGTGATGCTTTGGGAGATTCTAATGAAGGAATTACCCAATGCTGAATTTAAAATAATTATATTCTTACATTATTACTTTAGATTTTTATCTTGTTTACGTGAGTGTACAAACCTGTTGCTCAGTTGGAAGTGATATCTATTAATTTTTGAGTACCAGGCGACTATCATCTGAACAACCATAGAAGATATGCGTACTTTGCACTACAAATGAATAACTAACATAAATGAAGAACTGTATTTGCATATAAATGAAGAACTGCAAATAATAAGTTGTGTAAAAACTGTTCATATGAGAAGGTATACACTGTCTAATCCAAGTTTATCCATAAGCTAAATTCCACTTATTTTAATGGGACTTGCATTTTATTTATAGCACATGAGAATATAGCATTAGATTTTGGGCATAACCAAAGCAGAATCAATATTCTTTGTTTATATAATGCTTTAAAATTATAATACAGTGTATTCTATCATTCTAATTTTCTATTTTTCTTAAACATATCACACTCTTCACTTTTGAAATAAACCTGTATTCTTGCTTGCGGCTGTTCTAAACAATCCACAGGATGGGAATGCTGTGTTTCTTTAGATATTGTTGTTGGAACTTCTTGTCATCTACTATCAGCTATACTGGCTGGCGGTGTAAGGGGTTAGAGTCAAAAGGCATCTAGAGAACCACAGGTGCCTGACCTCTTATGTAATATAACCTTTGTTGTTATTTGCTGACAAGTGAGTTTTGATGTATAGAGACCCTATGAATGAGACACCACCAAGCGCCCTGATCTTGCAAATTCGGGATCACGGTCTCTTTAATTCAATCAAACTATTTGTAATCTTTTTACTGCCCCCCACCACCACCATTGCCTTCCTTTACCAAGCACTATTGTCTTTTTCCAACAAGTCATGTCACCCTATGATGTGTTCAAAGTGCAGTAATCTCAGGTTTTAGTCATTTTGTCTTCTAGAAAGAGTTCTGGCTTGATTTGTTCTCAGACTCATGGATTTGCCTTTTTTGCGATACTTAGTATCTGCAGAACTCTCCTTTAGCACCACATTTCAGATGAGTTAGAATCTTTTCCCTGTCAGCTTTCTTCTCTGTCCAGCTTTCACAACCATACATAAAACTGCAAATAATAATATTCAAAAGCTTTACTATATTCTATAAGCATAGGTTGATATTCTTCTGGAATTCTTTGCAACATATATTTGCAATATTATTTCTGGTGCCTCTTCCTTTTCTGCACCCAGCTTGGACATCTGGCATAATTTTGCTCTACATATGGTAAAAATCTTCTAAGATTTTGAACATCATTTGCTTGCATGGGAGATCAGTGAAATAATCTGATGGTTATTACCATCTGCGATGTCCCCTTTCTTGGCAATTGGAATATATATTGAGCATTTCCAATCTATAGACCGGTGTGTTATTTTTTCCTTTTTTGCAGGCAGATTTTTGTTAGAAGTTGAATGGATTCTCTCTCTATAGCCTGGAACAGCTATATTTGGTAAGCCAGTTTTTAGTGGAGAGCCAGTGTTGTATAGTGGTTTCAGCACTGGACTACAACCCTGGAGACCTGGTTTCAGTTCCCTGCTTGGCCATGGAAACCCACTGGGTGATCTTGGATACGTTGCACACTTTCAG
This sequence comes from Ctenosaura bakeri, assembly GCA_948474755.1. Classification (NCBI taxonomy): domain Eukaryota; kingdom Metazoa; phylum Chordata; class Lepidosauria; order Squamata; family Iguanidae; genus Ctenosaura; species Ctenosaura bakeri. Next base: position 73,793 of record CAOLHI010001548.1, read on the forward strand.
CCACTAGAAAACTCTATGGCCATTTCTGCACTGGATTGTTATAGCGCTATTATTCCACTTTCAACATCCTATGGAATCCTGGGGTTTGCAGTTTAGGGAGGGACCTTTGAGGCCCCTCCCTAAACTGTAAACCCCATGAATCCATAAGAAGTTGAAAGTGGAATAATAGCACTGTAACAGTCCAGTGCGGAAAGGCCCTATGATAAGTTTGCCTTAGGGTCACCATAAGCTGGAAATTACGTGAAGGCACCAAATAACAACAATGTTATTGGTGGTTTATTTCTTCTAAGTACTTACTTTAAAAAAAGGGACTTCTATAAACAAGCTACAGTTTTCTATTTTGTAGTGAGTCCTTATGTAATTCTAACTCTTTCCTTTGCTCCTTGAAGAAAAAAAAATGTTTTGAGGACTCACTTCAGTGTTCTCCTGTTCTGTGTCTTCATCCCTGGTGTGGACTGGGGGAGTGGTTGATATGCAACATACAACAACACAACAATTTCTCCAAGTCACAGCAACAGCATAAATGTCTTTGATTTAGACAATGTTCAAGGAAGGCTTAGTTTAGAGAAGGAATAACATACTTTGAATATACTGGCATGATCTTACCTACACTAATCCTTGTTAAAGACATTAGAGATTTCAAAAATACATTTTCTTTTGCTGTTAATAAATGGTCTGCAGAAATAAGGTACACTCTTTCCGCTGTCTATTATTGCCAATACAATCCTATGCACATACCCAGAAGTGAGTCCAATTGTATTCAGCGAGACTTATTCCTTGCCTTGCAGTGAGTTCCACTGAACAGATAGAAGACACTATTGAAAGTCAGGGAAATTAGCTACATGTACAAGCATACTAAAATAATTGCCTTATTTTCTAACTGGAGAATTTGATCCTAAATCTACTTGCTAAGATGCAGGTTCAGTTAAAATAAGGCTTTGAGATCTGTATATTACAATCTAATAGAAGTGCATAAGATCTACTTCTAAGTAAATTTTAGGACTGAAGCCTAAGGAGACAAATCATTGACTAATGATCTGGACTTGTTCTATTATCATGAATAATAACAATTTTGCAACAAAAAAAAAAAAGGTTCTTCTTTTGCATACACTCATGATTTCAGAGAGCCAAGATCTTTTATTTAATTGACAGAACTTGATCCAAAACCTATTTACTTTGGTAGGTACTTAAGCAAGCTGAAATGCTGTACATTTTTCAAGGGCTTTAGTTTATGTGTTTATAATTTTAGTTTGGACAACCTTTAGTATATGTTTAATGGATGCCAACATTTGAGGGCCCATGTCAGTATTTACCCCAGAGGTATATGTTGCTGAGTATGTTAAGATTTATATACTTAGATCATCTTGGACCATAGGCAACTGACTGTTGAATCTAGTAAGAACCACTGAATTCTGTGGTTCTTAGTGGACTTGCACAGGATTGCACTATTAGGGTCATGGTGAGCTGCAACTAAAACTTGTATTTGTTTGTTGTCTTCTTCCCCTTCTGTAATCTTAGAAATTGAATATCTTTGTGTTGAGTCACTCCAATCCTTGGAAACATTTTACTATCTAAGGCAGGGAGAGGGAACAGCCCTCTAGGTTTGAACTGCCACAGCATTTCCTGTAATCCTCGATTAGTGATGATGAAAGTTGCAACCCAGCATCTGGAGGATCACTTGTTTCCTACTCTGTACTAGAGAAATGCTTCAGTCTGCACCCCAATGGCTCACCACATGGGTCAGCACACAGCACTGCCATTTCTGACTTATGGCTGCCTTAAGGCAAACCTATCATAGGGTTTACAGAACTAGGGCCTCCCATTTCTAGTCCTGGCAGCCTCTGGTTCATAATGTGCATTAACCCTTCTCCATTTCATTATATGATCATGTTGTGAATTATCGAGGAATGAGAAACGCATAGTACAGAGACACAATTACTGCATGCTATTGCAGTGTGTGGGGATGCCAACATGTATTCCCCATAACAATGTAAGATCATTTCATTGTAGTATGTTTCTGCTGTGCTGACTGCAGATCAATGTTGCATCCATGTGAAAATGCCTTGAACAGAACACGCTGTTAGTGCAGTTAAACCTGGAGGATTCATAGTGCATAACACATTGCCTCTGTGATTGTGTGACTAAAGTGTATAGAATGCAGAAGAATGTTTGTAATCTGTAATAATGAGTCTACTTACAGCTTTTTTTCTCATCACATGCAGTTCAGCTCAACAAAGGCACTCTTCTATATGAAGTCTCAAACACATCAAAGAGAACTGCAATGGGGGGGGGTTTCCTCCTACATCCTTTGCTATGTGTATAAGGTCAAACAGATGGCCGGTGTTGTCTGTTTTTACAGCACCAGTCAGCTGGTTGGGTAGGGAGTAATTGTGGGCATCCCCCTCTCTCCAGCTGGTGATCTCCGCTATCAAAGCTGTCACTGCCAACCATCTGTTTAGCAGAGTTTTTTTTAAAAGCATACTAAAGAATGCATACAGCTAGTTACTACAAATGAAGATCTCCGGTTTGGGGCTAGACAGAGCAACTTTGGGGTAGCTGGCACTGAACATTATAGGCAAGAGGTATCTTCTCCTTTATTTCCCATGTTGTTTTTTTGCATATTTAGAATACTTTTCATCAAACTCCTCCTGTTTCCTTTAGAAACACTGTCCATGGTTGATTAAAAAATAACTGTAGAAAAATTAATGAAGAGAATTGCAAGGGGCCACATGGGGAAAAGTCCTGAATTCACCTATGAGAAATTATCTCCATCACTCACAAAGCATAAGAAAGGCACAGTATAGGACCTGATGGAATTTCTTGTGGGTGTACAGTGTTTCCTTGCTTAAAATGGTGCCAATTTTGCAGATGTTTAAATATATGCTCTGAACTACATAGCTGAATTTGGATCATGTGATTTTTAAATGGGGAAAAAATCATTTCAATTTTGCACCTTAGGTTGGATGAAAACTTGCTTACCATACGTGCACAGATTCTGGTTGTTGTGTGTCTTCAAGTTGTTTCTGATGTATGGTGACACTAAGGAGAACCTGTCATGGGGTTTTGTTGGCAAGACTCATTAAGAGAAGGATTTCTTTTGCCTCCCTCTGAGTCTGAGAGAATGTAACTCATCTAAGGTCATCCTGTAGGTTTCCATGGTAATCTGGGTATTCAGACCCTGGTCTCCAGAATCATAGTCCAACGTTCAAATCACTGCACCACACTGTCTTTCTGTAATAACTTATTCTGTGTAAATATATTTTAGATCCTAATATTTTCACTGCTGATTATGTCACCATTGTTGTTGTTGTTGTTGTTATTCCACCTCTCCCCAATGCTCAGCTGGCCATAAAAGATTCTCCTTCAGAGGAGATATCTGATCTACTTGTTCAGTTTTAGCATCCCTTTCCATCTGAGTCCACAGTAGTTCAGCCTGAGAGCTTCAAGGTTGTAAGTCATGTTTTATTTTCAGAGAAAAGGAGAAAATAAGGCTATCAGTGACTACAGCAAAAGCTCAAGGCAGGGTTTTTTTCTTCTTCTCCTTAATCTGAACAAAGCTATTTTATAACTACTTTGAGATATATAAAGTAATTCAGATTAGTTGATTATTTTCTTAAATAACTGCTTGGACAAGCAATTTCTTCTTTAATACATCTGGAACAATCACAGCAGATGACTACAGCTGGTCACTTCAATTTCATCAGGGCATCTGTTGAAAGAAGCACAATTTAATAACAGATTAGATATTATATTATGAAAGTCTGACTCATCTCTTTTTGTGGAGAGTGAGTTAATGCTGTCTTGGCTTGACTATCCTGACTGGAGAAAAAGCTTTTTGCCTAATTCTGATGGGTAGATGACAAATGAAGGTGCTGTTGTACTGATGCAGATTGCATGCCTCGTTGAAGGTCCCAGATTCAGTCTCTGTTTTCTCCAGTTAAGGAATCTCAAACAACAGAGTTCAGGAAGTTCACAGCCTGAGATTCTGGAAAGGTGTTGCTGGATAGAATAGAGAGACAAATAGTCTGGTTTAATTTTTATATCTCAAGATCAGACGTGGCAGTTGGACTTAGAACTATTAGACCAGCAATAGGACAAGCAGGAGTTTCTTTCTTCCACATATGCACTGTAATGTATTTGGAACACAAAGCATGTCTCGCCATGATGCTACAACTTGTGAGATATTATTTCCTAAGACATATCATAGCATATTGACAGCAAGCATGGTGTAGTGGTTTGAGTGTCAGGCTAGGATTGTGGGAGAACAGGATTTGAATCAACAAACTAAGGAAACCTACTGAGTGACACTGGGCAAGTCACACTCTCTCTACCTTAGAGAAAAGGAATGGCACGCCTCTTCTGAATAAATCTTGCCAAGAAAATCTTATAATAGACTCATCATACATTGGAATCAACTTGAAGGCACATCATAACAACAACAGCAACACATTTTGGCATATGTTTTGTACTCTACATGAAATTTATCTAATACTTAGACTTGACATGTAAGATTGATCTCCATTACTCAAGTCTGAACATCATTATAACATAACAAAGAACCCAGTGAATTATTAATTGTTCTCACAGTGGCTTACAAATAAAAGACTGCTCCTGGCCTCAGGCTTATAATGTAAAAAACATGGTGCAAATGAAAAGATGGAGGAAAAGGGAGGAGAGAAACAGTTGTTTTTGTTGTTGCTGTGTGCCTTAAAGTTGTTTCCAGCTGACTGTGATCCTAAGGCTTTTTGTGGCAAGATTTGCTCAGAGGAGGTTTGCCTTTGCCCCCACCTGAGGCTGAGAAAGTGTGACTTGACCAAGGTAACCCAACGGGTTTCCATGGCCATGCAAGGATTCAAACTTTGGTCTCCAGTATTGTAGTCCAACACTCCAGTATATAGGCAATGTCTTATAGAGTTCTTTTAATAATTGTCTGAAATAGAAACTGCTTATGGAAAAAAAGAGCCTTTCTGAAGGGGTGGGATTTCTCTCTATCTGCTGTAGAACGGCTGCAGGTAGGTGACAGTTGAAGAAGAGTCAAAGGCAGCCAGTTGCTGAGCAAAGCCCATGTCCTCTTTGCTGTGCAGCCTGATGGGATTCTGAAATTTCTTTCTAACCAAAATGTTCAGCGAGTAACAAAAGTGTGAAAAGTATGCAAAGCAAACCCCTAACCCTTCTGGCCATAGCATTAAAATGCTTAATGAAAAAAGATTAATTTGAAGTATCTGAGTCAATCCGACACTGACTGCAGAAATTTAGGTCAAATCCTGGATTAGTGTGTTGAGTGTTCCACTGATAACCTTCATGCTTCCCTACTTATTCACTGCAACCTCTGAGTTATTTAAGCCTCATATTTCTCCTATTAAGGAATACAAGGATATGGTACTACCAACATTTCTATGAATATTTTCTGCCTTCTGTCTTTTTGGTGATGTCATTTTTGAACATACTATTAAATAACAATTTTATGAGTTAAACTATCTTCTTTCAGAAAAGCCTGTGCATCTGTTTATTGAATAGGGAGAGGATCAGTGTTTCAGGCAGACCAGAGCATTGAGAATGGTGTATAGTAAGCCAGATTTGAAAAAAATCTTAAATAAGGTCAAGAGCCATTGTTGTTTTCAAGCAAGGAAAATTTTGCCTTACAGAGCAGTACTTAGGCTTTCTGGTCTCCCTGGGGACCATCATGCTTGTTTTTTGGCATTATTTTTTGGAAAGTATCCCATGTACTCGATCTGGGTTCTATTAAAAAAAAAGCATCTCTTGAGCAATTTGCACATTTTTTTAAGCAGACAAAGTTCCACCTGTGACATACGGCTAGAAGATAAATAACTGGTCCCTATCTGTTGCTAAATTCCTGTGCATTCTCTCTTCAGGTTTTTTTCAGACCTTGGAAAAATTATTTTTTGGATTACAATGCCTAAGCCGCATGATCAGTGATTGTTTTGGCTGGGGATTCTGGGAATTGTAGTCCAAAAACAAGTTCTCCATGCTCTGGTTCTTTATGTTCACAGACAAGGCTTAGGCAGCCATATAAGATACACATATGTTCATTCCTATGATATTGCTGACAAACTGTTGTATCTTCCCATTTCCTTTCAGAAGCAGGATTCAAGGTGGCATACAAATTAAAACAGAGGATTACTATTGTCATTAAACTAGCAATAACACTGAAGGCAATTTAAAACATGCGTAAAAAAAAAAAGCAATTAAACACATTATGACACCCTATTAAAACCTTTTCTTTGGTAACAATCAGTCAGAATAAAAAAGTATATTTGCCTGCCAGAAAATGGGAAATAAGGAAGGCACCATTCTGATCCTCCTGGAAAAGGGGTTCCAAAATACAGAGATCTTTCCCTGCATCCACACCTGACTTGCCTGCAGGAATGGAGGGACTGAGAGAAAGGACTCTCCCAAAGATTTCAGGGCATTGGCAGGCTTGTATGAGAGATTACAAATGCTTCCAATAATCTGGATCTAAAATGTATAGGGCTTTCTAGATCAAAAACAACATGGTGCCTGGAAATAGATTGGCAGCCAGTGGAGCTGTTGTTACAGGGGAGTTATTTGCTTTCTGTACCAGCCCTAGTTAACAGTCTGCCTACAGCATTTCAGGGCAGCTGAAGTTTTCAAACATTCTTCAAACGTAGCTCTATCCAAAACACATTGAGGTAATCCAAGTGGGATGTGACTAAGGCATTTGCCATGGCGGACAGGTATGCAATATCCAGGAATGAGTGCAATTGTTGGACTAGCATTTAACTGTAGACATACACTCCTGGCCACCAGAGGAGCCTGGACATCCAGACTCAGGACTTAGTCCAGGAGTACATCTAAGTCATGACCCTGAGTTTTCATGGGAGGTATAAGCCGATCCCCTGATTTGTCTTTCAATTGACCAGGAACACCTGTAGCTCACCTAGATTAAGCTTCAATTCATTCTAACCCAATCTATTACTGATGGCAAATGGTGATTTGGAACCAAAATAACTGCTTCAGGATGTGGTGAAAAGAAAAAAATAGAGTTGGGTATCATCTATGTACTGATGGCACTGGACCACAGACTCCAGAGAACCTCTCCCAGCAGTTGAAAGAGCAAAGGGGAAAAAATTGCAATCTTGAGGAATTCCACAGGCCAAAGAAAATGAAGCCACCAGCACCAACATCTGAGCTCATCCCTCCAGAAGGAATGGAGCAATAAAATGACGCCTCTGAGTTCCATCCCAGGGGACCCTAGAAGGATGCCTTTTTTGATGGCACAGAAATATCTGGCAGGACCAACTGAGGTACACTCCCCTGTCCAATTCCCAGTGCAGATTTTCTGCCAAGGTGACCAAAACTGTCTCCATTCCATAATCAGACTTGAAATAATGGCTCAAGATGTTCTATCTCATCTAGCAAGTATGGGAAAGCTGCGCTTGTGGTCTCTTCTTAACCTTCCGAGATGGATTTTGCCATATTTTGTTGCAAATAAAGTACTGGGCTAAAATGGAAACAAGTGAGCTTTCCCAGCCATAAAATCACTTTGTGGTTTATAGCTTGCTATAACAAATTATCCAGTTTGTGTCCTTCCCAAATAATTCCAAGAACAACTCCTCAGCTTTCCTACCAAAAACTAATTTCTTTCGAACTACTTCCAAAGGAAAGAATGAATCCCATTCCCACTGCTGCCTGGCCAATACATCCTGGCAATCTCTTCTTCCAGCTTTCTGCACAGTGACATGTGGGTCAGTTTGTAAATAAGATGTATATGCAGATGTTGCCTGATCAGCTAGCAGCACCCATAACCAGCCAGTCTCAGATAATTCCCTAACGGCCGTTACCTTGCATACATGTTGTCACAGTACAGACACCTGTTTGGCCCCTTGTGATCATCTATGAAAAATGTGGCATACTAACCCTTTTTGTTCTGTGTGCACATTGATAACATAGCAGCTTTACTTCAAGCTTGGACAGGAGTTCCAAAATGTTATTTGTAAGCTTCTAAGACATCACTTTATTCTATGGATTTATACTTTGATTTTAAGGGTAATTAATTCTTGCTGCTTTCAAAAATGGCAACAGTCAGCATGCTATCCATCTGAAATCAGGAAGAGAGACCACTGTCTAGATGCAAACCTGGTATGTGAACTCTTCAGCACCCTCTTTTTTTTTTTCTTTGAAGGCTAGCCTTTTTGGTTATGTCAGACATTTTTGCAGTGTAGAACTTTTACACTCATAGTCTATCATTTGAGAAGGAATGGATCTCAATGTCAAAGTCCAACTCCCTGCCTGTGCCTCACTGCCAGCAAGGGGGAGGAGATGAGAATACTTGCTGTAAGGAGGAGGAGAAGGCAGCAAGGAATGTCCGATACAACAACTACTAAGGAAACCGCAGAGCCGAGCCAGGTTGAAGTCCAGTCCAACAGTCCAGAAAGCAGAGATCTGTCCAGAGGGGTCAAGGGAGCCGGACCACGAGGGTCATGACGCTTGCAAGTAATTTGCTACAAGCAAAGAGCAAGCCATGTTGACAGACCTAAATAGCCAAAGAGAACAGGTGTTACTTGTCATTGCTTCCTTAATCTAGCCAACGCAGCTTCCCTCTGAGCTGCCCATTTCAGCCTCCTTCGTGACTGGAGACTAAGGGGCTCAGGTGACTGCAATTCTTCCAAATCACTGCTGGCTCCCTCTCCCTCTGGAGCTGGTTGGGGCAACTCTGCCTCTGCTTGTCCTTGAACTGATGAGAATGTTTGCAAGTTGGTTTGGTCAATCACTGGCTTTGTTTCTGGCACAATCAGTTGCTCCTCAGCCTCAGAGCCATCGTCTATCAGACTCCTCTTACATTCATGTATAGTATTTTTTTAAAGTTAGCACTGAGTAAAATAAATCATTGGTTTATTTTTTGTGGATGTTTTTTAAAGTCAGTGGCTTTGTGAAGCTCATTGTTTGCCTCCTACGACATTTATGTCCTGGGTACCTTAGTACTGTTTACTACAGGAGTCAAAAATCATCTTCAGTTTGGGCTTAGGGCAAATTCCAGTTCGAGAATGTCCTTGGGGGCAGAATTCCAGAAGTGAGCAGGGCCAAAGACATTTGGTGGGCCCAGCGTTAATGACAGGGGGAGAGCCTGGGCATGGTGAAGTGAAAGGGGACCCAGAGCCTGGCTATGCTGCATACGTTTTTGACCTTGGGGCACCCCCAAATCCCTTTTTTTAAAAATATGGTGAGAACAGGTAGAAAAAGTGCCAGCTATGCTCACAACAAACCACCTACTATTTCTGCTTCTACAGGCCCAAGTGACTTTGGCAAGAAGGATGCAAGGCAGGTCTATGTAAAGCCTGCCTCAGGTCTTGTGAGAGGAAGGTCTCTTGTTAGTTCTGGGCTCCTGTGAGTTCTCTAATTTTGTGGGAGCCTGGGGCTCTTCCAAGAGGTCTTTCTCTTTCAAGGCTCAAAGCAGGTTTTATATAGATCTGTCTTACATGAACCAGCCAGACATGAATGTTGTATGGAACAGAGAGGGCAGTTTAGGGTGGCTGTTTGAAAAATCTGGCATCCCTAGCTGGGGAGAGAAAAAAAGTTTTCTTACCTGGGCCTAAATCCATACTTGGTAGCCATTGCTGTTGTTGTTGTGTGCCTTCAAGTCATTTCCAACTTATGGCAATCTTAAGCAGAACGTATCTTGGGGTTTCCTGGGGCTGAGAGTGTGTGACACACCCAAGGTCACCTTGTGGATTTCCGTGGCTGAGTGGGGAATCAAACCCTGGGCCATTTCCACACTAGATTGTTATAGTGCTATTATTCCACTTTCAACATCCTCAGAGGCCCTTCTCTAAACTGCAAACCCCAGGATTCCATAGGATATTGAAAGTAGAATAATAGCACTAAAACAGTCTAGTGCAGAAATGGCCCTGGTCCCCAGGGTTGTATTCCAGCACTTCAAACTACTACACTATAGCATCCTGTAAGTCCTAAAAAGGATTCGAGACTATATTTTCTCTTATCTCTCATCACTGATTCGAGATAAAAGCACAAGAAGTTCCAATGGGCTGGATTAGATCCACCTCACTTGGTTTATTTGGTCCATGTGGTACACAATTAGCATTTGTTTAAAACAAAAATTCTTTTGGTAATTCTATATGGGGAGCAGTGACACACTTCCATTAAAAGATAAGGGACGTAGTTAAGACTGCAGTTCTATTACCTCTTACCCTGCAGTGAGTCCCATTGACCTCAATGGATCTTACTTCTGAGTAAATGCATAGGGTTGCACAGCAAAATTTAGAGTTGTGTAATTAAACATTTGTGGATATTTAAATAAAATTGCCTGTTGCTAATTTGCGCTTTTCTCATGCATAGAGCATTCCATTTGCTGTAGTGTGATTATGAATTAGGCTGAGATGAAACCATAAATCTATATTATTTTAAACTACTAATTAAATTGTGGTCATGGTTCTGTGTGATTTACTGAAGTGATGTTTAATTTTCTGGTTTAACTTTAAACTTCTTCAGTATTTGTTATGCTTGTCAAGAACAATGAAGGGACATGTAGACTCATTCCTTGGAATGATTTGCAATTAAATATTTTCTTTCCTCTCCGATGACACAATGCAAAGGTTATCAACTTTTTTTGAATTATTCAGAGAATAGTTCAACAAAACCATGCACTGCCACACCAAGTATTTGACCAAATACTTGTGACAGTATTGGTCTCATATAATAAGCTGGACCAGCTAGTAGTCCACACAGTAGTACAGTTAGGTACTTTTATGCCTAATGTCTTCTCCTCCTTGGAGGACTGAAAGAAAGGTGATGGGTTAACTGGCATTTCAGTGTAGGTCAGTTTTAGGTTGTCAGCCTAGGCTGAGAAGACAAAACACAGTCTAGCAGCTGGATAGTTTGCTCCTAACAATGAAAATGTATGCCTCTTGATAGTAAGATGAGTTGTATCTATGTCACCTCCAACAGAGCTGAACAACAAAGTTCAAGGAAGGTCTTTCTTTAAACTTGTTTTTCTACAGTTTCTACAGATTTGATGCCTGTTTACATAAGCTAGGATGTATTTTTCACATTCCAGAAACAAGAATTATACATGTTAGACTGTACAGAATGCTCTTCTTCAGTGTTCCGCCATCCCCAGTTCCTGCGTACTCACTTGTTCACACTCACTTGCCCATCCTCCATCTGCAAAGGTTTTCTATTCCATCCGTAAATCAGCCAGGATTCTGTGATCACTGAGCATGATCAGGCCTCATTGGGTTGTTAGTTTTCCCTTCCTTCAAGTTTTTTCATCATAAATTTTTTATACTTCTGCATACCTTAGAACTACTGATACATCTTACTTATCCATGGATGGTTCCATTTTGACTACTTAAAGTACTGAGACTTGCAGAACTGAGGTTATTGTTAGTATATCTGATGTTTTTAAGATTAATGGAAAACAGAAATATCCTAATTCAATGTTTTTATGGATATAATAAAAAAGAAATCTTGTATGTAAAGCCCTAGGGCTTAATGCAACCCTTCCATAGAAAATAGTAAGTAAATAAGCCAGATGTCAGTTATATTATTTTCCCTCTCTAGTTAAACACGTATTCCTCCCTGAAGCTTTATACAGAATTAATCAGGGTGGTACTAAATGAACTAAATGAACATTAAGCTCTGAATTATATCTATATAGACAGTAGACTAAGGGCAGCTAAAATATTTAATATACACTGAATAATGCAACTTACCTTAGAGTCATGATGCTTGCATGTCTAGGAGAATCATAAATTACTAGGGCTCTGGTCCTAAACCTACTTATTTCTGCCAAAGCCTCATTCAGTACAATTGTTCTTATTCCTAACCAAACAAACATAGGATTGTATTGTATTATTTTCAAGAGGTTTGACTGATACCAAACCAGCTGTTATTTGTGGACGTGAGAGCTCCAGTATGAAAAGCTTGCCAAGTGACAAGGGCTTCTCTTTTTACTCCAGTGTAAATAAAACAACCCATGCAGACAAACCCATGTGCATGAAGAGCAGCTTCTTTCACTGAAGTGACTAGGAAAACTTATTCAGGCATGTGTTCCATGCACAGCTTAAAATGCTCCCTGTAACTTGGTGCATTTGTACTTAAGGCACTCAAGAACAATGATACAATATGTAATTGATGGAAGGATGACAAGGGTCATGTACACAGAGACCTGAAAGATGAAATGCATCTGTAATCTCTGTAAAACATCAGCAGCAGTTTTCTGTGGAGATGCCTGAGGGAAGGGAAGGTATTCGCTGTCAGAATTCTGAAGAAGCTCATTTTTTTCTATTAGGCTATAGTGGTACTGGGGGAGAAATAATATTTATTCAGTTATATCATAATTAAGTGAGGCTATATAAAAATCATTCCACTGAGGGGGGGAAATCCACAGTCCAGATTAGTGCAGTACTTAGGTTCAGTCAAGACTCACAAACATGCGCAGAATTTTATGTTCTCTAGATCTGTTCATCAGATAAGCTGTTACAAAAAGCAGATAATGGTAGTGAGAAAACAGCTGAGGGGAAACACTGGACATAGATATCATGGTATATCTAGCATAGTCTTAGTATGCTCAGCTTCTTAAAATAAAACAGGGGTTCTAGACTAATACCTAGAGAAAGCCAAAGATTCTCATACTTTGATCCTCCAGGTGCTATGGACCTCAGCTTCCATAATCCCTGAATATTGGCCAGGCTATTGGAATGTTCTGGAATCTGAAATCCAAAGCATCTGGTTTCAGATTTTACACATAGAACTTCACCTACTGGAAGGAAGAAACAGCAGCTTCTTCCCCATTTTTGAAAATACAAAGTCCAGGTGCGGCTTAGAACTGTCTTCATCCTTGGGCAAAACACACAGGCCCTTTCCACATGCGGCGAGGGAAACGCTCCCTGCCGCTACTCACCAGCTTTTTGGTGGGTCTGGGCGAGTCTGTTGGGACGAGGAGCAGTGCAAGCTCGTTGCTCCGCACTGCTCTGGTGTCCAAAATGGCAACTTCCAGTTGGGGAGGCTCTCCACTAACCAGAGAAGCTCACCAGCCGAAAGCCCGCCCCCGGCAGATCTGCAGGCACACACTAGTGCACGCCTGCAAATCTGCGTTGGAGCGCAGGGACGGAGCAACACGGGGTCGCACGCTCCGTACTTTTTAAAAACCTCCTAAAAGAGGTTTTTGAAAAGCACGCTGCGCGACCAGTTCCAGTCACTCCAGAGCAGACTGAGGTGCGCAACTACGAAAAGTAGTCCGCCCCAGTCCACTCCATGGTGCAGAAGACCTCTGTTGGAGGTAGCTCTGCACTGTTTTAATAGGCCCGTGTGGAAAGGGCCTCGGGTTCACTGATTTATGGAAAACAAAAACTGGAGAATTATTATACTAACATGTGTTTTGTTACATTAATAAAGATACATGATGTTGATCTGCCAGAAGGAAAACTAGAAAGGACTCCTACACCTTTAATGGTGGTATAGAAAATGGAATTTCAGCAGTTGTTGAGTGTTACTTGGTCAGCTGGCAACTAACATAGAGGAAAACTGTTATGGTAGTTTGGTGGTATCTCTCATAACCCTTTCTTTTCCACTTCTTCAAACTTCACATTCAAGAACTAGGAATAATGGAAAACACAAAATTAGGAAGAGAAGAATGCATGTTTGCAAATTTTGTAAAATGGAGGAGGAAATTGCTGTAGAAATTTTCTTTTCAATTTTCTTTTAAATTGGTTTAAGCTCTACTCCTGTCAGGGTCAAATGTTGTGCTGTTGTATTGTGAATGTTTTTCACTGAGCAGAAAGAGTGATATGTAATAATTGAGGGTTAGGAAAAGTATATGTGCATTTTATGTACTTTTATAGATCCATACCTCTCTTAGAAATTTTTTTTTTTAATTGTTTTTCTAGGCTGCCTTTCTCCCAGAATTGGGACTCATGTAATGTAAATGTAAAAGCTCCTCAATATGTCATCACAGATCACAGCTCACTCCAGTTCAACATTCCAAACATTAACAATTACACAGCATTAAATTGTTTCCCTTGGATCATGTCACTCACTCATGAGTTGAGAAGACATGCCCTAAATATTAATGAAACAGAGTAAAGCAAAGCTAAGACTTCCTTCATGACTACCCATGGGCCTTCCTCTTTCAACTGAAAAATCACTCAAATAGGATTATGAATTGCTAAACTGAAAATAGTCAATGTGAATGGGAAGTGGTAATTTATTTGTTTTAGTCATGTGTGAGATTTTAAAAATCAAGGCAAATGGCCAAAAGTATAAAATAGGCGTGGGTCATTAACTCTAGTAATAAGTAAGGTGAACATCTGCCATGAAAACAGCGAGTGAGGGAAAAGGGGAGGGACTGTAATGACACCCATATGTTCTACCTTAAAGAGCTCCCCCGTTACAGCCAAATCATAGTCCCAAACTATCTTCTAAAACCAGTAGCAGAAGGCCTGTAATGAAAGCTGGCGGGCAGGGGCTCCCTCTACCAGCAACTTCCAATGGCCATGCTGGATGGGGGATTCTGGGAAATGTAGTCATATAAAAGGAACTTTCCCAAGATGTGAGGTATATTAATTCGTGAGAAACATAGGGAAATACTGTGCCATTCCCAATGATGTAGACTTGAGTCAATTGACTTAGATTCAGGTCAGACTTAAGTGGCTTCAGTGGCTCAACCTGGACTCGACTCAGCACACTCGACTCAACTCGACTTGTGACTTGTATATTTTTAGTGATTGACTTGCTTCACTCGGTTCAATAATATGGCATATTCATCCAGAAACCTTACAACCCTGAACAATTCTTCCATCTCTTTTTCCCTACTGTTCATATGATGATTTATCTCAAACCCAAAGTGTGGGTGCACTTCTCAGAGGGGACCAGCAAATGGGCTTGAAGTGAGGTTGAGGTCTGCTCTGTAGCCTGTCCCTGCTGTATATTAGAGATATTGGAGGAGCCTTCTAAAACTTTTCCTAAAAGCAGAAGGCAAGATTTGTCCCCAGAACACAGGATATCTTTCTCAGAAGAGAACAGCAAATGTGTTAGGCAATGGGCTTGATGAGGAAGCATCCTTCCTTCTAAACCTTTTGGAGCTTCAGTAATGGGGAGTAAGAAGTATCCTATTGCCCACTTCTGAAGCTGCAGACTCTTTTATGCCCATTGACTCAAAAGCCTCCAGTTTTGAGAAGTGGAATTAAAAGGATCCTATTACCCACTTCCAAAGCGACAAATTCTACTTAAATTGTTAAAAATTACTTTATTTGATTCTGTATAGAAATTCTGGAATATAGATTGGGGTATGAAGTTGGCTCACAGACTTGAAACTTGACTTGAAAGTATCTTGCAAGGACTTGAGGCTTTGAGGTAGGAACTTGAGACTTGACTTGAGATTCGGAGTAAAAGACTTAAATACATCTCTGGCCATTCCCTTCTCTTTAAAGGGAACTGAAGAATCTGGAAATATAAAAATGAAGGAACAGTTAATTGTTGAATATATGGAATAATGATAATTTATCTTTTAAAATAAAGTATCTAATGTCTTCTGTGACATAGACAATATTAATCAGTTAGATATCACTGAAACTGACACAGGTTCTGAGTAGATATATTTAAGACTACACAGTTAACGTATTTTGTACCTCAAATTAAATAGCCATTCCATTGTTGATGCCAAGTCATTTATTTTATGTAACTCAAAATAGATTCCAGATAATGCACGGTTGTGTAGTCTCTCTGAAAACACATACTATAGCTCCAGTAAAAACCAAAGGTGATCAAAGCTAGTTCCAGTTTTTTGTTTGTTTTTTTAACAGGAATCTTATTAGTTAGCCCCAGCTGAAATCAACCCATTGAACCTATTGTTGAATGATGAATCAACATGTAGGCAAATTCCATTGATTCAGTGGATCTGCTTTAGTTGAGACTAATGATAGGGTCTGGGTGTTAATTTGTAAATCTTTTTTCTGTGTTCCCTGATAAGAATTAGGCTTAACTTTAAGTTATATAATCATATCAGTTAGCAAACCTTCCAAGGAGCAATATAAAAACTTAATGTTAAAAGTAGTCCTCTTTCTTAAAGTGGATATATTTTCTTAGAAATATTTCTTTACTAAATTGCAAAACTGAAAATATTGAATTGGTGGTATAGTGTTTTGCCTTTTACATGTTAGACAATTGTATTATTGATTGAAACTAGTCTGTAGGACCACATATCTGGAATGAAGATAAAAAAAAAATTCCTGTCATAATATTCCCCATGCCCCATTGTTCAGATTGTTAATTTATAGTACTCAAGCATGGTATTAGGAATATCTGCATATATCCACCCTTCCACCTGCACATCTCTTCCCTCAGTTTCTGTTCTATTCTGAGCATCTTATGCTCTCAGCCCAAAGTCACCCAGTGAGTTTCCATAAACAAGCAGGGATTTGAATCTGATCCATTTCCACACTGGCCTGGCCATTTCCGCACTACACTCTTATAGCGCGATTATTCCACTTTGAACATCCTATGGAATCCTGGGGTTTGCAGTTTAGGGAGAGGCCTTTAGGATTCTCAGCCAGAGAGCTCTTGGGCCTCAGTGAACTACAGACCCCAGAATTCCACAGGAAGTTGAAAGTGGAATAATTGCACTATAACAGGCTAGTGCAGAAAGGCCCCTGGTCTCAGAGTCCTAATCTCAAACCACTGTGCAACGCTGGCTCTCGGTATTCAGATACAACAGTCTTTTCACAAAATCTGCAATCCCTTCTTTTGAATTCCTTGGTATTAATTAGAATTCCTCAGTCAAAGGTTGTATTTATGTTGTACCTTTAGTCAGTTTTTAGATTGAGAAGTCTGGAGATTTATTCAAGCATGATTCATTCATGATTAGGTAGACTAGTATAGCCTTTAAACATTTCTTGCCTTCTTTCAAATAATTAATTTCAGCCCTCTCTAAAGTTCTGCCAATGTTTATAATATACTTATTCAAAGCTGTACTCATACAAGTGTAACTTTTTCCTTTCTGGTAGGTGAAAGCTCATCTATTCATGGGGCTGAAAAGTGCGTGGAGATCTACCAAAGGAGAAGCACAGCAGGCTGTTGGTTACCACAGTGTCCATCTGTGGTTAGGCATTCTTCATTTCCACAAGTCAGAAGGTCAATAAAAATGGAGGCCTCTTCTTCTGGATCTATTATATTACCAGCTCCAGTTGGGAAAACAGTCACTCATCAACCAGGTAATATATTTCACTCCATCATCTTCTGATTGCTTTACATAACTGATATATGCTATGAAATATTCATAGCATTTAATCAAACTTGCATGGAAATCAATCTATAGATCAATGCCAATAGATTGATGTTCACTTTAGCCTTTCTCAGTATGCTTGTTTACAATTGCAGTGATTGGCAACCATATACAGCAAGAGCAGTGACAATTTGGTGATTTCAGAAAAACTAGGAATATTTCACAGCTTCTGAAATTCCTGTCCAGAAAATCACCATTAATTGTTCTTTTACTGTATGGTGCTTCATGCTGGTGAGTTCATTGCAACATCAGTTCTTCCTTTCTTTGTTCTCAGTGCAAATAGTTTCACCCGGAAAACTCATGTTTATCAAAATGACTAACAGAATCTTTTCGTCTATAGTCTCACATAGAGTTCAAAATGAAGATCTTTCCATGATACCCTCCTGTGTTGTACTCAACAAATTCCACAATTTATAAAGATCTAAGAGTTGTATAAAGAAATTCTTTCTCCCCTCCTCTCTCTCTGGGGTGTTGATTGAGTATAAGTGTAACATCTCCAGAGCAAAATCACTATTTTCAGCAGATCATTAGGGAAGGCATAGGAACCATGTGGCCCTCCAGACATTGGACTATGAGTCCCAGGAAACATAGCAAAGTCGATGATGGGGTATGTTCGGAACTGCAATCACAAAACATCTAGAGAGCCTCATGGTTCCCTCTTCTGCATTATGTGAAATGCATAGGTATGTGGAGTTGTAATTTGTGTGTTGGACTAGGACTAGCGCCCTTTTCGCACGGGCTTTCTGTCGCGCGACAGCCCCGTGAGCCTCGCGGGAGTGGGAGCATCGCTCTGCACGACGCACTCCCACTTCCGCCGCGCTCACGGGGCTACAGCAGCGCGATCGCGGGTTTTTTGATTTTCGCCTCAAAGCGAAAATCACCCGCGCTCGCACAACGCTCCCGGCACCCACGCGCACTTACCGCCTGTGCAGAGCATCGGGGAGGCGGCCGGGTTGCGCTTCCTTCCCTCCGCCCCTGCAGAAGGAAGGGGCGGGGCGCTAGCGCGACGGACGCAACAGCCTCCTGCTTCGCGCGAGCAGGGGGGATGGACGCGACAGCCTCCTGCTTCGTGCGAGGGGGGGCGGACACGACAGCCTCCTGCTTCGCCCGGGGGGGAGGGCAGCTTGCGCAAGGGTGCCGCTTCCCCCTCGTTCCTTCGCCTGCGGAAGGAAGGAGGGGGAAACGGCAGCCTCCCGGAGGAGCCTTCTCACGCGAGCTGCCCTCCCCGCTCACGCGAGAAGTCTCAATGCGAAAAGGGCCTAGGACTCAGGAAACCGGGGTTGAAATCCCTCCTTAGCCATGGAAACCCAGTGGGTGACCTTGGGCAGGTCACACTCAGCAATGGCAAAACTCCTCTTCATAAATCTTGCCAAGAAAATCCTATCATAGAGTGGCCAGAAGTTGGAGTCGAATTGAAGATATATAGCAACAACAGTAGCAACTCTAATTTATCCTTCTTACTTTGACCAGTTACTTCCCATCTTTGCTTTTACACTATGGGAGTTATATAATGTAACAGATTTTATGGTCTGAGCTTTCCTCAAGTGACTTCAGTTGGAAAGATCTGACAATTCAGTTGCTGTCATTAACCTGTATGATACAAAACAATCATTGGGACTCTCATGAATAGTGTTAGTTCTTTTCACTGGAAATTGCTCATGAGAAAGTATGTCTGAGCTTGGAGATGATATTTCAATATGAGCACAATTTATTTAGAAGCTGTATTGTAATCTATAGTCCTTCCTTCCATGCCATTCCTTCAAAAGGCCTGTTTCCTTGAAACTTTTATGCATAAAATTATAATTTGACCTAAATATGAGATTTTACTTTCTTTTTTGCAAATCAGATTGCATTATTCAAGTTTGAGAGATACAAATCTAGAAAGAGTCTTTCTTTTTGTTTCAGATAATTTATTTTTGTTAGGCCATATAGCACACAATACAGATGTAAAGAATATTAGTAATTTTCCCAGGTCAAAAAGCAGGTTTCCAAATAGTTGGGAAACCCCATGGGGAGAAAAGTAGAATAGCAAGAATTTTGTGCAGTCTTCTCTTACTCAACATCAAAATATGTTACAGAGGAATTAATCCGCACAGAAAAAAACATGGCGTTTTGTGATAGCCCCCCCCCATTTTCTGTTTAGAAAATAGCAGAAAACACAATTGTACCCTCAAAAATCAAGTTTTTCTCTATAGAATAATTCCTCTGCAACACTCAGGGACATCTGAATGTGAGGGAAATGATTGCAGAGGAATATTCATTGTTTTTCTCCTCACAGAAGGGAGAAAACTATCATCATTATTCATTCCTGCCTATGATGACATAATGGCTAAGGATGTGCATCGCTAGTGCACAACGTAGATTTTTGGGACATCAGGCCTTGGCACTGGTCTCCCTTTAAAAATTAAGGGCAGGAAGAAAGTTGATAATATCTCACCTATTGTTATCTCTTCTAAAATGAAATTTAATAAGATATAAATTTTGACATGATGATTATCATTTTCCAAGTGACCATTTTCTACACATTCTTTAAGAGAACTTTACCACTGCTCTCTAATTCATGAGATTTTTTGGTGACATGGAAACAGATCTGTGGATAGGGATCTATCACTTTCCAACAGAACTTTCCTTTATATGTAGGAGAAGCTTTGCTTGATTAGAACAAGAGTTCTATGTCAGCTAGCAACCTCATACCTTCCAAATGTCCAAATTTGGCAGGGACAGTTCTGATTAATCCTCTGAGGTCCCACTTTTTTCAGCTGCTTTTAAATGTCCAGTTTGTCTCTCTCTTCCATCCACTCTCCAACCCCCTCCCCCATCATCCTCAGCTTACTTCAGTTGCCTCAGACCGAGTTTAAAGTGCAAATATAGTTTGCATTCTGTTAATTTTGCAGTGGGGACAGGAAAAGAAGAGACAGAATCTTACCTTTCCAAGTAGGCGCAAGCAAAGGCACATTGCTGCAGCCTCTCCTAACTTGCATATTCTTTCTCATTAATAACTCCTGGCATCTTGACAAAGGTCTGGTGTTGCTTGTTCACACATGTCCTGTTTTTGTCAGTGAAATTTTGGAGGGTAGGTAACCTGTTCCCAACAGTGTCCAGTCAAGTGTATCTGGGAAGCGTACGAGCAGTGTGTCCAGGCAGCAATAGCCTCCTGGTTCTTGTCCATGACATCTGGAAATAATAGAGATAGGCTTTAATTAACCATTATGGCTAATAGCTATTGACAGTCCTATCCTTTATATATTTAAAGCCACCTAAACTAGTGACCATCACCAGACCCTGTTGTGGTGAATTTCATAAATTAATTTTGGAGTGTGTGAAATTGTACTTCTTTTTGTCTGTTCTGAATCTATTGCTGATCAAATTTCTTTGGGTAATCTGAGTTCTGAATCTTTCCCTAGTATCATAAGACAGTCAGAGAGAAATGTTCTAATTCATTCTCACCATATCCTAAGTTTTATAATTATGGTCCTTTAGTAATTCCAACCCCCCATTTCCCAAAAGGTAAAATTATTCAGTATCTTGATTGTTTTGTTGTCTAATCTGTAGGTTTTCCTAGTGTTAGAGAAGGGACTGAATAAGGTATTTAGATTTCCTTATCACATTATACCTTTTGCTGAGGATCACACTACATGATGTAGATTGTCCTTTTATTTTTTATTTTTTTTAATGGCAGCCATGGGAACCAAAGGGCCATGGTATAAGGGGAATCATATTCCTTAAGTGTCATATACCTTACTTCACTAAAATCATCCCAGCAGCTTTTGCCCCGGCAGGGAAGAGACTATTCATATTCTCATCTGTTTTCTGCTGTTATAAAAGGGAGTAGCTAATATTTAGTTTAATAAATAATACATAAACGATAGCAAATACAGATGCATGACCAAAGAAATAGGTCAATATGAAAGTTCCTGTTCCATGATAATAGTTCTTTACAAAGCTAAGAAATAGACATTCCATGAGTAGGATTGCTCTCCAGAACACCTGAAAATCACCTGTCTGTGATTCTTTAGGTTTTTTGAAGCAGCTACTTTAGTCTTAAGAGAAAACACCTTTTCCCTAAGAGCTGGGGGCTATTTTACTGAACCCACACCCATGCAATGCTCAGCAGACAAACTCTCTGAAAAACAAGGAATATATTCATTCTGGTTTTCTGCCTTGCATCAACCATTGCCTTGTGTTTCCCTTCAGTGAATTAGCCTTTCTTTCATATAGTTCAGTGAAGACTTTTTTTTGCAGTAGGCTATTCTGAGCATGAAAACATGATGTCTGGGTTTGACTTGCCTTCTCTGGTATTCCTTAAACATAGTTAAATTCTCCCAGGAGTGTAACATGTGTGTCACTATCATATAGTACACTCTGTTATTAAGATTCTATACTTGAAGCATGGATATTACAAATAAATGCTAAATATTTATAGTGCCTCTTCTGTGTTACATCAATCTAATTTTTGTTATACGTCAGCCGCATTCAGGTATTGCTCATCCTGTTTTCTTCAACATGAGATCAGGGGATCCAGCCCTACCTCCATCTGTTTTCAGTTTCCTCACATGGAAAGCAGCATGCTGATGAGAAGGCACCTGTGTTGATGTAGAGGTTTTCCACATTTGAATGATCACTGATTTTCCAGGCTTTCTCTTTACCTAAAGATGCATACAGGAGCATCTCCTCTTCAGACACATTGCTTTTCATGTGATAACAGAGGGGTTGGGGCTAGGCAATTCTCTGTTCCAGTGTTCAAGAAAGCAGAGTGAGCAGTACCCGAAAACGTTTTTTTTTTCCTATCCCTTCCTGTTTGGACTCCTCATCAACAGGACTGTTGAAGTGTTCAAGCTGAACATTTGCAAATGTTGGGAAATGTGAGAGATAGTACTGGATCTCTCAAGCAGCATAATCAAATTAACAAGGGAGAAACTGAACAATAACCAATCCCATGCCCATTCAACCGAAGGATCTAAAAGAGAAAATAAACAAACTTCATTTTCTTTGTAAAAACTTATAGAAGTGATTTTGAATAAGTAGTTTTTAGATGAAATATTATCTAATGGAGGGGAAGAGAAGAAGATGACTGCAGGTTAGAGTGAGGTAGGAAATGAATAGGTATGGTAAAACAAGCAAATGCGAAGTCACCATAATGCAATCCAGCAGTTAGTGAGTATAGGCACATAGAGGCTGCTACTCTTCACAGAAAATCCTTGATGAATTTTGGGGTATTAGACTTGATCAGTGCAGTTCTTTTGTTCCCTAAGTCTTCTTGCCTTCTCTGCTGCCCTTGCCTCATTCCCAGTAATCATTATCCCACCCTCAGGAGCTGCTAATTGCATTTTTAAAAAATACCAGCATCCTTTCCATTCAGTTGTACATTAATGAAATCAGGACAGATCCAGTGGAAGTATAAGTTAACACTAACCTGTATGTTGACGAAGGTGGTAAATTGTCCTCTCTCTTCATCCATATTTTCCCATCTTAGCCTTAGGCCTGTTGTATAACATGGAGAAAATTAAACTGTTTAGTCTTGTGATGCTTGAATATGCTGTACCACAGTAGGCAGCGCTGTATATCTGGATGTGTGTGCATGCACACATGCAAACCATTTTCAAAGAATAGTAGTACATATAGCCAGCCAGCATGGCAGAAGTTGTAGGTCAGTTCTCTCTGTGCTCTCTTGATTTTCTACTTGCAGGAAATATATTAACAAAGGAGCCATCTGGCTACATGCAGTACTGACATAGTCCATTCTCTGTCTTCAGAACTTTCATTCTGTGGCATGTGTAGACAGGCAGGCTTTATGCCCACATTTTACTGGAAGTAGGTGTGACTACATTTCTTGCTGCTTGGCTCTCCCTCTCCATATTACTACTTGTGCTCTTGTGTGCTCAAAACAATCTATTAGGAAACATTTTTTTTCTCTGTGTCAGAGCACAAAGTCCATTCATCATAGGGATATTAATGAAAACAGAATCTCTTTCAGGTGTGGCCTCTGGTTTGACTATAACATACAATCCTCGTTACTGTGAAACTTTGCCATCTCTCTGTGAGTGTCCACATGGCCTCAAGGAGCTGGTTGAGATATGGACCACCTCTTATGGAAAATTACCAAAGATATGAAGATATTAAAGTGCTTGTATAGATTATGGCTGGTTCAGGAATTTCTAATCACAAAAAATGTTTTCCCATTTTCAGTATATATTTTCTAGTTCATTCACTAGCTTTGCAGGCTAGCCTATATAAACTTTAATAAAAGTCTGATTAGCAATTTAGTAATGATAGATTAGTTTTTACCACAATTAGTTTCTGAAATGAGTTCTCTGGTATCTAGCATAAACTGTTGTAAAGCAGTGTAACTCTCACCAGTCTTTGCATCTAGATCACCTATCCAGTATATCATGTAGTGCTGCAACATTCCATAGATGCATTCAGTTGGCATGCTGAAGCTTGTACAGTATTAGTTGGGTGAAGTGATTGTGCTTCCTGCTTTCATCCTCATATATGTCAAAGCCTGTTTGTATTTGTCTTTTTTACCTTTTTTTTTGGTGGGGGATGGTCTGAAAGTTGTTACAGATAAATAAGTAACTTTGTTCTTATATTTATCATTTCCTTTACATACTGGATTGGGTTTGGGGTTGCCATGATAAAAGGAAACACTGGCCTACCAGTGTAGTCTTAACACCAAAGGAAGTAAGACTTCCCTCTCACTCCTACCCTCCATGATGCCAAAAGCCTGTTCCAGAGGATTTCCTAGTCCACCAGAAGGAGATTTTAGCAAGCATGGGGAATGCAGGAGGGAGGGAATAATCACTAAGGCCATTTGTGCACTAGACTGTTATAGTGGTATTATTGCACTTTCAAGATCCTATGGAATCCTCGGGTTTGCAGTTTAAGGAGGAGCCTCAAAGGATGTTAAAAATACAGTAACACCACTGTAACAGTTTAGTCTGGAAATGGCCAAAATCTGTTGGAAACAGCAGGATTCCATACCTTCATCAGTCCTGATTTGTCAGGGACAGCCCTGCTTAATGCTCCAGTGTCACAGTTTCTCAGTTGCCTTTAAAATGTCCCCATTTCTCTTCCTCTTCCCACTTTCCTCCTTCATCCTCAGTTCATTGCAGTTGCTACAAACTGAGTTCAAAGTACAATGGTTAATTTGCACTCAGGCCATTTCCGCACAAGTCTATTATAGCACTATGATTCCACTTTCAACCTCCTATGGAATCCTGGGGTTTGCAGTTTCGAGAGGGGTCAGGAGGGAGAACAGAGGAGGGGAAGGATTCTTGCCCTTCCTAGATAAATTTCAGGGTTTCTCTGCTTAACATAGTTCTTCCTCATTAGTAACTTGTGCTCCTTGTTGCCCGTCCACACCTTTTTGACCACACACTGATATGGCTTGGCTACACATGTCCCAGTTTTCATCCATGAAATGTTGGAGGCCATGGGATTCATTGGAAGTATACCATTGAATTCTGGTTTGTATCTGAACAAGAGCAATTCACTATCCTGTTAAGCCAGAATGCTTGGAGTTAAGCCAGATTTTATCCTGTTTGCAGTCTGTACTCACAACAGAAGAAGTCCATATGTTAAGACTGATTATTCTCCATTGCTAGCTATTAATTTGTTTTGAGGGTACAGCAGTACCTCTGTTTGTTTCTTTGAGGCTGTGACTCCCAGTAATTGCAGGTTTCACTACCTGCAATATATATAGGCCTCTGGGACTGATGGGGGAGTGAAGAGGGTGGCCACTCACACATTACTAAAGAAGAGGAGATACATCACCAGAAAAAATGTGCACCAGAAGAGAAAAAGAGGAAAGTAATGTGTAATATATTTAATACAAAATTATGACAAAACACATTCAGTATATTGAAATAGGTAGATTAAGATTTATATTACTTATTGCAAATGCATATTCACACATTTGCTTTTAAGCCAAATAAAAAGATCTTCAGTAGAATTCCATGAGGTTAGTATTGTATATTCTTGAGCTCCGTCTGTCCAGCTTTTGGCAATGCTAAAAAACTGTTTAGCAAACCAAGGGTTCTGATAGAAGATCAGTCTTAGTTCTGTCTGAGGATCAGTTGTACTTTGAATCTTGGCAGCAAGCATTTAATTTTGGACTAGATTCTTTGATTCTTTCAGTAATTATAAATATCAGGGCACTATAGCACAGGCTGGGTCTCAAGAATATGTACTGCCGACTTCTTGGAATTCTAATAGTTGCTTAGTTACCTGAATTATAAACTCTAAAAAGGACTTAGACTGGTTGAAAGTTGTTCTCAGTAAGCACCATAAATCTTAACTTGTACTTACCTTTATACTGAATGTGTTTGACAGATGTATATTTTAATGTTTGTCTTAGTTTTGAATTCAGTATCTTTATGTTTTTAGTGTTCATGGCCTAAATCCAATCACTAGGTCTAAGTAGACTATAGCTATTAAATCAGTGGGATTTACGTAACAGTTGACTCACCAGACGTCCAATATCAATGGGATTGCTCCAGGCGATCCTAATTTCCAAATGTAGGCGTTTACTTAACTTCCCCTTTTTCTTGTGGTGTTCCTATTGAGAAAATTGTATTTGTTTGTTGTTAGTTTTTGTCTAGAATATGTGCAGAAACAAATCAAAAATCAGAAATACATCTCAGTATAGTGTGAAAGACTAAGACGAGATGGCCTGTGTGCTTGCTCAGTCCAAATGCTAACTGTGGATAAGCAACTTCTGAACCCTTGATCTCCCTTCTTGTGATTGTTTTGTCTTTAAACCTGATTTGGACTGGATAGCCCTTCTGATGGAGCAAGGGTGACAATGTTTTTGTCATGCAGATATTTTGGACTTCAGCTCCCAAATGTCCCAGTCAGCATGGCTAATGGAAAGAGTCATAAACTCTTGGCAACTGGGTTGGCAACTGCGGAAGGCTGGAGGCTGAATTAGCTTCCCTGCCAAGGATGCCAAGGGGCCTGGGGACAGTTCTGCCATTTTGTAGGCCCACCTGAGCCATTTTACGATCAGGAGAGGCCTTTTTTAATAAGAGGAAA
Source organism: Ctenosaura bakeri (assembly GCA_948474755.1). NCBI lineage: Eukaryota > Metazoa > Chordata > Lepidosauria > Squamata > Iguanidae > Ctenosaura > Ctenosaura bakeri. The sequence continues at coordinate 100,104 of CAOLHI010001548.1, forward strand.
TGAGCAGAAAACACTTCCTCTTCATTTGCTGTTTCAAAATTGCCCTGGGGGGCAAAGAGTGGCAAAAATGCCCCTTAGAGGGCAAAATTAATTTGAGGGGGATTTTTTGCAAAACTAAAAAAAAAAATCCTGACTGCTGGGAGATCTGGGGGGAAACGCAAAATGGCAGTCAGAACCACATGTGGCCTTTGTGACACATTTTCACATCTTGCCTACCACAGTTGTAGACTGAACATATGTAGTAAATAGTAAGTAGTAGTAAGCCTCATTAGTATGTTGGGATTTACATCCAAATAAAAACACATAGAATCACATTGCACATCTGTTTATACACCCTTTGATCAATTCTGTTCCCCACTCAGACTCCTTCCTTCTTGATCGTGCATATTATCCTAGAGAGTTTATTTCAGGAAGATTGAAATTTGACAGGATGTATGTTCTTAATAAGAGAAAAAGTCTAATCAAATATAATAAAATGTAATATTTCCAGATGAGAAATTGCAATAAATTGAGGTCTACACACAACAGCAATAGGACCAGTTATTCCCTGGGTACTAATTTTCAGAGGCTGTGCCAGAATTGAGCCCCCCCTCCCCAGCTAGATGCCTACTGGGTACCCCCAAAGAGATGCACACACATTCCTAGGGATTCCGTCTCCACTCCAGTTCCTCTGCGTTGCCATTCAGCTTCATTCTTCCTCCTGCCTGCATTCTTTCTGGTCTTGTTTTTCTTCTCCTTTCTTTACACAACTCCATCGCATTTTCCTCCCTTGCTGCTCTTCCTTCTTTTTTCTCTTTCCCCTCTCCCATGACACCTTCTTTCTCTTTTTCTTTGTTCTTTCTGTTGTCCCCTTGGGGATCATACTCTTCCTCTTACCATCAACACTACATGGGCCCTTTTTGCATGCAGTTTCTGTAGCGCGAGGGCCCGTTGAGCCATACGATGCGCTCCCATTCATGTGATGCTCACAAGCCTAAAGCGGGACGTGCACGCATTTTCTTATTTTCAGCTCTAAGCCGAAAATACTGCGCAGTCGCGCAATGCTCCCGGGGCCCTTGCGCACTTACCTGCATGCGGTGCGTCAAACGAGCCGAGCCAGTCGCACTTCCTCCCCCAGCGCAGCCTACAGCTCCCAGACTGCGCTGCGGAAGAAAGGAAGGGGCGCTAGCGCGACGGTCACACTACCAGGAACCAACCTGCAGGATGAAGGAGCGGGGAAGTGGCAGCATTCTGGATGAGGCTTTTCGCGCGAGACGCCCTCCCCAGTTGCGCAAACGGGTAACGTGCAAAAAGCCTGACAGTTATAGCATCACTTTAATTGCCATGGCTGCATCCTGTGGAAACCTGGGATTTGAAGTTTGATGGGACACTAGAACTCTCCCTGAACTGCAAATCCCAGTACATTGCCATGACAGTTAAAAGGGATTCATAGTACTATAATGATGTAGTGTGAACTCTCCAATGTAACTGCTCCTTTTCTTCCTCTCTTTCTTTCTGTCACCTGTTACAACAGATGAAGCCTAACTTTGATTTCCTAGGCCCTTTGGGGTTGCCTAGAGGTTCTGTGGAAAAATGCAGATGCTGCCTGTGGCTGGTTTCCTCCATAGTGCATCTGTTTGTTTTTTGTTTGTTTGTTTTTGTTTTTTTAAGAAAGACAGAGAATGAAAAGAGGCCTGAGTAAGGAGAGAAAACACCAGCAAAATTTTTGTTTGTTTGTTTGTTTGGTTTAGGCATGATGATATTTCCGTATGCTTCAAGCTATGAGGTGCAAACATACACATTCTGGTCCAGTCCTGGTAATTCCCCTAATTATTTTAGTTCTAACACTACCAAAACTTGGAGCAAATAGAAAATAAATTTATTTTCTATTGTACATATTTTCCAGTGGTCATATAACAGCATTCACAGGGGACTCCTAGGAACTGTTTAATACAGATTTGTAACAATAAAGGGCAGCTGTTACTAACAATACATTCAACAGTATCACTGATTTCAGGACAAGTCTGGCTTAAACCCAACTCATCTGGCTTTTATATTTAAGGTGAAGTGGTCAACCCCTAGCCCTCCAGATTTTCTTAGACTGCATCTCCCCTGTGCCCTAGCAGCATAGCCAATGGTGAGAGATGATAGGTGCCACAGTCCAACAACACATGAAGGCATGCATTTTGTCCAACTCCAAACTAAAGGTTGCATTGCCATTAAGCACCAACATTAACCTGATTTTGTGAAATCAATTCATGGACAAGTCTTTTTTTGTTATCCAAATAGCAGCTATAAAGGAGCTAGAATAGATTTGAAACTGGAGTCATAGAACATGTTGACAAGAAAAACTTTTTCTCTCCTTGCAAAAAATGGGCTCTCTAAAGCTACTGTTTGCATTTCAACAAAAGGAAATTGGGCATGAGCATAGATAAGTGAAGATTTTGTTTGGGCAGGGAAGACTCAAAAAGTAGAATGGTAGAGGATTGTACTTTAATGAATATGTTTTTTAATGAATATATTTTCACACAGAAGAAGAATAATTCTAGACAGCCTTAGCAACTGCAACCATTGTTTCGCTCCCACCCATCTTTGCTGGAGTCGCTACTAAACAATTGCAAACTCCACCAATCTCTTCAATTTCTTTAGAAGGAAGAGAGCATTATCAAGGTCACCAGCTGGAAACACAAATACCAATAAGGCCTGATGCTCAGAAGAGAGATGTGGACTTTTCAGATATTCTTAATGCAATACAAGAAAGTAAGTTACCCTGTGGATCTCAAATGTTCAATATTGTATCCATACCAATAGAAGTGAATCAACACTTGTTAAAATTGAAGAGAAAGAAAACAGAATGGCAAGAACAATGTGGATAAATGAACTTAATAAACATAATTGTTTCAAGCAATTGTATTACAATCAATGACACTGCAGAAGATTTAAATGTGAAAGATTATAAGCAAAATTATGTCAGAAAATGTTGGCTACCGTTTTTTTTGTGTGTGTTTTTTTTTGTTTTGTTTTATTTTATTTTGGAAATCTGTACTAGCAACCTGGACAATCTACTTTTTTGAATGTTGGTTGGTTGGATAGGGAACTGTTATTTTTTTTTAAATGGAAACATGGAGTGTAAAAAATTACTTTAGATACAATATAAAGAGATTGTAAGTGTTAAGTATTGCCCTGGAGTGCATCAGATATGCTCTTGTCACCTTTTATATTACTTTTGGTTATAACTCTGTATATTTCTTATATGCCTCCTCCTTCTGGTTAGGTAGACATTGAGTTTTTAATGAAAATGTTATGTTTGGCAAATGGAACCCATGAAATCAAATGTATGTATTTTGTTGGAAAAGGAGAAGGATTTTGGAAGTAAGCAATTCTCTTGAAGAAGGCAGAGTTTGCTTTTTAAAAACAACAGCTTTTATTGACATGGCGAACTGCAAAGATGAAACGATACACGTTTTTCATTAAAAAAAATAATGAAATGGCTCTCATTTGAAGCAAAAGAGTGTTTCAGTGGTCAGCATAAGATTTCTGCTCAGGGCAATAACTGTGCAAAAACTTTTATGTCTCTAATGCAAGCAATCTTTCTCCTGCATGCTAGGGTGGGTTGGTTAGTTTCAACATAATGTTAGTGATGACAAGTCTGTCATTTTCCATGAGTTTATCATTCAAATTTTGCAAATTGTGTCAAATTCTGAAAAAAATTAAACTAAAATGAAAATCACATGCATTCCATACACAGACAGATTTTGTGAGAGCACATAAATCCACCATATCAACTGACATCTAAACTGTAGCATCTACTTCTTGCTAAATACTACAGACCTGCATGGGCTATTGCATAATTCAAGTAGAATTGAAAACATCTTTTCACATACTTAGTTGTTCAGTTTATTAGTAAGTAAATTTCAAATGTCTTTCTTGCCCTCAATCTCTTTTTTCAAATGGCTGGGTTTTTGTTTTTTTTAATTTCCCCTTAAAGATAAGTCAAATAAAAGTAAACAATGAGGTCATGTCTGTAAAAGAAGAGCTAAAAGCAAGGAATTTTTGAAGAGTGCTCTGTGAAATTGTTGATACATGCTATATTTTTTATGTTAAGTGTTACAGGTTTGAAAAGTCAGGCGTTGTAGTTCAAATGTTAGTTCAAATAGTCCAGCTCTCCAGACAGATTTTTGGGAAAGTATGGTCTTCGTTATATTAATGATGCTGTCCCACAACTGAGCTTTTTTTTTCTTTTCGTGTTGGTTTTTAACTTCTCATCCTACAGATGAGATTCAGATTCAGATTATTTCTTACTAGATTTGATCGTAAAACATTCACTCATAAATTTAATTTTTATCACATAAAAAGGGTGATAAACTGAATATGGACACTTAAATTGTGCGTAAACTTAACCTTTTAGTCTCAAGTCATTGAGCCACATCTGGCTTTTTGGGGCTTTCTAGGTGGCCATGACATTTTCCCCGAGATGTTCTGCCACTTTTGCAATCTCCACTCCTATTCTAAAGGTTGAAATACATATTGGCACCAAGAACTTTAAACAAAGATAACCTGGAATCTAAATATGCAGCATACTTTTTCCATTTTGTCTTCAAAATGTGTCCATTATCCTGAATCACTGGTTCTTTCTGTGTCTAGCCAGTTCAACATGCCCTGTCATTCTATTTCTGTCTTCACCAATCTGGTACCCTCCAAAATTATTGGACTGCATTTCACCAATACGCCAGCTGGGAAAAGGTATTGGAAAGTGTAGTCCAGTACATCTACAGGAAACCAGATTAGGTAACGTTGCTCTCCTCAGCCCCTTTTATTCCTCTTCACCTTTTATTTTCTGGCAAAGGCTGTATTTCCTTGTGTGGGTAATATATTATTTTCTAATATAGATGACTGGGATGCATTTCTCCACCAAATACCAGCTTGGTTCAATTTTTAAAAAATATAAATAAATAAAATTGCAATGTAGATTTTAAAAAAACCCTGTGCACTGTATTTTCAGTATTCATCTTTTACAAAAAATTACCTTCTGAAGGAGGTTATATCAACAAAGTCCATGATCCAACTAGGTACTTTGTCATGATTCCATGGCTTCCACCACAATTGGCAAAACTCTTCCTGCGGCTCCCAGTACACCCTAAAAAACAGTTGCAATGAGCTGGGGAAACCCATGGGAGTACGTGTTTAGGGTTAATAGAGGGCTTGTGGGCTTAAGAGAGAATTGCTGATTCTGGAAGGAGTGGGATCCTTACGTATTCGGCAGATCCATGCTGAAGAGCTGACAGCAGACCCTGTATATCAATGAATGTATAACATCTAATTTCCAGCTTGAAAGACAAGATACATGAGGAAGCAGCTATGGAGGCTAAAGATTTGTCCACATTACGTGATTTAACAGTTTTAGAGCACTCCTACTGCTCTAGCCTCACACTGCATAGTCCTTTTTGTGCAAAAAACACATTTCCCCCCAAAGTCCTGTTTTCCACACAGGAATCAATGTATTACCTCGCAGAATGAAAACGGCACAGAAACTCTCATATTATTGCAGGGTAGAGAGAAAAATAGCTGAAATTATATGTTCCTGCATGTGGGAGTAACATAAGCAAAGACTTGCATCCCTAAGTGTTGCTTGCTGAAACCAAGCTTTCTCATAACTAGTTAGGGCTTGTAGCCTTGGAATATGGGGAATTTTATAATTTCTGAATTCCAAAGAACAATAAGGGTTACTTAACTGGCTGCTACTTCCTACAGCAAAAGTAGATTTTTCTGCCACTTGCTGGCATGCTTACTAAAGACCAGACCTATGCTTGGAATTCAGAGGAACTTACTTTGTATATGTGCACTAGAATCAAGAAAAACAAAATACAGTATACAAATTGTTTGTGTCTCCCCCCCGCTTCTATTACAGTTTTTTGCAGTCTTACTTTTTTATCATCATATTTGAAGGTGCTTTTTTTAAAAAAAAAATAGAACTGTTTTATCTAACAATTCAACTCTAGTTTATCTAACAATAAAAATTCCGGCAGCAGCCATTTGTGATTTTTTTCTTTTGTCTTAGTGAAAAACATAACTTTTTATACATGCTTTTCTGTTGACATTTGCCTACCTCCACCAAATGCAAGCTAAGTGATGCTATGTTGTACAAAAGATACAAAAAGCACTTTCAAACATTTCCTATTAGTATGGCACCCTTATGAACTCTAGTATACGTAATGGTGTATCTGTCTATGGTCTATCTGTCTGTCTATTTTAATGAAAAAGATTTTGCAATATTCTGTACTAAAGTTGAATATTTTGTATTTCTATTTTAAGTCCAGTTTACATAAACCTGCTTCAAAATGCACTCATACAGAACAAGGTCAACACAAATTGCAATAAGCAATCATAGCCATTTGTCTATTCTGTTCATGGATATGTGGTATTCTGCATGGTTCCATGAGCAGGAAGAAAAGTGATTCTGTATTAGGGCAAACTGTTGCTTGCTTCACTGCCTTGCTATCAGTGGACATGGTTTTCCTCCTCCTCCCCACTTCTTAACTCAGAACCATCCTCTAAGTCAGGTCAAGTTAAGAGAATGTAAATGGTCACCCACTGGATTTCATAGCACAGCATCAACTTCTATCAGCATTTACCTACGTTCTTTCTTACGCCTTAACTACTACTCCATACTGGCTCTCTTCTTCTCAGTTCCTAAATCTCAAAGAACATTTCTTTTTACCAAAGACCCAGCTACTGTTTCTAGCTATCTCTAACTCACCCAGCTCCTGACACATCTATTCCACTTCTGCCAAGAAAATACTTCAATGGCATCTATTCAACATATTCCTGGATAATCACTGTAGTTCACGTATTGCACTCTGTCAAGGGGGCTCAGTCCAGAATTAGACCTGCCACTGCCTTTGCCACCCAGGCTGTACTCTCCATACCTTAAAGGGCAAACATTAACTGATACTTCCATTTCTGTTTCTTCTTCTGTACAACTTTTGGTGTACTCTTGACTTGCACTTAAAATCCAGAATTACGGAGTTACCTTTGGCCTTTTCTCCACATTTCCTTTTCTTCTTAATGAATTACTTATAGTACAATATTAATAATCTCAAAAGTATCTGCTCTTTCTCTCTGCCGTATGTGTGTGTGTGTATGTATGTATGTATATATATTTATTTCCCCAAATAATCTTATTGTCAACAGAATTTAAAGATTGTAGTATATGGATTCAGTGCAAAGGAATGGATGAAGTAGTTACCACCAGTGGCACAAGGAAGGCTTTTAAGCATTAAAATGATTCCGCTGAAAAGCAAAAGCAGACCACTTTCTAGTGATACGCTCTTCAAAGAAAAAAAACATAACTAAGAATTCTTTAAAGAAATATGTCTGGAGCTGTTAATATATAACAGTATATGTTAACCAGTACTGGCTTTGTACATGATGAAAATATTTGCTAGTCCAAATAATGCAAATTATGGATTTTTGTGCTGCAACCACTTTTGTATTGCAGACTCATGTGGTTATTAAGTGTTCTCAGAAGACATGTGGAGAGAGGTATATTCCTGATTTCTTTACAGTGTGGAAGATTTCTCACAGCAAGGATATTCACTGGCAGTTTTATGAAGTACTGGGACTAAATGTTTACCTGACATTAGGAAAAGATTTTCACATGACACTAAATAAAGGAAAGAGCTCTTTCAGGCAACTGATTATTAAAGTCTTATGCATCGTGTTTGTGTTATTCCTGTACTGTGTGCATGTGCAGAAATGTGAAACTTGGATTTATTATAAGAGTGTGGTAGTGGACAGCCAATGAAGGTTTTATAGCAAGGGAAACATGTAACTATAATTCATGTGACTGGCCCTGATCAACAAGCTGGCAGCTTCCTGAAAAAGCTGAAGTTTCTGGACACTTTTTATGTTCTCATGAAAGGCGCGGCTTAGGGAACTGGGAATGTTTAGTCTGCAGAAGAGAAGGTTAAGGGGGGACATGATAGCCATGTTTAAATATTTGAAGGGATGTCATGTTGAGGAGGCAGCGGACTTGTTTTCTGCTGCTCCAGAGACTAGGATAAGAAGCATTGGATTCAAACTGCAGAGAAAGAGATTCCGCTTAAACCTGAGGAAGAACTTCCTGATGGTCAGAGATGTCCAGCAGTGGAATATGCTGCCTCAGAGTGTGGTGGAGTCTCCCTCTTTGGAGGTTTTTAAGCAGAGGCCGAATGGCCATCTGTTGGGAGTGCTTTGATGTGTGTTCCTGCATAGCAGGGTATTGAACTGGATGGCCCCTGTGGTCTCTTCCAACTCTATGATTCTATGATTCATGTAGCATGTTGCAGTCATCCAGAGATGATGCAAAGGCATATGCTACTAAGGCCAGATCCAACATTTCCAGGAATGGGTGAATCTGGTGCATTAGCTTTACCTATACACACGCACTCCTATTCACCACTAAAACATGGGCATCCAGACTCATATCTGAATCCAGAAGTATATCCAAGTGAGTTCTCAAGGGTATGGTAATTCCACCCAGCATATGTCAGAACTCTGTTCTCTGGTCTGCCTTTTGATTGAGTAGGAAAACCTGTGTCTTGGATGGATTAAACTTCGTTTTGTTTGCTTTCATCCAGTCCATTTCAGAAACTTAGAGGGAGCAGAGCTTTCTTAATTTAAAAAAGAAAGGAGGCATAGAAAAGTTATTGTCATATCCAGACTACAAGTTGAAACTGGTCTGTCACAGTACACCTATAAATCTGCAACTGAATGGTTTGTCTTGGTTCTGAGCTATAGATAATCCTTGTAATAGTATAGCTGGATCATTAGTACATTAAATTGTTTGGTGTGAACAAGCCTTTGGCAGATCCAGATATTAGCAGGTATGTCCTTTTCTCTGTACTGGTGATCGTGAAACCATCTACCACTGGTTAGATTAGCCTTTGTGAAGGAACTTAGATTTGTTCATGAGCGTTCCTGCTACTGAAAGAATGAAGAATAATGGTAGAGAAAGTTCAAAGTTGTCACTTTGATAGGGATTTAAACCTTACACAACACTTTGGATAGGAATAGGTATGTCAGCTGAGGTCTAAAGTACAGAAGCCAAGCAACAAAGAGCCCAGAGACAAGACAGGATGTAGAGCAGGCAATGGATTGGGAAAACAGAACCTTATGGAAGGTAGAAATAGGAGACATGAAGAAAAGGGCAGGGGAAATGAGAGGTACGTGTTGCAGACAAAAAAAAAAAAAGGAACTAAGAAGAAATACTAGAATGTTTAGGTTCAGATCTGCAGACTGTTGTACAAGTAGGTGAGACAAGAGAGGAAATCTAGGACAGCTGACCAAAAAACAGCTAAAGGAGGTGAGACAAGCATTTCTGGCTGGGCCATTTTTTTTTGAAATACCCAAAGTTCAGCCTGGTTGGGCAAGGAGCGTTCAATGAAAAGTGGGATGAAACCATCTCCATCCTGTTGCCTTTTAAGAATAAAGGCAAATTTGGCAGTTTCCTACTACTGTTTGGCTACCCCTTTTACTGTTTCCAGAATGTTCTGGAATATTATGTAATACATTATATTGATTTCTAAATACTAAGTGTTGTTTCCATTTGGATTTTTAAAGGATTTTTTTAAAAAAATTATTGAGATATGATTGTTATATCTTTTAAACGTGCCAATAGGAAGGATCTGTTGTACATAAAAAGTATATTATATTGTCCAAATAAGAGAACCTGGAGGTGGCTTTGTGGTCCTCAACACAACTATTATTTTAATTAGACTTTTGAACTTAGGGGCAGAGGAAATCTCTCCAAACTATTCTGTATGATATAGGACTGTTATAAAAATAAATACCTCAGAGCCAAATTCCTGCTAGAGGTTAAGAAGCAATTGCCCTTATGTACCAGGGACTGGAAATGTTGCAAGTTAAAGTGAAGGAGAATGAGCATATCAATCACTGCTTCCTTGAAACTGTAGTGTTTATAAAAGGCACACACATATATGCCTAGTCTAGCATATACGTAATGTCATTATTGTGTAGACATATATGCCATTTTAAAATGATTGCTGTTGATTTTGAACTTTATTAAATGCACAGAATTGACAGGATAACCTAAAAATAATTGTTTTATTTCTATGGCCAGTGCCAACATTACTTGTGATAACATCAAAATTTTAATTTTTTTTGCTTATTTTAGTAGCCAAGGATGTCAATATTTTCTTTGACGAATTAGAAGGCATAAGCAGCCCTTCCAAAGATGATGATTCTTTGCTTCACCATGGTAACTTGACCAGTACATCGGATGATACGAGCAGACTGGAGACAGTGGGAGAGGTAAAAAACATATATGTATACCTTTCTGTGGGACACCAGAAATGGGATTTTAAATCACCTCCAATTTTTTGCAACAGTGAATTCTTCACTTGCTTTAAAAAGATCTGTCAGTCATAGTTACAAAATTAATGCCCCATTGACTCAGAACACCTCCCTTACTCTTTCATTATAGATAGTAGAAAAGAAATTCTAAATGTCTAAATACTAACCCAGTAGACATCAAGCACTGGTTTGCCACTTTCTTCTTTTGAGTATTCTTAGCTTGTGGAAGATGTTGGTGAGGACATTATAGTGCTGGCAGATCTGAGTGTCAAGAGGTTTTTTTCTCTATGAAAAAGTAATTAGTTCCATCACCAAAAAAAGGGGAGGGGATTTTGGAAAACATCTGTGGTCTAAGATTTGTTTCAAGTGTGCAGTGAATGGAGATAGGGAGGAATTATGTACTTCTGCATAGTTACTGATAAATTTAATGACAGAAGATCGTTATTCATATTCAGGAAAGTATCTGTAAGGTAAGCAGCATTGGCATTAGTAAAGCAAAAATTGCTTCCTTTGCATGTTTTCCTTGGCCAAAAACTTTTTCTTTTCACCATCCACTTGTTATACATGTTCAGCCTGAGATTATATCCTTTGTGATATATATGCTGTTAAGAACAGTAATGGTCCTAATGATGGATATTAGCAGTTTTGCTATTGCAGATCAGCCAAAATATAACTGATTTAAGTATCACATAGGAAGGAAGTATCACCAAGTTGTATAGCTTTCTACTCAGGAATACTATTGTTTGAATGCCCACAAACAGGGCAGCTACAATTAACAATAAGAAGTCAGAGAGGGAGGGAAAGAAAGAGATAGAGAGAGAAGCTTGAGAAAAAGGAAATCAATAAGTTTTTTTGATATATAATTCCTCCTTTAGTTCATGCGTCTACTAGTTTTTTGGTCAGGTGGGGAAATGTCTCCCACAGTGGGCTAGATTAGGGTAAAAAAAGTGCCAGAAAGTGATTCCTGCAACTGGGATCATAGAGCCCAGCACTGATAGATAGATAGATTCATTTTCCTATTTTCTTTAAAAATCCTTTGTGGGGACTAAGCACAGTGTTAATCTCTGGCCTCCTTCTGAGAGGCAGAGGTGGCCATACCGTTAGGCACAGTGAGGTGGTTACCTCAGGCAGCAGATATTAGTTACCCCGAAAGAGCAGGAAGTTGATAGTGATTTAGATCTAAATCCAGCTGTTTGCCCCAATTAAAATAGGTTCATTGAATTAAAATAATAGAAGTATTGACTAACCAAGTTGACTTACGAAGTTGCCACTGATTTGATGGATCTGCTTTTCTAACAATTAGACTTAGTCCATCATTTTTTATTATGTGTTCTTACTGCCCAAGAGTAGGACAGATGTTTTGGTTCATGTACCAAAGTAAGTTGCTTGGTGGGGAGTTGCCCCATGATTGGATACAGGAACATTTGCTACTCTGTCTCATGATATATTATTATATAACATACAAATGTTATATTTCTTTCTTGCCTTTCTGTCACAAATGGTTTAAAATATTTAAACAATATTAAAATGTCATAACAAAAAGCAATATTTTAAAAATTGTTATCTTTCTCCTGAAATGTCAATAAATATTTGGCTTTTAAAATCAAAAGCCAATGATTGTGGGGAAGATTTTTGCCTTTGGTTGCTTTTCTCCCCTTACATAGAAGAGAGGATGGAACTGAAAGGAAGGGCTTAAGAAGGGTGTAAGTGAGCCTCATTTCAAGTCCTCTCAAAATTGGAATGAGCCTCAAACTGGGTTGCAAGCATATGAGTAAGGCTCACATTGTCAGACAAAGCACCCATTTCAAAAATAATAATTCACAGTAAAACTGTTTTTGCCTGATGCCTTCATCTTCATACAGTTAGTTGCAATGACTGCCAATAACTTATTAGTCAATATGTATCACAAAGTAAAAATGGTTCGCAAAATTTATAATTAATTAATTTTATTAAAGTAACTTCAAAATCACAAGTGAGTTAGATTTAAAAAAAAAAAAAGACATCAGTTACCATTCACTCTAAAAGAACATCACAACAGAACAAAGTGTTTGCACTAGGTATTTAAATGACAACAGAGAAGAGTCACATGAGCCTCTGACTTCCTGGATGATACAGTTGAGAGGGATTTGTTTGTCCAATATGATAAGACCTGAAGTGAGATCTCCATTGCAGATCTAGCAGATAGATGGTCATATGGGAAATTCTAGCTATGGGAGGCTAAATTTGTAATTAATCTAATTATGGGGTGCTAAATTAAACCTTCCGATTTCAAAATTCTCCTATATGTCTGTAACAGGTTTTACATGGCAGATCTTTTATGCCTGAATCTTTTTGTTCATGTGTTAAAACAGTCCCAAAGTGTAAACCCTCTATTGTAGAAAAAGAGCAGGAATCAACTGCTGGACTGTAAGTCCCAGAAGTCACAGCAGCATAGCCACCGGTAGAGAACATGTGAAGGATCACATGATTCCCACCCCTGGAATAGAGTATAATGCATGACAGTTTTTGACAAGTTTTTTTCCTTTCATAGGGAATACCAGAAAAGAATAAGTGCAGTGGCCTATATTTTAGGGATGGAAAATGTCGGATTGACTACATCTTGGTGTATAGAAAATCTAACCCACAAACTGAGAAGAGAGAAGTCTTTGAAAGAAATATCAGAGCTGAAGGACTTCAAATGGAGAAAGAGGTAGGATTTGTTTCTTGATAGAACATTTTCAAAATCCAAATCTGTTCACAGGCTTTATGCAAACAGGAACTTTCACTAGCAAATTATAACTCAATACAAATTATTTTAAGAGGGGCAGGTATTTATAAAAAGGATATGATGTGAAATGTTTTCATCTGTGGAATCTTTGCATTCCTCTGCAGTAACATTCAACAAATTGTTGGGCATGTTAACTCTAGATTTTAGAATCTAAACTTTTCAGTTGGCCACTTTTAATGCCATCATAACATGAAACTGCCTTGCTGCCAACCTATTTTGTGAATTTACACCATAAATATTACAGGTAAGCTTCATATAAAGCCCCTTTGTTGTTTTCTAGGAATAGTTCACACTCGGCCCTCTTTCCATCCTTGGCAAGCAGCTTCCATGTGTCAATTCTCCTTAATTCAACCTAATATGTAATATGGATATCCTTTGGAAGCCCTGGATGTACACTGATATCGGAAGTCTCTGTCAAAATGTGGAGATCTGGGTCAGCCAGGGCTGTGTCAGATCAGGTCTGATTAAAATTCTCCCTTCCTGGAGAAGCAGCGCCTTTCCATATAATTACCACCCTAGGCTCCCTCTCCACACTTAAGCACCCTTCTGCCTTCCCTAAGCCCACAACCCTTGTGGATATATGGCAAAGGGTTTTTAGGTTTATCCCAACTGAGTGTGTCAATTGTGGTAGCATGTATAACTGAGCATGTATAACTGAGCTCAAATTAAAGAGCCACTGTATGGAGGCTGCTCTTAAAAAAAATAGAATAAAATCTTTATTAAATGAACTAACAAGGAAAAAGTATTTGGCAATTAAATGTTATCAAACAAAAAAGCACTTTCAGCTCTTAACAGGCAAACACTTCCCCAGTCCTTGCTCTCGCTCTCTCTTGCTCTCTCTCCCTCTGAAGGAACTCTCTCTCTTTTCAAACTCCTTTCCACACGGGGGTATTAAAATGGTGTAGCGCGACCTCTGACGGAGGTTGTCTACACCATAAAATGGATTGGGGCTGATTACTTTACTGTAATTCCACACCCCAATCTGCACTAGGGCGACTGGAAGCGGCAGCGCCGCATGCTTTTTAAAAACCACTTTTCATGTGGGTTTTAAAAAGAATGATCATGCAGCCCCGTACAGCCTTGTTGCAGCGCCCGGTGTGGATTTGCAGGGGCACGCAAGGGCGTGCCTGCAGATCAGCCAGGGGTGGGGTTTCCAGCTGGCGAGCTTCTCCGGTTGGTGGAGAGCCTCTGCCAGTCATAAGCCGCCATTTTGGGCGCCGCAGGACTCCGCGGGACGCCGAGGACTGTGGAGCAGCAAAAACGTGCTGCTCGACATGACGACGGACTCAGGTAAGCTCCGTTTCAAGACGTCTCAGGATGTTTTTTCCTTCACGTGTGGAAAGGGCCTCTGTTTCTGTTATTTTTCTGTTCTGCTGACTTACCCATCTAGCTCCTCCCTCTGGCTAACCTGGGTTCTCTGGTCAGTGAACCAATCAAATTAAATCCCCTCTGTTGCAAGGGCAGCTCTGCTGGCTGTGCCCCTCCCCAGGGTTTGTCACAGTCCTAGTGGTAAAATGGACACTTTTGCTGTAATGGGAAATACATTATATTTTCCATTATATAGACAACAAAAGCACGAACCCATTAAAACATAGATTTGGGAGTAGGATTGTCCTACAGGTTCTGTTCTGCTTCCACACATTATTTAATTGTTCTCATGTGATCTGTATCTCAATACATATACAGACACCTTTGTTGATCAATGTATTGATCAACGTATTGATCAACATGGTGATTCTGCCCAAACGTACTGTCTGATGGAGTAAGAAAGCATAACTGCCACCATGTGAAAGCAGCTTATTATCAGGAGAAGATAACATGCTTTCAAAATCAGATTGTAAAGCAGATTGTATTGTCTGTGATATGCCTTTGTATATTTCTGCCACAGTATGTGATTACAGTATGTGCAAGCTTTTCCCTCCAGAGCATTATTGGTAGAGTTTTGTGTCTGCAAATAAAAAATTGGCCAACAGAAATTTAAAACACTAACCAAGTGAGCAGAGTAATCCAAGCAAGAGGAAGTGGTGTAGCTTACTTAGAAGGTCCTGATTTTGATAATCCTCATGTGTTAAATAGCAGAGTCGATTATGTCACACTGTCACATAGGTACTGGCTTATTCTTGTCTTGTAGTAGCTGGATTAAGAGATAAAGGGGTCATTCAAAGTACCTTGTTTAACATAACATGAAATGTGTTTTTAGTCTCTTCCATGGCTATCATCAAATAGTACTATTCGATTTTTTGTTTTTTGTTTTTACTGACAGAGAAGCAGTAAGTATCTGGAACATATTGACAAACTAGGCAGCATAGCAATGTGTGCATATTTTTAAAAAATATTTTAATATGAAGACAGTCAAAGAGGCAACACTTCCTTCTGACTTCATTTTGCTTGTTAAGTACTTTACATAGGTCTTTTAATACGAGCTTGTTCCAATCTGCCCCATTTCCCCTCCCCCAAAAAGCAAATGCACTGCCAAAAACCACAGTTTGGTCACTTTAAAAAAGTTTTTTAAAGTGTTGCCCATAACCCTAATAGGCATTTACTTCACAGAATTAATGGAAAAGCTGCAGAATATGGATGCTGACTCCCCACTTTCAAAATACAGAGTCTTCATGGCTGAAATGTGGATTGTAAAACAATTGCATTTGAAAACTATTGTAAGAGGCTTTTCAGTTCTGTGAACCAAATTATATGCTTCTATGTATAACAGATCGCAGTTATATTTTGCAGTGGAGGATTTTGATACATTGATGAGTTTCAAGTTCTGAAGCTTAGATTCATTTTTCTTGCAACCCTTTTCTTGCAGTTGTTCTTAAGCCATTTTTTTTTACTACTTGCATCTTCAGTGAACAGTCTGCCATTTCATTGTCAAGTTTGTTTTCTTCAATTGTTTCCTTGATATCCAGCTCTAATTCCTATTAATTTTGTTTGGATTGACATGCAGCCTGTTTGTAATTGGACATTTTTCAGTTTTTAAAGCACCAGAACAAACAAAATTGTCTGTGATTGTTTGTTTAATAGATGAATTTTAAGTGCAAATGCGGAACTCAATGTCATGTAAGCATAAATAGGAATGGCTTCAAAAATTAACTGTGAATGTGGAAGTTTGATAAGTCACGGTGGCAGTTTTGATGCATAGGGAGAAATATCCTCAGTTTAGGTTTACAGGGCCCAGATCTCAGAGCATTGTCCTTCATCTCCACTTCTCAGGGTGAGAGTGCTGCCTTGATAATTGTGTGTATATATACTTCCCTCTTTATTTAGATTTGATGTTCTTATTGAATTGTATACTCTGCATAATATATCATACTTATGTGGGAATGCCCTTGTAATATCACTATCACCACATCTTTTGTGACATCACACGGGACCATTCCTAGGTCTCAGGTTTTGACTCTAATATATTAGAGCCTGGGGTAGGCCTTACCTGGCAACAGTACCTACAGTCAAATTAACCTGTAGAAAAATGCTGGCTTCTCCAACTTGGTGCTACTTCTCCTGGGTTTTGCAGTGAACCAAGCAGATACATAACGTATCTAAGTTTGGGGACAAAGTTCAGGGGATCCAAATGTAAAGAGTAAAAGGTTGTGGGAGCCATGGCAGACTGTTTTGGCATCAGCACTTTGGCCACCATAGGCAAGTCATGGGCCTCTAGTGCTGATACTCCTCATTATAGCACTCTCCCTTTCTTCCTTTTTACTTACACAGACATACACATACAGGCTGGAGTGCTATAGGTTAGTCCCAACTGGGGTTGGACCAGTTGAATCATTTGCTGAATGGTAAGTCAACACAAAGGTAAATCACATTGATTCAAAGGCTCTACTCTAGTTGGGATCAACAACAGGATTCAGGCTAAGGTTACCAGGAGAAGGCTAGCCAGAATTGTACACGGTTACAGGTGTTCGTTTAATTATTTTTATTCTGAAAAGGTATTATGCTTTTTCCACAGGAAGATAGTGCTTTTACTCAAGTAAATGTGATTAGCAGCAGAGCAGCAGATGCAAATTCCATTTTATTCCCATAATCATAATGGTGCTGTGGTTTAGATGGGTTTAACACACAAAACTGCAGTGCTGGTGAGGGGAGAGTGTGTGTGTGTGTGTGTGTGGAAGGGTGCTCTAGGAGCTATCATTAAAAAAAAAAAACCTTTCTCAGTCTTCAAGGTATTGTTGGTATGACAATTGTTCTGCTCAGGGCCATGGTGCTGTTGCTTGAGGCAGTTCTCTGAGAAGTCTTGCTATAAGTTTCGCTTTAATACATTCAGAAAAGGAGGAAGTGGTTTTACCTGTATCCTTTTTTCATAACATTTTGGCTTGTAAATGAAAAGGCGATTTGCAAAATGTAGCTGGGAGGGGATGGTGCAGAAATCAATATGATAAATGACTAAGGCAAACTGGGAACAATCCATAGAATTAAGTGCATGTAAAAGCCTTTTCAAATGCAACATTAGGCATTTAGCTGACTAGTGCTTAAGAAGGAATCACAGGAGCACCTACGTACTGAGATGAGTTAAGAACTGACAAATCACTGTAATTCTTCCTGGGATTAATCTATAAATGGGACACAACAGAAATCAAAGGTTCCATTTACAGCCCCATCCTGCTATTTCTGAGAAAAATCTATGTAGATTTTCCACAATAACTCTTTTAGATTCCATTGAAACCTATTGTGTTAAATATACACAGTGAAACACATACATCTCTGGTTTTAAGAAAGCTGAAATGGTATACTGGCTAAAGAAGATGAGTTTATAAATCAGGATTCACTCTAGATAAGCTACGCTCTCTCAGCCTCAGTTCTTCTTCTGCTATATATGGGATAATAATACTGACTTATCTTTCATGGTTGTTGCACAGATTGTAGCTAGATAATTCACCTGAAGGGCTTTGAACACTTGAAAGCAACCATGCAAATGTTCATATCTATTGGTAGACCTGATAATGCTTAAACATTTTGTGGATTGGCCTCAATATATTAGTTAAACAAGTTATGTTAAATTTCATATTGTATAAATGGCTCTTAAGGCACTAGTAGGCTATTAATGAGCTGACAAGAGGGATCTAGCAAAACTATTATGGTGTGGATTGCTCCTACTGAAAAAACCACCCTTCTCTCTCCACTCCCCGACAGATATGCTATTTCTTTACTTTTCCTCTCCCCATGTTTCCATTTCAACCTCTCCAAACAGTCCTGATGAGGCTGCTTTGCATGTGCACTTTCCCCTAAAATATCTCTCATATCTGCAAACAGTGGAGTTTACCCAACCCTTGTGCTATCTCTGTCTTGTATGTGAATGATGCTGTTTTGCCTACAGGCTAAAAATTTGCCAGATGTATTTAGTTTGGTATTAATAGAAGATTCAGAAAATATTGATGCAGAAAGACACATACACATGAAAGAAAGAGAAAAAGGCATTTTTCCTTAACGTGTATGGTAGAACAAAGAGCAAGTAATTGTGTATGGAAGGATGTGTGTGTGCATGATTATTTTAAACAGTTTTTAAACATCTGAGAACATTAGTTTGCGTTCAAAACATTAGCAAAGTCTTTTTGAATACAATCTCCAGGATCTCCAGAGATTGAATAAAATCTCTCAGGATCTTACTCTTATTCAGACATGATCTATATCACAGCTATTTATTTTGATCTATTCATTTTTCCTCTCTGCAGTAGGTTGTATCCAGACCTTAGAGCTTCCCTTCATAAAAGAAGGTTTTCCCTTGAGGGCAACTCTCCTTTCATGAGTGGGAGCTCTTCCCATTAGTAGTGTGACAACACTGGATGCAGGTCATTATTTGCTAGATGATAAATTCCTCCAATTAGGAGGAAAGCATGATACAAAAAAGCATTAATGACATTAATATGGGGTGGATAATCATCCACAGGGTGCACAGAAGATCACATCCTGCTGTGCACATTGCTAGTAATGAAGACAGAACAAGGAAGCAGTGTAATTTGTTGTGTGCAATGTCTTGCCCATTTGTGCCAGTTAATTACATCTACACAAGCAAGAAGAATGGCATTTTCCCTGTAAGTTAAGCATGCACTAACCCGAGAACAGCAAAAAGCCGGAAAAGGAATTGATTTCTGTCTTGCTATGATACCTTCATGTGTTTTTATGCCACTTTGTACTTCTTTTGCCAGAACATCAGTGCACTGATTAATTAAAAGGATAACAGACAACAAAGAATAAATTTGAACCACAGTGCTAACTACTTAAATGGAAGAAAGTATCTGTAGAGTAGGAGTGGGGATCTTGTAGCCTTCCAAACATTGCTGCATTAAAGCTACAAACATTCCTCACCTTTGCCTATGTGGCCAGGGGCAAATGAGAATTGCAGTCCAACAGCATCTGAAGGGCCACCCAATCCCCACCTGTGCTTTAGAGCAAGAATGCATGGTTCCAAAAAAAAAGGAAGGAAGGAAGGAAGGAAGGAAGGAAGGAAGGAAGGAAGGAATCTGTTTGTTTCTCAGTCTCAGATCCAGATCCAGCCTCACGCAAAGCTATCTTCTACTTTGCTTCTGCTTTGGCCTTCAGACCTTTCAGTTTAACATCACTAGGTTAGAATAAGAGTAATGGTCACATTTCCCACAAGGGTGTATATTGTAAACCTTTTTGAGTAAAGATGAAAATGTTGTCATTGTTCGCATAAAAATGTCACTGGTGAACAGCCTTCAACTGATCTCTTCCATTCCTGCCAAAAGCAATAGGTGACATTTCTGGGGTAGTTTGTTACAGTTTGCTACAATTGAATACAAAAAAAACCCCAATGCAATAGGAATTCATTGCCAAAAACTTTTTCTTATCTTTGTAAATATCAGTGTGATGTCATACTTCCCACTAAGCACATTTCAGAGGTAAACATATTCAGTAGTTTCTTAGGTATGGTAGACTGTAACAGTGATAAAAATGGGAATTGCTGTGCATGACTTCAACAATATTAAGAAAACTGTAACTTTATTTCTTCTTTATGTTCTAGGCCCATATTGCATGGAATCTGGTATAGAACAAATTTTCAGAATTGCACATGCTGTGAATTAAATGTTAGTTTCATTCAAATCATAAGTGAAATCATCGGTGTCGACCCAGTTAATAATAATATCTTTCTAGTCAATAAATCATTGTCTATTCACATATAAATGATAATATTTTATATTCCTCTCCTTATTTTTGTCTGACACATTCATTTAGACTTAACTGCCCATCATGTAAGATATTTTTCCATTTCCTAGCAGAGACTAGTTCTTTTTTCTTCCAATACATAACAGAGAATTGTCTCTGTTGCTGTCAGTAAAGATAGCTGCTTTGAATGAGGTGAATTGCATTTTTAAAAATGGCATTCATTTTCACTGAAGTTGATAAGCTGGATTCAGAAGTGCCTTACTGTAAGTAGAAGGCTTCTTTGGCAAACAAAAGAGCTTTTCTTGACTTAGGCTCTTTCCAGACCTTACCTTTTTTCAGCACGGGGATGCAGGGATCGTGCAAGCAGCCACCAGCGAGAGGCTCTTGCATCCCTGCTGCTTCAGCTCTGCATGAGCTGCTTGCTCCTGAGCAGGTTGCGCAAGAGCCCTGCCTCTTCCTTCCACAGTGCAGCCTGGGAGTTTCCCAGGCCGCAGTGGGGCAGGAAGCGCAACCGCCACGGCTCCGGAGGCTTCGCAAGCACGGCAAGTTCACGCTGGGCCCTGGAGCAATGTGCAATCACGCACCATTTTCGGCTGAAAGCTGAAAATGAAAAAGTCTGCGAGCAGCCCCTGCTCTACCATGGAGTGTCACGCGATTGTGAGTGTTCAAGACCTTTAAGGATGCATGCTTGCACTAAGTCCCTATTGTGAGAAGTCCTTCAGTTAGTTTTTCTGCTCTAGTTTGCACAAGAGTACCATCACCAAAATTTCTTCTATTCACATATCTCTTGATCTCCTGGGACAAAGTGATTTTCTCATGAATTTTATTGGGACTCCAATGGAACTAACCTACCCTGGTTCTGACCAATAAGATTCATGGACATAAGATATTGGATTCTAGAGATTTGCTCATTCTACTGACCCTTTTAATAGTTCTACAAGCACATGCTCTAGATAACATCCTTACTTGCCATTGCCCTTTACATTTCCAGCATGAAGGATTATAAATACCTATGACTTTATGATCATCTGGTGAACAGTTTGCTCAGTTTTCTTGGTCATGTAAAAACTGTTGTATGTCCAATTATTTTTTCCCAACATTCTTCCCTATCACATGGGCATCCTAGTTCTTGCACTTTAGTGTGAAAGACTGAGGGGTTTCCATGTGTTTTAGAATGATGTCAAGCAGTTTCACATACACTAGCAGCTTCACTTTACCCCTTCTTAATTACATATATTTAGAGAGAAATTACAAATACAGTGAGAGGTACACTCTGTCACCTCCTGGTCATTCATTACAGATTTCTGTGAATAGTCCACCTAAGACAGGAAGATCTAGCAATAATGGCTAAACTGTGAAAGAGAAACTGAAACACTGGACCTTAAATATAATTGTTGTTGCTTTTGTGTGTCTTCAAGTAATTTCCAACTTGTGATGACTCAAAGGCAAACGTAATGAGGTTTCCAGGGGCTGAGAGTGTGTTATATGCCCAAGGTCACCCAGTGTATTTGATTCCCTGCCTGAGCGGGGAATCAAACCCTTGTCTCCAGGGTTATAGTCCAAAGTTCAGATCACTACACCATGCTTATATTCTGAAAAATGGCTTTGTGCAAAATTGTTCCCTTGCTATATTAGGAATTAAATTGCCCCCTTCCCTGTTTTTCTAACAAGGGTATTCACTACTTAAAACTCTTGTTAACCCTACAAAAATAAAGATAAGAGGAAAAGCTGAGGAAGAGTTCCATTTCATTGCAACTGATCAATGATAGGATAGTTTGAGCTACAGAATCCTTCTTACCTTGTTGAGATCATATTTTGGAACAAACAAAAACTCTTGACTTTCAAAATCTAAGCTGTATTTGCAAAGCTGTCAGATAAAAAGGGTATCTTGCAAATTCAGCAAATCTGAAATGGGTCACTGGGAAGAAATACACACTGAATCACCATGTCACTGTTAGTACTTCTTGTGTGCCTTTTCTTACACATCACTGACTTGCGCTCTAGCTTTTAGTCTCTTGCTCACAGTAAAGGCAGTTAACAACACACATTTGAGTCAAATGAGACAGCCATCAAGAAACATGTCAAGTCTTAATATTTATGCTTTACATGAAAACATGGAGCTTGCTCTACAAAATTATTTCCCTTCACATTATGGAGCTTTGGGTATTAATTTCAAAAGAACAGTAATTTGTTCCAATTAATCACTAACAATACAAACTGATAGGTAGTTTATTTTATCTGTAACTTGGGCTGACATTCCATACAGAAGAAGGTAGAAGGTCTGTGCGCTAATAAAAAGACAAGTGTATATGCTTCGCTCAAAAACCACTTGGAATTATGAGCTTGTTCTGTGAGTGCTCACAGCACACTGAGGGACTTTACAAGTGCTCATGAAGAATGTTTGCAAATTTCCAATCCTTTTGTGTGCACGCACACATCAACCCACTCTCACTACTGTTAACATCACAGTGTTTCTTTTGAACTCAACAGAAATGCAGTCTCTTATATTGTCCTCAAAACAGCAGAGGTGGCCATGTGTGCATCTCTACACTGGCATCTGGGGAAGGTTTCTTAGATGGGTGCTGTATTTTTTTTTTTATTGATCTGCTTTTAATTTTTTTTTAATTCAAGTCATTTCTGACTTATGGAGACCCTAAGGCAAATGTATCATGGAGTTTTCTGAGACTGAGAGTGTGTGATGCATCCAAGGTCACCCAGTGGATTTCCATGGCTGAACAGGGAATTGAAACCTGGACCATTCCTCATGAGACTGTTATAGCACTATTATTTCACTTTTGACATCCTATGGAATCCTGGGATTTGCAGTTTTGGGAGGGGCGTATAACAGTCTTGTGCGGAAATTGCTCTGGTCTCCAGAGTTGTAGTCCAACACTCAGACCACTATGTCACACTGACTCCCATTACAATTTGTTTAGTGCTTTAGTGCTTCGGTATTATTAGGTTTTGTGGGGAATTTATTCTTTATTTTTGTTTTTATTGTTCTTTTCAGTTTTGTTGTGATAGGTTCTGCATCTCAGTTTGGGCATCAAGCTGGGGCATAAATCACACCAGTTAATAAAGCAGGGGCATAAATCAAACAAATGAATAAAGCACACTCGCACTGATTTGAACATACGGCCTCAAATATTTGCCTTTTAAAATCAAAGGCTGATGATTGTGGGGAAGAGTTTTGCCTTTGGTTGCTTTTCTCCCCTTGCATAGAAGAGAGGATGGAACTGAAAGGAAGGGCTTAAGAAGGGTGTAAGTGAGCCTCATTTCAAGTCCTCTCAAAATTGGATCGAGCCTCAAACTGGGTTGCAAGCATGAGTGAGGCTCACATTTTCAGACAAAGCACCCATTTCAAAAATAATCATTCATAGTAAAACCGTTTTTGCCTGATGCCTTCATCTTCATACAGTTAGTTGCAATGACTGCCTTTTTTGCATTCAAAACTCAGGCCCTTTTTGCACTTTACCTTCGTCGCGGCAGTGGGGAGCGGCGCTCACACGAGCTGCCGTTTGCGTGAACCGCTCATGGCAGCCCTTCTGCCTCCTGCAGCGGCTTGCCGGTTGTGCGACTGTCATGCTAGCACCCCTCCCCTTCTTTTCACAGCGCAGCCTGGGAGCTGTAGGCTGCGCTGAGGGAGGAAGCGAGACCGGGCCGGCTTGTTTGGCACACTGCACGCAGATAAGTGTGCAAGGGCCCTGCGAGCATTGCACGACTGTGCAGTATTTTCGGCCTAGAGCCGAAAATAAAAAAATGCACACGCGGCCCGCTTTAGGCTCGTGAGCGTTTCGTGAGTGGGAGTGCATCATACAGACCAACGCTCCCATTCACACAACGCTCAAGGGGCCCTCACGCAAAAAAAAACTGCGTGCGAAAAGGACCTCAGAGTCTTATCTCTGTATCTATCTGTCTGTCCAGCCATCCTTAAATCTCTGGTACATAAGAAGGAACTGGCAAAAATTAAACTATTAAAAAAACTTGAGTATTAGGTGTGAAAATGCTCCAGGATGTTTGTTCTTAAAATCTGTAAGTCCTCCTGAGACTTTTGGCTTTCCCTTCTTGACAGGTGATAGGTAATCCATGAGGGTTTAGCCTTCAGAAGCCACCCAGAGATCAATCACATCAGCTAAAGTTTGCTTCTGGTCTGAAAAGCAAATCAGTTAACTGAGTAAATGTAAACATTCTCTTTTGGGAATTAATGAAATCCTTCTTTCAGTAATGATACACACACAATAAAAGGAGTGAGTTCAGTGCCAAATGCCCTTTTCATAGACTGTATCACTACACAATCGCTTTGTGACTGGATTGGTGAGGTGTCTTCAGTTACATGGCCATTAAGAACACCGATTTAGTTTCCAGGCATTGTGAAACAGTATTTGTTTTGTGCTGTGAAAACAAAGACTGATAAAACAAGCACAACAGGCATGCGTATATAAGATCTGAACACTCACAGGACATGATGATCATCCTCAAAATGGAGTCTTTGACCTTATTTTCTATAGTATGTTTTTTGTACTTACAATCTTTGCAACAAAGATCCAACAAAGATGTACCCTTTAAAGTCTGCATTATATCCTTTAATGGGCACCATGTATACAAGTACAGGGGACAAAGGAAGCTGCTTATATTAACGAATGGCCTATATAGATCAGCTTTCATATACGTAGTATGAGCAGAAGAGGCTCTCTAGGCTCTCAGCCAGGAATCTTTTTCACCACAATACCTTGTCCTTTGGAGATATAAGGGATTTTACCTGTTATTTTATGCCTGCAAAACATATGCACTACCACTGAGCTATGGTCCTGCCCCAGAACGTATTGTTCCCTTTACATATTAAGAATGGTGATTGTAGGAGATTTTGATACTTTACCTGTCTCTGTTTGATTTGCTTTGATTATTCTGTACCTCTCAAAACAGTGCATTTCCCTAACAATATGACCCAATCACATATTGTTTTGTTCCTGAATATGCACTAGTATGTTTCCATACCTAAAATGTTGGACATAGGTATTGAAAAAATGGTTGAGGCATATGAAATAGGAAACCTTTTCTACAGGAGCATCACCATCACTAAAGTGGGAGAGGCATTGTCCAGGCTTGCAGCCAGTGGAGATCTCTTGTCACCACCTATGCTACCCACAGTCCCTGCCCTAACAGATAAGCTATCAGCAGTGGCCATACTCATGAAGTCCATCTTTATGCTTTGCTCTTTGGTCCATAGGTCCCATTCTTGTGCCCATTCTTGGACATGTCATCAGGACAGTTCACATATAACACCAAATCGTAATTCAGCTACATTTACTTCCCAAACAACCTACACTTCTGCTTTAACGAAGTATTTCTGCTTTCACAGAAATTATGATTTGCTATTACTTCTTTGTAGTAAACTGTAGTTTATCCTGGTTCTCCAAACTAGGATGAAACTAAGTGCTTGCAATCCATAGTTTATATGATTTACACATTTATAGTTAGAATGTAATAGCTTATTAAAATTGTCACAAATATGTAAATGATGTATTCAAGTGAAGCAAGGAATGGTGTATTGGGAATGAGGAAAAACAGGGCTTATTGAATGGTTCGCATTAACAAGCCTTTGTTTTCCTCTTGCTTTTCAAGTCTTAAAACTGGTTAAAGATTTCTCATGGGGTCCTTTGAAAATGAATTGACATTTTTATTTTGATTTGCAATTATTTTTCAACAAGCATTAGTTAATTAAAGCAATATGTAAGTTACTCTGCTGAACTGCAGAACTCTCTTTGGTTTAGATATCATGGTGTAAGCAGTGATGTCTGTTCCTACTCATGCTTCTCAACGGACAGTGAATAGAGCTTAAAGTGGCCACGCTTTGGTCTGGAGCTTTGCAGTCCTGTCCTGCTCTGCAGCTTGTCAGCAAGCCTTTTGATGTCTAGGGAAGCATGGAAGCTTGGGCAGTTAATTAGTTGATTCCTCAAGGACCTTATGCTTGCTCACTTAGGCAGTCCAAAAATAAGGACATCTCCGGACTAGACTGTTATAGCACTATCATTCCACTTTCAACATCCTATGGAATTCTGGGGTTTGCAGTTCAGGGAGGGGTCAGCCAGCCCCTCCCTGAACTGCAAACCCCAGGACTCCATAGGATGTTGAAAGTGGAATGATAGCTCTATAACAGTCTAGTGCGAAAACGGCCTAAGTGTCGTCCAAACAAAGATTCTAGGTCTGCTCTTCCTTCTCAGACAAAGGCCTAAATACAATTGTTAGATTCCCAACTAGATAAACCTATTGAATTTAAAAAAAAAAAAACCCAAACACTTGGCAAACACTTAGGTAATCTCCACTAAGACCAGTGGTTCCTAACTTTTTTTTCACTTGTGTGCCCCTTGGTCATCCATTCCCATAAATTGTACCCTTCATATTAGCAAAACTGGGATGATAGCACTCAAATGCTTGTGAAGCAGAAGAAACTGAAAGCTGAGCCTGTGAGGGACACACTGCCAAGTATGCACACTGTAGTGGCATGTTTGCAATTTGTTGTCTAGTGAGGGACTCTCCATCATTCACCAAAATAACAAAATAAGGGAACGGAGCTTTTCTTGAAGTCAAATAATGAAAGTAACCCATTCTGTCACTCATCATAACATTCAATTTATTTCACAACTTTTTACTTGTATTTTGTTTGGCAGTCTTGACACGTTTGCTTTCCACCATTATTCATTTCTTTTTGCATACCCTTACATGCCCTGGTTTGTACCCCAGGCTAGGAATCACTGACCTAGACTAACAATTAGAACATAATTTTTACTGGAAACATGTAAACAACCTGTTGTCAACAGCTCTGAATCTGTGCTCCAGTTACTTCTTGGGGCTGGGGAAACAACTAGTCTTTGTTGGGGGCTGGAGAAGAAGTTCCCATCGGGATGTTTTCTTCAAAACAAATCCTAGCTGCAGTCAAAAGATTTTTCCATCACCATTACTATAAAACTATAAGAGTTAAACTAAAACACTTGGTTGAACAATCCTTTTAAATACATGGTAGGCAAAGTGGTTATAAATATTTTGTCTGTTCTGTAAAGATTTTAGTAGTGTAGTACTCATTAAAGAAGTTAAGCAGCAACTATAATCTGCATTAATAATATGGCTGTTTCTATTTATAAAGGGCATTCTAATTGTACCTGCCACCATCATCCTAATGGCTTGTCCTAATTCTTGCCTAAATCTGTGGCCATCAGAATTAATGCAATATATAAATAAAATGAAATGCTATTAGAAACAAAATAACTTTAATAAAATGAAATATCGACATGGGAAAATTCATCTTGTGACTTCTCGAAATAAAATGCTTTTTAGATTTAGGATGCACACAAATTTGGCTACTTCCTGTAGGCCAGTGGAGAAAGGAAGAAGGTGTGTCATGGGTAGCCAAATAGAAAAGAAAGTAAAAGCCCAGTGAGTTGAATCACAGAAGGAGCAAAGATACATCGTCCTCCTCACTATCAGCTGACCAAGGTCAAAACAGCATTCAAGTTGCCTAGCTCACTGTGTATCATGCAAACAACCTTAGGGTCACTGTCAATCTAACTAGAAGAAAATTCTTTTCTTGCATCTTATTACAGTTGCTAGTAATAATGACAGTTCATTTTTACAGCAACTGTGGCGCAATACAGAGGGCCACGTGATATCACAGACACGGTGGGCCTCCTGAATCCTTCTGACACTGGCAGCTGACAACTTGTTCTCTTAACAGGTGAATTTTGAAACTTTACAATGCAAGGAGTTGCTGTCAGAGGTGGGAACTGCAGGTCACTGTCCCAGATCAGCAGGGACAGTCCTGATTCCCACTTGTGCAGTTTATAAAATATCCCAATTTCTCTCTCTTCCTTCCATTTCCCACTTGATGCTTTGCTTACTTTTATAGGAATCAAACTGACTTCAAAATGCAAAAGAAGTCTGCATGCAACTCAACGGGTGGAGAGGACAGGACGAGGCAGAATCTTGCTCTTCCCCATAGATTCAGTCAAAAGGAAACTGTTGCAGCTTTCCTAGCTTGTCAGTTTTCCTTCATTAATAACTTTGATCATTTTGATCGCACTTTCATGTTGCTTGGGCACATATGTCCCAGTTTTCATCTATGAAATGTTGGAGGGTTTGGGATATGGAGGATATAGTGAACAGAGACTTTCTCTGTGCCTAGTGGGATGGAAAGCTCTTTGTCTCTGCAAACTGTGTCAATGCCAACCATAGTTTTTGTAGTTCAACACTTCCATTTAGAGTATGTTTTACCCAATTACATCAGCATCCCTATCTCCCTCAAGCACTAGTAGATATTTAACATCCATATCTAGAGGCATGACTCTATTACACTGATTATATTACTGTATACTTCAAACTCCTCTGAAATATTTTGCTTACGAATTAAAATATCTTTGAAAACATGTACAGTGGTAGCCCTAAGACACTTATTATGGATGCCTTCATGGAATTTTTGCTTTTAGGTAAATTATTATGTTTTACTATGCAAAGATATCTGTATTATTAAAACTGCTCTCCCAGCTCAGTGAAAGTAATACATATATTCAAACAGTCCAAGAGATTATAGCACAAAGAAGAATATTCCACAGTTAGCATAAGAGGTATGTAACATGGATTCCATGCATGTGTATATACCATAAACTGATTCTTGGAATAGCCAACTGTGACACCTGTTAAGAAAGTAGGACAGATGAATTCTCTTTCAGTCTGTGTCCTCATGGAATGCAGAAATATAGGATGGGGGACAGTTCTGGGCACGTCATTTCAAGGAGGATATTGACAAGCTGGAGCATGTCCAGAGGGGACATGATAGCCATGTTTAAATATGTGAAGGGATGTCATGTTGAGGAGGGAGTGGGCTTGTTTTCTGCTGCTCCAGAGACTAGGAGAAGGAGCTATGGATTCAAACTACAGGAAAAGAGATTTCACTTCCTGACGGTGAGACCTGTCCAGCAGTGGAATATGCTGCCTCAGAGTGTGGTGGAGTCTTCTTCTTTGGAGGTCTTTAAGCAGAGGCCATCTATTGGGAGTGCTCTGATGTGGGTTCCTGCATGGCAGGCGTTGAACTGGATGGCCATTGTGGTCTCTTCCAACTCTGTGATTCTATTATTCATAAGCAATGTCTAGTGCTCTTAAAGTTGACTCTGCCACCATCTCTTAGGTAAATGATAAATCACCCGTGCTAATGCATTCTCTGCACAACTTTAAATGGACTGGGATTGTGACAGAACCCTTTTCCAGGTTTGCCCACAGTCCCACCCTTGGGCTCCTATTGGTCACCTTGCCATTTTTCCTTTAAGATCCCCCCTGGATCTGGTACTCAGGACTCAAGGTGATCCCTATGTTACACAAGTGGCTATGTTGATCATTGGATTTAAAGTGGTAAAGCATGGCCAGTCTTCCTTGTTAATTATTAAATTAAAATGTCCTGGCAGATATGTAGAAAATAAAAACATTAAAGATTTATTTTCTGGCAAATAAAATAAACAGCTAGACTTAGGCTGGCCCCGTATAAAGTGGATGGTAACGTCTCTATTTCAACCAAAAGTAACACTTGTTTTTGAACTCCTTCCACATTCCCTCCTAAAACCGTATTCAGATCAAATCATTTCCTCTTTTCTTAAAACCCTTAACTCTATTTCTGACTGGCCCTAACTAACTCTTTTACAGACAAGGCTCTGTGTTATATCCTTTCCACCATAGTTCCCACCCATCCACAGCATTCCATGAGCTGTGATTGTACCCAGGCTTGCCCAGTTTCTTGCCTTGTAGGAGTCTTTGATATGTATACACAAAAGTACATGCAAATGCACATACTGAAATTAACTTTCCAGCCAAATAGCCAGTGACATTTTTATGTGGGCCTACCAGCTATTTATTGACTTCTAGCTGATAACTTATTTTACTTGAATACATCGGAGACATCAGTCACCTTTTTGTATCCATTACCTTTTCACTTTTTTATTACTGCCTAACTTTTAAAGGTAAATTGGAGAACATCTTAGAAATCCATCTTTTTGTACCAGATTCTCTATAGTTTTCTAAATTTGTGGATTATTTTACAGTTTGACCTATGCCTATGATATATTTTTCAGTGACAAAAATTTTCTGTTTGTATAAATTGTAAAATTTGCAGAGTATGTTCCACTGGCTTACTTCTACAAATGTTTTTTTTTAATGTGAAAACTTATTATTTTACAGTTTGACCCAAGCCATTCGTATATAATAATATATTTTTCAATGACAAGGCTTTTCTGTGTTTTGCAGAGTATGTTCCACTGGTTTGCCTCTAGAAACTTTTTTTTCACTTTTTTAAAAGTGAAAAATAACATTGAAAATTACACACAAAAACCTAAAATGTAATTCATTCTGTGGCTATGATTCTGTAAAACTACGTAACTTACATGCAGGGAAACCACAGCTTGTGTACCCTCATGAACCTACAAAATTCTTCAAAGAATTGACCTTCTAGATCTGTAGGTAGGAAACAGGTGTATGCATAATATTTTTATTCATTTTATGCTGTTACAGTACTAATAAAAGCAGGTTACAGACACTGAATTCCTATTTAATGCTGAAGGAGCGTAAAGCCGCTGTAAAGCTCTATCAGCATATTTAGCTGAGGAACATCACTGTATTTAGCTAGCATACCTGTAGTGCTCTATCTATATGGAAGTCCATGGCAGCAATGGCTGCCAATTAGATGTGTGTGATACAGCTCTCCAAGTGCACCCATGGCCACTCAGTGGCTGTTTGGACTGTGGTGGCTGCACCCAGCAGTATCCGTCGGCTGTCATGAAGCTTAGGGAAATCTGTTGTGCAAGGAGGTACTGGATAGTAACACTAATATATGTCACCAAGAGGATTTTAGCCAGTGACTTCTTACAATTTATACAGACATTTACAGTAATTCAAAGTAGTGACACTGCTGCTGTAGTGGGGGATTGGTAGATACTTAAGGCCAAACAGGTGTGCCTATTTAAAAAAGATAACAGTATGTTTATTATGGAGGGTTAGGATAATCTAACCCCTTTTGGCAGCACTCAGAAGAACTCGCTCTAAAACAAGTTGTATAATTTCTGTTCCCAGTGAATGTAATTATTAAGACTTTGATATGCTTTACAGTTTTTCCCTTTATATGTTATGCATTTCATATGTTGTAAAAGATTAATGTCATGGCTTCTAACTTAAAAATTCTTTGAAAAGCTGGATAAATGTTGCTTGTTTTGATCCTCTTATCTTTAAAGACACTCTGTCCCAGGCAATATTCAAATCCCCAGAACTATTAATTTCATGAAACTAATTGTTGAAAAGTTTTACACTTGGATGCATAATAACATGCTGGCCACCCAGGCTTTGGATGTAAAACCCTAAGATACGCAATCAAAGAATCCAGTTCTCCCGTTGAATGCAAAGAGCTTTTCGTGTATTTACACTATTTGCATCTTTTATTCTGTCTGCTGAATTTGTTGGCAATTTTCTTCAGAACTTAGGCACATTTTTTTCCACTAGAATTCCAAGTATCCTTAATCAAACAGGGCCACAAGGCAGAATCAGTATTGACTAGGGGATTATAGGAGTTGACATTCAAAAAAGAAATAAGAAAGATTCCTAGTTTTTAATATAGAACTTAGAATTTTTTACAAAGAGTTGAATAGGCCTACTCTACATAGTACAGTGGAGCATGGGGTGGCAGCAGTAAGTGAGATGCTTGTACCAAAAATAATATGTTTTTGGCTTGAGGATCATATGTTCCGCTACAGTGACTATGGGAGCAGGGAGAGGTTTATCACTGTCAGAAAGAAAAGAATTCTCTCTTTCATTGTATCACTTTGTACTTTCTAAGGCCATTTCTGCACTA
The DNA here is from genome assembly GCA_948474755.1 of Ctenosaura bakeri. Classification (NCBI taxonomy): domain Eukaryota; kingdom Metazoa; phylum Chordata; class Lepidosauria; order Squamata; family Iguanidae; genus Ctenosaura; species Ctenosaura bakeri. The sequence goes on from CAOLHI010001548.1 coordinate 132,203, forward strand.
GACTGTTATAGTGCTATTATTCCACTTTCTATATCCTATGGAATCCTGGGATTTACAGTTTAGGGAGTGGATTAATAGCACTATAACAGTCTAGTGCAGAAATGGCTTAAGAAAGCCATCTTCATCCTATATTTTTACTGATGTTTTGGACTACGGCTCCCATCATGTCTGACCACTGGCCATACCTGATGATGTTGATGCAACAGCCCTCCTAAAACATCTCAAGAAATTCAGGTTGCTCAAGCATAGTCTTTGAACATTTCCTCTATCCTTCCTCAGGTAGTGCTCAAAGATAGGGAGACTCTGATTTCTAGTATTTGGCTGGGGGAGTGCAGGGTGAAAAAGAGGTTATAGAGGATAGGGATGAATAGTGTGGAGATGGATAGAATTTGAGATAGCTGACATATAGACCCATTTACAAAATTAATTTCTAAAGCATTGTATGACTTTTGAAATTACAAACTTCGCTAAGGTAGAAATTGCAAATGTATTTAATTTCTCCACAATTCTATGGATAACAGATTTGCTTATTTGGAGGAGGAGGAAGAAAACTACTACTGCATAGGAACATGTATAGTTATAAATTTAATTTACTTTTCTAACAGTGCAGCCTGATGCATGTTACCCACAGGCATCCAGCTGTGTTCAAAGAGACTTCATCCTAGGTGAAATTTGTCTACAAATGCAACCTACATCTTTAGTTCCAGAACTGATAAGTGAAAATAGGTCAGTTTCAAAAATCTGTGATATGTATGCAAACATACAATCTGGCAGGCAGGTTCCCTGCAACTTTTTAATGAATTTGAAAAATTATGCTTGAGGAATTGGTCATTTTTCTTTAAAGCAAGACGGCTGTTTTGAATGTAATATTTTTACACCTTACAAGCTAGCCAAGAATATTCCTGAATAATTTGGCTGCTGCTTATGTGGGAGTTTCATATGAATATGACAAAACATTTTTGTTTTGTCATACAGAAGTACAAGGATGATAAACAGACTTATGATAAAATCTCTCTCTCAGTGCACTTTGTTTTAGTCTTATAAGGAAGAGATTGATTTTCCTGTTTGAAGTCCATAAATCTCTTCGTGAAGAATGTAGTCTTAGCTAGCAGAGAACCAAATTTTTGTGTGGTGTCAAAAGCAGGCATTGGAGAATTGTATCTCCTTGAAACAAATTACTTATTGGTCTTTTGCTGGTGTTTTTTTTTCATTAGTCACAGTCTGGACATGCTCCCAACATGTCCCAACCAGTTAGGAACTGTATTAATCCTTGCAACGTATCTAAGTGGGATGTAGTCCATCAGATCTATGTACATTACTGAAAGTGGACAAACCATTTTGGTTCACTCACTCATTATCACACAACAAATTATCACTCCTTGACTTGCTTCATTGTGTTCCCAGTTTCATTGCTTGGTAGCCATGTGTCATTTCAGTCTGATCATTTTAATTTAGTTCTGGTCTGAAATCTAGGTTTCAAATATGGTGGAATCTCAAATGTGTGTCACTTTGTTAAAAGCAGTTTAAAAAAAAAAAAAGTGCTACTCCAGTGTTTAAAATGACCCCATAATTGTGCCCCCTCATAATGTTTCAGTTGAGAGGACCTGGCAGAAGGGGAAAGCTTACTTGTGAAAATCTTTGTGAGTAGGATTGCCTTTGGCTGCAAATTTTGTTTAAATTGCATATTTTAAGTTTTCTAGAAAAGACATTAATGACAATAATAATAACAACAAATCACAATATTGTATCCTGAGAATCATAGAATTCTCATTCATCATCATCAGATCATCAGCAACAGCATTGCTTTTGATCAGCAGTCGGATGACAACAATCAGATGGTTGTTAGCTCGATGGTCCATCTGTATTGTTCAAAAAAAGCATCAAGCCAAAAATTAGTCGTACGCAATGCCAGTTTTAATAGGGAGGTGTTTCTTCGCAAAGGCCATAAAAGAATACAAAGTTTCAGTGAAGCTGTTGTTCTTATAGTTGGATAACATTTTCAAATTGCAAGTCAGGTTTTCATATAAGTTTGTCAAACTCTGTCTAGCCATTTGCTATGTGACAGCTTTTTTAAAAGAAAGCCAGCATGATGTAGTGCTCTGAGTGTTGAACTATGACCCTGGAGATTAGAGTTCAGTTCCTCTACTTGGCCATGGAAACCCACTGGGTGATTTTGGACTCATCTCACACACTCAGTCCAAGAAAACATCATCATAGGTTCACCTTAGGGTCACCATAAGTCAGAAACAATTTGAAGGCACAACAACAATGATTTTTTAAAAAATTGTATATTTCACCATTGTCACATTTCCACCATTGTAACAACCTGAAGGCACATAATAACAACAAACATTTCATAATTTTGCTATTTTACAAAACTCAGAGGGAGAGAAAAAGTACAGAATAAAATAAAACAAATAAATACTTATTTTAAATTTTAGGAAGTCCGTGTTCTTTCTGAAAATATTGTTCTGGACTCTGATTAAAAACTGATTAAATTAAAGTTAATTTAAATTAATTTAAAAACAGGAAATTATTGCTTGAAATCATGAGAGAAGTCTGATTGAGGTGGATGTCATAAATAATGCATTGTATAATAGAGAGTAAAATGTGGACTGAGATCCAGGACACGTACAAACCCTGAAAATAACAAGTGGATAAGATAGGCATGCAGATATGCATGTGAATGCAGATATCTTTCATCCATACTGCATTGTTTTCAATAGGATATGAATCCCCATCTGTTTTCTATCCTGACTCATCAACCATACATGGCTGGATCAGAAGAGGAAGCATTGATCCAGTTGTAATCACAGCAGAGGCACATTCCTTTGTCTGCTATTTGTTGGACAGTTTTGTATCCTTTCACAAATGAGTGTATAAATTTGCCTAAATTCTAAGCCACCCATAAGAGAGAAAATAAGTTGTTTTAGTGCCTGATCCATTATTTTTATTTTATTTTATTTATTTATTTCTTATATTTGCATGCTGCCTTTCTCCTGGCATGGGACCGAAGGTGGCTTCCATCAACAAAATTAAAACAGCAGAACATTTAAAAACAATTTTAAAAAATTAAAAATATATAAAATCATAAAAACCTAAAACAATATTCAGTTAAAAAAAACCTTCTACGTATCTGAGAGACATTCACACATTTGCAATATAAAATTAAGTTTAATTATCGTACATAAAATAAGTGGAAATTGATGAAGTAGTTTCCACCATTTAATATTACCAAGATCTCTGTGATACCTGAAGCAAAATAATGTGCACAAATATATCTTACAAATGAACATTGTAATCAGAATCAAACTTTTGCTTTGACTCAAGAGACCTTGATTAATTCCTTGCATAAATCATATTGAGCAATTTATGGAAGCTGATTAAAGATATACAGAAGTGAAGCGGTGATTCTTGACAGGTCTTGACCTAGAAGAGCTCAAGATCTGAGGTGCACCCGTTGGGATCAAATTGAGTTGTGTGACTGCTAAATGTTGGGTGAGGAATGTGGGTGTGAATATAGGGCTGATGGAACAACAAGAAATTTGCTATGGATTTTGACTTCTTTATTCTCTCCAGTTCTTTCCTTTTAAAATATTAAAGATATCAGGGACTTCAGCAAACTTGTAATATATATTCTCTGGATTCCTTTCTGCTTTCTGGATTTTAAAATTCCTTCATCCTTCTTTTTACAGAAGGTTATCACATTTGACTACAAAGCACAATTGCAGTGTTATTAAGAGTTGGTCACAATTTTAATCTTTTGGAATTCTTTTAGAGTACAATTTAAGAGTGTCAATCACCATGTGGATTGGAATGATTCAGCGGACATTGTTTACTTATACGGTACTTTCAGAAAAATCCCTTACCAAAGAGTCCTGAGAAAACTTAGCACTCATGAGATAAGAGAAGAGGTCTTCTTGTAGAGAGGATGCTAGTTAAAGAGTGGGAAGCAGAAAGCAGGAATAAATGGACAATTTTTAAAATAGAAGTTGTAAGCTGTGAGGTACTGCAAAAGTCGGGGTCTGATGCTTTTGAACTACTACTTCATAAGTAATCTGGATAAGCAGTAAGGTTTCCAGGTTGTTTGACTGCATCAAATTATTTAGGGTGGTAAAAACAAAGCAAGTAAGTATATTCATGGGGGGAAGTTACCATATATTTCCTGTCAGCCAGTATAACATAATGGTTTGAGTGCTGGACTAGGACTCCAAGAAACCTACTGGTCACACACTGTCTCAGCCTTTGAGGAGGGCAATGACAAGCCACCTTTGATTAAATCTTGCCAAGAAAATCCCATGATAGGTTTGCTTTTAGGTCTCCCTAAGTCAGATTTGACTTGAAAGCACATAACAACAACAGCAGATACAAACAAAAAGAGATCATGAAGATCTTCAGAAGACTTTATGCAAAATGGGGAAATGTGCATTAAAATGGCAAACATGTAAAGTAATATACATGGTGGCGAGGAATCTGCACTATGCATATCCACTGATGGTATCCATTCCAATTTGACTGTTCAACAAAATCCCAAGATCTTGGGATTGTAATAGACAGATTGATTAAAATGGCAACCCAATATGCAAATACAGTGAAAAATTCCATACTGGGCATAACTGGAAAAAGAGATGAAACTGCCAGTATCATAATGATTTTATACAGCTGACCATAGGTGGAAAACTGCACAGTTCTGATCACTACATCTCAGAAAGTATAATTGTAGATCTCGAAAAGGTGAAGAAAAGAGCAACCAAAATGAGCAAGGAGCTAGAGCAATATTCCTATGAGTAAAGGAAGATTTACTCATAAAGTCTCACACTTGGGGCTTTTACTTTAGAAAAAAAGGCATGTAAAGGGGGAACTTAAAAATGGAGAGAGGGATGTTTCTCTCTCTCTCTTTCAATCTCTCCTAGGATCCAGTGCTATACAATAAAACTAAGCAGTGAGAGATCAGGACAAACAAAAGGAAGCATTTCTTCACTCAGCACATAGTTATGCTATGCAAAGATGTTATGATGGCTGCCAACACAGACAGCTTTAAAATGAAAAGAGACAGATTCATGTAGGATGAGATTATCCACTCCATAGCTCATAGTCATGATGGCTATATATTACTTTCAGGGGCAGAGGCAGTATGCTTCTTAATAGCCATTGCTTGGAAACACAATCATGAAGATGTCAGTGCATTCATGTGCTGTTTATGGACTTCCCACAGGCCTCTGGTTTGTTGCAGTAACAACAGTATGCTGGACTAGATTTGTTGTTGATCTGATCCATCAGAGCTCTCCTTATATACTTACATTTTAAGGAAATAATAAGATTTCTCCAACATGTAGTACTTACTTTTTTATATACATAGAAGACAACTCCTTGCATTAAATTTATAATGTATTTATTTATTGAGTCCCCTGAAGGGAATTAATTAAAATCCCTCAAGAATTTTTATAAGGTGATAAACCCAGTTCAATTTCATTGAATTATAGTATCTCTAAGCTAAGAGAATGGTCTAAATGTAGATGAATTGAAAAGGAAAGAAGGATAAAATGTAGTCATCTCCTACAATACAGTGGTGTTGTGAAGAGGCTGATGGCCACCTCCTCTTGTTTTCTTGCTGCTTGAGGTTCTTTTAACTGGAAATACTAGGGACTGAACCTGGAACCCTTTGCACAGAAAGTACACATTCTGCCACTAAAAAGTGATCAACACAATTTGTCAACCAGAGATGGGGCACAGAGGGGTTTTAATGTGGTTGCAGTTTGGATTTTTAAAATAAATCTACCTTTCCAGGAGGCCTCTATCAGCCACAATTTACTTTTCAAGGTATGGGAGCTGGAAAAAAACTAAAACTTGGGAGAGGAAGGGGGACTTGGGGACCTGCATAGAAAATCAGGTCCCCAAGCCTCTATTGTAAAGGCTCATCTGATCTGCCTTCCTGGCAATTCTAATGTTCTCCACAAAATAGAACATAGCTAATTTTATTATTTATGGTTTTTTTGTTCATGGATGAGAATCATGAGGACATTTCATAGAACAATGCTTTTTTCCCCTCTTACATGTGTCATTTCTGTTCTCACGTGGATAAAAACAATTATACTACTGTTTGTTTTTAATGTACCAGGGATATGCAGTTGGTCTTTCCCTTTTGCAAGGGTTAGGGTCTGAAGACCCTCACAAAAGCAGAAAAACTGCAAATAAGATTTTGAAGGCCCTACTGCCTTCTAGGACTACTAAAGCTGATTGTACAAGCACCAGCAGCCAGATTCTCTACCCTCTTCTCCTCTTGGCCTACCCTTCATCTCCCACTATTTCAACAACCCACTTCCAACCTCCTTTTGACACTTTTCATGCACACACACCTCATCCAGCATTTACCAGCAACCCAAATCAACTTTCAGGAGATGGTGGGGAGGCCAGGAGGTCGGCTGGCAGCAGTGCCTGCTTTCAAAATTGTGGAATCATTGAATCATAGAGTTGGAAGAGACCCCAGGGGCCATCCAGTCCAACCCCCTGCTATGCAGGAACACACATCAAAGCAGTCCCAACAGATGGTCATCTGGCCTCTGTTGAAAAACCTCCAAAGAAGGAGACTCCACCACACTCTGAGGCAGCATATTCCACTGCTGGACAGCTCTGACCATCAGGAAGTTCTTCCTTAGGTTCAGGTGGAATCTCCTTTCCTGCAGCTTGAATCCATTGTTCCTTGTCCTAGTCTCTGGAGCAGCAGAAAACAAGCCCACTCCCTCTTTGACATGACACACCTTTAAATATTTAAACATGGCTATCATGTCCCCTCTTAACCTTCTCTTGTGCAGACTAAACATACCCAGCTCCCTAAGCCATTCCTCATAGGGCATGGCTTCCAGACTCTTCACCATTTTGGTCGCCCTCCTCTGGACACATTTCAGCTTGTTGATATCCTTCTTGAATTGAGATGCCCAGAATTGGACACAATATTCCAGATGAGGTCTAACCAATGCGGAATAGAGTGGCACCCTTACCTTATCTGTAGACACCATATTCCTATTGATGCAACCAAGAATCGTGTTGGCTTTCTTGGCTGCAACTCAAATCAGATGGAGGTAGGAAATAGAGCTGGTAAAACAATGGGAGATGAGGGAAGACCAGGAGAAGAAGGGGTAGAGGATTTGGCTGGCAACAGCAGCTGCTTTCAAAATCAAATTGAGTTGGTTGGCTGCTAAATGCTGGATGAGGAATGTGGGTGTGAAGATGGGGCTGTTGGAACAACAAGGGATGGAGAGGGCAGAGGGGTGAGGAGCTACAAACTTGTGAATAATCAAAATTGCAAAAGGGAAACCCACAAAAGTGAAGGGCCAATTGTAGTTTTTCTGCTGTTTCATGGTATTATCCTTTTACTGGTTTGGAAGTGATGCGTTTTGTAATTTTCTTCTATAACAGCAACTTGTCACCTTCCAGATGTTGCTGGACTTCCATTCTCATCATCCCTCACCACTAGCTTTTCTGGCTAGAACTACTGGGAGTTCAGTTCAACATCTAGAGGGAAGCAAGTTGCCAGCTCTGCTATACACTCATTACATTCAAGCACCTTTCGCATGTTATCCATATAGTGGGATATCCTAAAATATTAAGTGGCATACTTTCTTGAATGAGTAAGTCCTTAATCCTTTAATTTGGAAGTATGATATTTACTCTTGATTGCAGCTATAACAGAGTATGCAGGTTTAAAAAAAATCTTCATTTAATCCATTTTCTATTACAGTCATCTTTATCAAACAGCGATATCATCTTTGTGAAGTTGCATGCTCCATGGGAAGTGCTGGGCAAATATGCAGAGCTTATGAATGTAAGAATGCCTTTCAGGTAGGTGTAGTTATATTTGGAGGTTTACTGTCTGCTTTTCAAAATGAATTTAAAATGAGAGTGACTGTGTTTGCTGTTTCTGGTTACTAGTGGACTGCATTTTTTATTCAGTTTCAAATTTAATTGAAAGTGATATATAGCAGTGCCACTATTTTCATGGGGTGTTCTGTCCATAGGCCCTTTAACCCCTTCACTGCTGGAGCCCCCTGCATACTCGTGCCCTGCTGTTTTTTAAATGGACATTTCTTTGAAAACAATGGAAGGTCCAGAAGATCCAGGTACGTACGGCAGCACACCAAGTGCATGCCTGTTGGACGTATCTGGCATATTCAACACCTGTAACCTGCCAGTGTGTATTCTCTGTTGCTAGAGACAAGGATCACCTAACTATTTAAGCAGCTAACTTTTAAGCATCTATCTAGAAAATAATAGTTTCAGACTGAAGAAATTAAATGTATTTCTTATATTTTAAGAAGGATGGTTAGAATATCATATAACACTAATGACCAAATTAATTCCAAATTATTAAGATAATGCAGGTAATTTTGCCTATATAAACATTTGAAGATTTGCAAGAATATTTTTTTAAAAAAAATTTAGATCTTTATGGTAGAGTATTTAGAGAAATAATTTTAAGATTTGTTTGACTTAAGCTGACCAATATTAATATAGTCAAGCAGCCTAGTTCATCTTCCACTTGTACAGGTATACCTCAGCTAATGAAGTAGATACATTCCTGACTACTACTTCTTTAACAGAAAATTTGGTACCATGGGCAGAAATAACATGGGAAGAATAGAGATAGTTTACTGCAGTACAAAAAAAAAACGTTTCAACAAATTTCTATTCCCAAATTCACAATAAGCACTTACAAAACGAAACAACAGATCGGATAATCCTTGTATAAGCAAAGAAAAAAAAAACACATTTTGAATCTTCTGTAGACCACCTGAAAGCTTCTTCCAAAATGCATGCAGAGATTATTTTTATTTTCACCAGCCTCCACTTTTGTTAAGATTTCTATTTTGAGATCTAAATGTACTGATCTATGCTTATTTTTAACATGCTAGGTATAGCCAGAGAGATAGTCTAATCTGCCATCCCTTTTGCTTTCTGTTTTGCCATTAGCGCATGCTTAGTAAAGGATTTTGGAGGCAGCCTGTTGCATGTTGCAGGCAGACACATACAACTGCAGAGTAATCAGGTGGAACAGAATCCCGTTATTTTCCCATTCTTTTCCCACTGCACTGTTTACCACAGACATGCTGTTGGGACCCAGCTGCTAATGTCTGTGTTTCTTTAGTTCTCCCTTACCATCCTTCCTATGCTAATGCCACTGAAAAAAAATTCCACCAAAACAGAAAACAAAGGTGAAAGTGTGAAGTTAAGTAAGGACACAAAGATTTTGTCAAAAGAAGCTTCCTTATCAAAGGCTTTGTTAACTGAGGCATGCCTGTACAATCTTGTAAGTATTTTAGCTGAAATGTTATTCTTCCTAATTTGCAGAGTAGAAGCCCCTGAAGAAAATAGAGTTTTGGGCTCACTAAGCAATTACAACCTGTGGCTAACTCACTCTAAAAACATCTTGTTATATTTTCAATAAGTGATGGGAAAATCTACTCTTTAAGCCAGTTATGGGCAAAGTGCCACAATCCAGATGTTTTTAGGCTTCAGCCTCCAGCATTCCTTGCCATATGCCGTGCTTGCCAGGGCTAATTGGAGCTGAAGTCTGACATCTCTGGAGCTACATTTTAATCACTCCTGCTTCAAGCCATCAGTTCCTTTGCCAAAGTATAGCAAATTGGAAAGACCAGAAGTATGCAACTGTTTTGACAGTGGCTGAATTTTCATATTTAGCCACACTCTTCAGAGGTTTACTTTATCCATTTTTTAAAAAATTTAAATGGATAGACACAACAGCTTACTTTGTCTATGCAGGTTGTGTAGAAAGAAGTGCATTTTTTTTCTCATCTCTCCCTCTCCAAATCAGTTTCTGTCATGAAATCATAGAGGTTCTCATGTGCAGCACCCCTTCATTACAGCCAAGAACTTATAGAAATACTTTCCTCAGCAATGATGCACAGCTCAGGTGTGGAGGGAGGGGCAGCGCTATGGAATATGCAAGAAGGAGAATGGCATAGAGCAGGTTAGGGAAGGTACTGTTGTATTGCACCTCCCATAAATAAACAAATAAATAAGAAAGAAATATCATCCATAGTCAGTTTGGATGATGGGAGTTCAACAACATTGCTGTGCCCCTCTATGGTACAGGGAGATGAAAAATAATATCAGAACACATAGATAATGGGCAACTGAGTCTAAGAACCCCTCACTATAAAGAATGGAGAGTAGTCTTCATTTTGGGCAATAAATATAACAAGGACTCTAGCAATTGTAAACTAAATTTTCCATGGTTTCAACAAATTATTACATAATAAAAACATAAGAATTATCTTGCTAAATCTGATTAATGTTCATCAGACTCAACATCCTGTTTCCAACAATAATTATTTGTGCATTTCTGGGAAGTTTACCAAAAGGCCAGGGTGTCAACATGGGCTGGCCCAAGAAGTTTTGCTGCCTGAGTTTTGCTGCCTTCCATTGCACATATAGAAACTGACTGGACTCACAGTTAGATCTTTCTTCAGCACTGATGATAGGACATAACCTTCAACAGCACCAAAAGACAACAAGCTAGTTTAAGGGGCAAACACAAGTCTGTCCACTAATAATGTGTTGCTCTATCTTACTCTGTTGCATGAGACAACCACTTTATGCTGACTAATAGTAGAATCAGCACTAAAGGTAATTCCCATGTCCTAGTTCTCCCTCAGTTCTCTACCCTAGATTCTGGTAAACCAGATTTATTATCACTTCTGAACACAGAGGTTTCATTCAAAGTTAATTATAGTCCTGTTCAAATTTCATAATGTGAGGACAAAGACTACTCAGATTTGCACTTGCTGACCCTGCTACTAGCTTCAACATATTGATGGACTGCTGCAACAGAGCTCATGAAATTACCCTCTGTGCAACAGAGTTGATCAAGATATGGAGGCTGAACAAAGCCAACATGTATGATGCTACCAGTACCCGGCCCCCCAATTAATGATTTTGTATTTGGACACTTGTACAGTTCTTAAGATATAGGCCATTTCCACACTACACTTTTATAATGTAATTATTCCACTTTCAACATCCTATGAAATCCTGGGGTTTGCAGTTTAGGGAGGGCCATAGTCTACCAGCTCTATCTGAGGCTGTTAGTGAAATGTGCATTGTACTTCTATGTATTTCCCTTTTGTCAGCCATTTCAGTACTGCAGACAAGAAGAAATACTTCCATGTCTCCACACCATTCATAATTTTATAAAATTTTGTCTCCAGATTTTTCATTAGATGGTCCAACTCATGTCCTCACAGAATTCAATAGCAGCTATAACTGTTGGGTTTTGCTTAAGGCCATATGACACTTTCATCTCATTTTTCACAGTAAAATTTCTTCCCTTATGATTAAGAATGTGTTCATCGGAGTATCTTTTTTTTCATGGTTTAGGCTAAACAGTTTACAACAGAATTGCATTAATTTATAGCACTTGCTATTATATATTTTATAAAACTATGAAATCTCCTTGATCCTTCAGGACTAATACATTTTATCATGCTGTAAGCTTTTGGGGTGCTGTGGGGGTGATAAAGCTTTACTTCATCAGACAAAATAAAAATTGGTCAGTACTTAAGGTGCTGAAACAAAAGATTTTTGTTTTTGCTGCTAGAGACAAACACAGTTACTCTAATGGAAATAATTACATATGTTATAGCTTTGCGTATGAGAAAGGTATCTAAGAAGAGGTATAACGCAATATAGAGATGATGGACAATACCTAGAACTATTTTGATTAATACTGATGTCTTGAAGATAACACCAAGCACAGAACCAGGAAAGTGAAGTTTTATTAATATATCCATAGGGGATTTGGGGACTGAATTTAGGAACTGTTGTATCAGAATATTAGAATTTGAAATGGGAATGGCTGCTGTGCCAATATACTGCTGCAATATGAGGAGTGAGGCAGGAATTACATTAGGTGAGTGGTTGAGGCAAAAGCTTCAGCACATAATTGGCCCCAACAGTCCCTCCATAACTTATAGTAGATCAAACTCCTATCCTTACATAATACTTTTCTTTTGACAACCCTGCCATAGAAATTTAGCCCTCACCAAACTGGGACAGAAAATGCAAGTGACTCATCCTTTTTCCCTTTTTTGTAAACTCTAGAGTAGATCCCAGGCATTACTTCCACAATGGAAAGCATAAACCAGCCTCGCCACCAAACATGGGACCTTGCTCTCACATTTTTTATCAGCACATCTACTTCTCAGCACAAAATATGAACCAGCACTTTTGACACTGTTGCATACTCTTTGTGCCATTTTGTTAAAGGAAAGAAGAAAGAGAAAAGAGCTTATCTCATTTAATCAATTTGATCTAACATCTAAAATCAAATGGGTATCCCAGCCCCTAGAGGGACTTGCAATCACATTATAGATACAAGAAAATTGATATTTTAAAAATGTTCATATTGTTTATGTGCTGCATGAATTTCACCTCTGAGCATCATCAATAACACCAGTATCACCTGTACATGTATTGCATGCATAGTTATGCCAGTCACCCAGTGCCAGGCATTGTCTACCTCTGTATGAAGGTTTTTAATGTCTGTTTGTCTGAAGCATGTGCCATTTGTCAAAAAAATTAATTATTGATATTTAAAGCACAACACTGGATTTATTTGTATTTCCATTTATATTAAAAAAAATTGGCATCAGTTTCTAGGGTCCTCTGAAAGACAAGTGGTCACTCTTTTTTCATGCATAAGTGAAAGAAAGAAGAAGAAGAACAAATATATTTTCACAATTTCCCTGATACCTGAGACTGTTGTGGGTTCTGTGATGGTTCTGTCTGTTAATCTCTCTTTTTAGTTTCTTCCTCCACCTCTTACAGGCTTCTATCTTCAATCTCCTTTCCTTCCTTGCTAGTTCATACTGTAACTGACGATGGGTTTTCTTCTCGACTGGCTTCATTTTTGCTGTTCTTCCAGGAGAAAAATCTATTACCTGCACCGCCGGTACAAGTTCCTGAACAGGTTAGCAATTTTTTTTCCTCCAGCATGAAGAGTCATGTTAATACAAAGATTAAGCCATTCATTTATGAACTATTTATGTTAATACAGTGATTACTCCACAGCGAACTTCTGTTACCTTTATCTATACTTTTCAAGTAGGTGCTTATTATTACATTTACGTCCTGCTACCCTAAAAACAACCTTGAAATAGCTTCTCTTTCATCAAAACCCCCTTGGAATCAAAACAGAAGTGACATCATCCTTGCCTTTATTCATTCATTTATTTAATTAATGCATAAATCTTTTTAATGCATATTTATGCAAATTTAATGCATAAATTGCCTTTCTGTCAATAATGAGGCTCAAGACAGCTGACAACATATTTAAAAACAATACAGACTAAAACTATACAAAAGCTTCAATAAAAATATAAATATATGGGTTTTTAAAAAAATTATAAAGTTAAAAACATTAAAAATTAAAACCTTAACATTCATTGTTGTTGATGATGCGTGCCTTCAAATCATTTCTGGCTTATGGTGACCCTAAGGTGAACCAATCATGGGATTTTCTGGGGCTGAGAATGTGTAATATGCCTGAGGTCACCCAGTAAGTTTCCACTGCCAGGGAGAGAATCAACCTCTGATCTCCAGGATCATAGTCCAATGCTCAGATCACTATACAATGCTGGCTCCATGCATACAGACAAACAAAATTTAAGAACAGCACTGCACAGCAATAAAAGTCCACGCCAGTAGGTTTCTAAAAGCCTGATGACATAAAAATGTTTTAACCTGCACACAGAACAGGAGTAAGGGAGGGGCCATCCTGGCCTTCAAAGTTCCAAAGTCTGGAATCAGCCACTGAGAAGACCCTTTCCTTTGTTCCCACCAAACGTGCCGGAGAAAGGGGTGGGACACAACAAAGGCCCTCATCAGAAGATCTTAGAGCTCTGATAGTCTCAGTCTTTTTATTCAATTAGTGATTGAACTTTTCAAAGGAGTAATCAGAGGTGGGGCCCTAATCCAACTCAAAACTCAGAAGGGGATTTTAATGCTTTGCTCCTCAACTGTGATTCCAAATGAGTTTGGAAAGCTGCCTCAGCTTTTCACTTCAGGAGGAAAAGTCCCATTGGTGGTATTTTGAGTTCATCCTATAACTGGCAGCTGTCCCTGGGGAAAGCAACTGTTAGCTCTGATAGGTAAAAGCAGGAGGAACTTTTGAAACCAATTAAGGCATAGAATACCTGTGGAAAATTAAAACCAGTGTTAGAGGATCCTGAGACAGAAGTATACCTGAGGAGCTAAACCCTTTGAGGTTTTTATAAATAAGAAGTCAATTCAGGATATGCTAAAGGAAACAAAGGGCTTTTGGTTTTTATTTTTTGTTAGTAAAGCCAGGTGCTGCACTGCAAATCACTCTTGAAAGTAAAAGTCTTTGGAAGGCTATATAGCAGAGAAGTTAAGTAGTGACAACTTTTGACATACCCAAACCTGCATGCGCACCAGCTATTTGAATTCTAACGTGTTCTCACTTCTTTTTCCCCCAGTTCTTCTGTTTGGTTGTTTTATTATTTCAAAGCTATAAAAGTCCTTCCATTTGACCATAATCCATAACCAAGATTACGTTATATAAAACTGAAGCTTTTTCGTACTGTACTGTAATTTACTGCAATACTGGGGAAAAGAGATACAGCTTGCTTATTTTCAAAGTTCTTGCTGTAGATTATTCTCTAAAATCTCTTTAGGTCCGTTCAGAGCAGAGTTAGTTACATTAGTGTATTCTGATCAGTTTACAAAAAGTAACTGTAGGCCCATCTATGGAATTAGGCATGCCCAGCGGAGTTTTTTTTAATTGTATTTTCTTTCTTTCAACAATAATCCCACAAGTTAAAAGTCTCACAAGTTTACAAGTTTAAAAAGTAATGCATCATCTAGCATTAAAGCTGCTAATGTCCCAATATCTCTTGTGTCTATGGGTGTGAAGGATTCCAACCTCCATTAGTTTTGTGTGTGTAATTTAGCATGCAACGCAGCAAGTACAGATTACTGTCAGCCTGGTTGATATGTTAGACTTAATGACTTAAGGTGGATTGGTTCTAAAGACAGTATAGTCAGAGATTTTGCAGATATGTCAAGCATATGCTCCAGGCTATATATTCTGTAAATATTTGTTAATGTTAAACAAATATGGGCCAAATTCTACCAATAGCACTACCTTTCTGTGGTGATAGAAAAAGACAAATAAAAATGGTTCCTAGAACAAATCAAGCCTGAAACTCTCCCTAGAAGCAAAGGTGACTAAACTGAGCCTTTCTTACTTTGGACAAATCATAAGAAGGCATCATAAGAAGACTCAGTAGAAAAGACAATAATGCTTGGTAAGGTAGAAAGCAGTAGGAAAAGAAAGAGACCACATTACAGATGGGTAGACTTGCTCAAGAAGGTTGTGGCCCTGAGTTTGCAACACTCGAACAGGGCTGTTGTTGATAGGGTAACTTGGGCCATTTCCACACTAGTCTGTTATAGTGCTATTATTCCACTTTCAATATCCTATGGAATCTCAGACCTCAAAGGCCGCTCCCTAAACTGCAAACTCCAAGATTCCATAGGATGTTGAAAGTGGAATAATAGCACTATAACAGTCTAGTGCGGAAATGGCCTTGGAGGTCTCTTTTCCATCGGGTCACCATAAGACAAAGCTGACTTGACAGCAATTAATAAGGAATGGGCGAAATGTCTGAAAACTGTAGCAGTAACCTACAGCAGTAACCTGTAAATTTCACAAGAGGATGAATATTTGTTATACAGGTGATGGAGAGGGGAGAGGAGATACCATTCTCATGGTTGCTTGGGTTTTTACTAAAATGCAAGATCAGAGAGTATGAATGGAAATGGAAGGGAGACTGTGCATAATATTCTCCCAGAGCTTGGAAAAGTTGGATTTTTAGATTAGAGGTCTGGAATCTCCCCCCCCCATCCCCCAGTATTGGTTAGGGGAGCTGAGAATAGTCCCAAAAAGTTCCTTTCCCAAGCACTTCCGCTTCCCTTCCTATTGTTTCTTGAATCCCATTATCTCTTGGCCTGCATGGTGAAAAGCAAGTATTTTATAGTGAATATAAAGATCAGTCTTGCAGCCTCTAATACTTCTTTCCATTTAAAAAAGGTGGGGAGGGGAGAGACTCTTCACATATCTCCTGTGTAGTTTGGCTTTTAGCACAGGCTAAAGATACAGCTGGCTGTGCATCAAGAAACCTCTGTGTGGATAAACTATCTATTATTTGTGTTTCAACTTCACTGATAGTCTTTCTGTATGCGTGTGTATGTATGTTTACCTTCTGAATGGAGAGATTAAATTTAATCACTGTAACTGCTTTCAGCTCTCAAGCTATACAGTTTTTCCTGTGAGAGTTCATATCTTTTGTAGCATGCCAAGACAATGCAATGGAGACAAATTGACAAACCATCTTTTTGAAATTGCATCCTCTGTGACGTACAAGTGGGTAGTAAAAGGAAGCAAAGTATTAAATTTTCTAAAGTTTTGCTGCCAGAGCTTTTTATCTTTGAGTCTGAAATGGTCATGTTTAATCTCCATTATGTAGTTTGTCAATTAAATGAGAGTTTAAGTGCAACTAGCTAAAAACTCCAGAAAATGAAATCATCATGGGTTTATTTAATTTGTACTGAGATTTGCTGCACTGTAGTAGTGTGTTCATTTATACATTACCAGAAAGTAAGGGCAATACGTCACAGAATAGAGGGCCATCTTCTGACAGTCCTTCAAACAGAGGACTATCCTCCATAAGTAGAATATGTAGGCCAGAATCCCAATAGTGTCTTATGCATGTGGATAAAAGTAGGGATATGCAATGTCCACATTCAATCCAAGGTCAAAGAAGTAGAGTTGCAGATGGGGTGCCAATATATATTTGGTTATGCATGTGATTGAACATTCAGTTGTTGAAATGTTACCATTCAGTGTAGGGATTGCCTACCCTTCAAGATTCCACAAATGAAAACTGGGACACATCTGATCAAGCAATATCAGAATGTGGTCAAAACTTATTGATGAGGAAAAACACACAAGCTAGGAAAGGCTGCAGCAGTTTGCTTTTGCCTGAGCCTGCTGGGACAAGCAAGATTCTGACCCTTCTCTTCTACCTCTCCTTGCTCCTTTTACACTTTGAACTCAGCTTGCATCAACTGAAGCAAGCTGGGGACAAAAGGAAAATCAGAAGAGGAGAGAGAAACTGGTATAGTTAACAAGTGGTTGAAAAAATGAGATGGCAGAGGATTGACTGGGACTATCCCCATCAAATCAAGACTGTTTGGAGCGTATGGGATTGGGTAGCACTAACTCATATGTGGAGATCTGTGCTACACAACTGTGATGAAGGATCTTGGCTATGGTCTCCCTACATTAAATTAATTATTTCTATTCTGCCAGGAAATAAACTAAAGGAAATACTGTTTTTGTATTAGTGTTAATCAGTCCACTGAATACTGTTCTTAGTGCAATCCACAAACCACTTCAGGCAATATTCCTGCAATTAAATCAGCTTCAGACCTTTGAGAAAGTCAGAAAACACTGGAGAGAACTGTTCCCTTTGTCCCAGTTACCTATTTCAGTTGCCAAGTATCAGTTCCTCATTTCTCTGCTGCAATCTCCCTAAAATTCTTTCTAAAATAGCCTGGGCTATATGTGGAAGCAAATGGGAGGAAAACCCCACACAGAAGCCACTGCCTTTTGAACCACCAGCCCAAGATGTTTGGCAAAGCATGGAGGTACCTGTGTCGCCTTGAGAGGAGAACCCAAAGACTCCCTCTGGAGTCTTTAGTGATCTAAGCAAGGTGATGGTCCCTTGACACCAAGTATTTCAAATTTATAAATCACATGGTCAAGCTGATTCGGCTATACTTCATATAAGTGTAAGGCAGTGGCAAAATGGCTGTCATGCATTATTGCCATTACTTTCCAAAAATCTCTCTCTTTTCTTTATTATTGTATGGTTGTATGGAGATAGAATTGGAAAGATCTGCCTCACTCTGAAGTTACTGATAACTTCAGTTATCCCTTGCTCTTGCCTTTCATGTGCTGCAGAATCGAGAAACAGTTAAGCAGGTTTCGAGGATGGCTACCTAGAAAGCCGATGAGGCTGGACAAGGAAAGGCTGCCAGACCTGGAGGAGAATGACTGCTACACTGCTCCATTCAGTCAACAAAGGATTCATCAGTGAGTGTTCTAAGCAAAAGAAATCTTGAGAGAAATAAATATGGTTTTCAGTTCATATCAGAGGGTATGGAAGGTACTATCTAGCCTCTTATTATGGTTGGACTCTTACTGCATTGTTTTAAATTTGCTCAAACTTTGCATTTTGATCTCTTTTTACTAGACTTCTCTAGAGAAAAATGATGTTTTCTGAATTCAAAACAGCTGCAAACTATGTTGTTGTTGCTGTTGTTGTTGTTGCTGTTGTTGTTGCTGTTGTTGTTGTTGTTGTGTGCCTTAAGACTCATGGTGACCCTAAGATGAACCTCTCATGGGACTTTCTTGTCAAAATTTATTCAGAAAAGGTTTGCCATTGCCTTCCTTTGAGGCTAAGAGAGTGTCACTTGCTCAAAGTCACCTAGTGGGTTTGAATGGCTGTGTCTCCCAGCATCCTACCTCAACACTCAAACCACCATACTTCACTGATTCTCACCATATATCTATTTGATAGAAATAAGACACTGATATTAATTTGTTTTTGTTTATTTAATTTCATTTTAACCATATATTCAAATTTGGATAGAAACATAACTATCAAAATAATACAAAATCAATTACAAGAAAAACAAGAAAACATGAAGAACAGAACGTCAATAATTAAAATTGCAGTAGACCCAATAATACTTACAAGTTTCAGCATACATAGCACAATCCAAAACTATACTTAATATTGCCTTGCAGATATATCTATTTAAGAAATATGGCAAACTCTTCTAAGTGTGTAATAAAAAATACAAA
Source organism: Ctenosaura bakeri (assembly GCA_948474755.1). Classification (NCBI taxonomy): domain Eukaryota; kingdom Metazoa; phylum Chordata; class Lepidosauria; order Squamata; family Iguanidae; genus Ctenosaura; species Ctenosaura bakeri. Next base: position 151,173 of record CAOLHI010001548.1, read on the forward strand.
TGACCCTATGACTCTGTACATTAACAAAATGATATTTTAAAAATCTAAGCAATAACCCTATCTCTTAAGTGCATTTATTCATTTGGTATTCCTTAATTACCTTTAATAATCTGTGGTAGTTCTAGTTCATATCACATGAGAAAGATTCCTGTACATATATGGGACAGGATGGGAATAATTTGTACATGAGATCAGGGTCTGTGAATCTTTAAACCATAGTAGCACCTTAACTCTTAGTGTCTTTTGTGAATGTTATAGGAAATGAATGGATGTTGAATAAAAGCAAAACAATAAAGCTCAAAAACTGCTTTGATGTTTCTATTGAACTTCCAGTAAATCAAAGAGTTGTTGCATATACTTTTATTGAAGTGTAACATTAACTTTAAACCAAAGTTGAAATTTGCTATCTGGAATGTTTCCAACTGCAGTATATCAAAGAAATCAATTCTGCATGTAGATGATCTGAGGGAGACAGATGGAGAAACACATCTCACTTATCTTTCCTGAATTGGGGTATTTGGTTGCAGTCTTAAACTGGTGATCTGTCCAGTGTACCAATCTGTGATGATCAAGAATATGACTAAAGCAAATTTCACTCTACTGATGTTGTACATTCCAGCTGTTTTTGTTAGCTTTAGAAATTGCTTTTGTATGAAATGTCTTCCAAGTAACCCTGCTGAGCAGAAATGTCAGATTGTGATTCATTGAATTGTCTTTTCTTGTCTTCTACAGCTGTTATGTCAGAAATGTCAGTGACACTTTTTTTGTATTGTCATGAACAATAACCATCTTCCTTGCATCTGATATTTTTAACAAACAGCTTCATCATCCACAACAAAGACACTTTCTTCAACAATGCTACAAGAAGTAGAATTGTCCATCATATTTTACAGAGAGTGAAATATGAAGAAGGAAAAAATAAAATTGGTAAGTGTAGGAAATCAGCAGAGTTTTCATATTAGCTTTTCCTGGTATGTATGCTGATAGTCTTAAGAGAGGCCATGACTCTCATATTATTTTCTCATAAGCTGTACTCTCTCCTCTTGTACTTTAAATTCGACATTACAAGAAGTCCCTGCTTTCAACGCTGCATTATCTGACAACTTGCTCTTTCAATGCTTCCAAATTAAGGACAAGTTCCATTAATTCAATGTGGGGTCTGTAGATCCCCTGGTTGAATTAACAGAACTTGTCTGTATTGCAAGCATCGAAATAGCAGGCTTCTGTCAGTTCTTCCTGCCTACAAAGGCTCACTTGGGACTACCCACGTATTTTGTGCAAAGCGAGCTCAGAGGGGGGAAAAGACACCAAGCCAGCTGAGAAACTTTACAAGCAGCCAGGCAGGCAGTCCCAGGCAAGCCTCTATAAGTCCTTCATGTTCCATATAATTGACAGGTTCCACTTTTTTTATTTTTTATTTTTACCATTTCTGCTATCTGACAGTGCTCCAGTCCCTAACCTGTCAGATAAGGGCAGCAAGCCTGTGTGCTTTAAATACCAACCAGTAACAAAGAACTCTGAGAAATGTAGGAGGCTGCTTCTGTATTTTGATCTTTATCTTTGCTTGTGCTTGTACCGTTTAAAAATGTTTTAAAGAACTTCCTGTTCCCCTTCCAACATGAAACCTTTTTGTACTGCAATAATTTTAGTCCTCCCTGTGGTATATTGAATATTTTTGTTTCTAGGTCTGAATCGATTGCTTACAAATGGCTCCTATGAAGCTGCATTTCCTCTTCATGAGGTATTTTTCCATCTTTTTTTTTTTTTTTTTTGGCAGGTTCAGTTCATTCCCTAAAGTACTTTAACCACCATTGTTCTCAGCGGCATTAATCTTTATTTTCCCTGATTTAGAGAGAAAGAGAGAGAGAGTTAACTCAAGCTTCTAGGGACATCTATTTCCTTCTCTCTTTCTTCTTCTTTTTCTATAATATTAAAGGAGAGAGAGAGAGAGAGATTTCTATACCATCATTCTACTGTACAGTAAATACTGACCCCCCCCCAAAAAAAAACCCAAGGAGAGCTTCACTTAAAATCTTTGGAGAATAGCTCAGATTCATGAAAGTGTTTTTAAAGGTGATGCTCACAAGAGATTGTTTGTGAGTTTAAAGCAGGGAAGGAAAATCCATGCCCTATGGGGCCTAATCTGGTCTCCTATTCTACCTCTTAACCTTAGAGGAAGCCCCCACCAGCAGGTTATAAGATGATCTTTGCAGAGATATTCCCACTATTGTTCATGATCAGCAACTGGAGATAACCATGGGGATCCATCCCACACAGCATGCAGCTTGTCCCCCCATTACTTCCCATGTAGGATGCATGGAAGCAACACAACCAAGGTTATAGCTAGAGAAATGTTCTACTGCCTTATTGAGGTCCCAACTCTGCTGCAGTTGGTTTTCTCCCACCTTAGCGAAGGACAGAATGAAATTAATCCTCTTGATATCATTTTGCCCTTGGAAGAGGGCTTTTATCTGGTTCCCTACTCCAAATAAGTTATCCACACCTGCATTATGTGTCAACATCAGTGCCTTGTAGAAGCACGTCTAGTACATTAGTGAAAACTCAGGAGTGCTAGTATTATTACGTGTTCATTCTTTCCTGTTTTCACAAGACAACAAAAAGCTACATTAGATGATGCTTCCAATGTTCAAGATTGCTTTATGTAAAATGTAAACCAGACCACAAGGTTAAATTGGATATATCTCCAACTCTCATACATCTGATATAGTTTATTGCTATGTGCATATTTGCATGTACAAAACAATTATTCTGCATGCAGACAAGTATGAATACTAATTCTCTGCAATTATATGGATTGTATGCATTGAAAATTGTTGGGGTAATGGATATTTATCTACTGTTGTCTCTTTTATATATGTATTTTAGGGTAGTTACAGAGGTAAAAATTCCATAAGAACCCATGGGGCAGAAAACCACAGGCATTTACTTTATGCATGCTGGGCTTCATGGAGAGTGTGGTATAAGTACCAACCTTTGGATCTTGTACGGTAAAACCTTTTTTCAAAAAGTTTTAAAATTTATACTGTTTCGCATATAAGATACTTAATCTCTGTACAGAAAGAAGCAAGGAAATGTTACATGTGAATACCAAACAAACATATCAACGTGGGGTAGTCTCAGCTCCCCCCCTTTTTTTTTAGTTGCTTTTCCCCAGTAAACTTATGCCACAAATATACATGCGGCTCTGTGGCATGAATGGTTCCATGAGTGTGTTCAGAGAACAAGACAACCTATGCTCAGAAATCACAGACTTCAAGCTATGGGTGTCCCTGTGGTTTGGTATCTCATTCACAATGCTATGTGCCACCTCAGGAGCTCTATCAGAAAGAGTGATATCTCTAGCAATGCTCTTTTTTAAGTGTTAAACTCTTTCTATAGTTACAGCTAATTAGATTTCTGGCAATGGTAAATCTTGCATTGGCACCCTGGATGGCATCTTGCCTACTTAAGGACTGCATTATGAAGTCACAGGTCTCAGTATAATATTCTTAGGTAAAAAGTAGTGGCTTTCATCCCAATCCTAAAGTTTGATGCTCCAGCATAGAAGTGCTGAAAATGAAGCATGCCAACCTCCTTTCCAGACTTTCATTACCAAAGGTGACATTACATCCGCATTGCGGATAGATGAGCCACCACCAGGAGCTTAGAGTGGACAGTAGTTGCAGGCACTTCTGTGTTGTTAATTTACAGTGGCATTTAAAAGTCTGCTAACAACGCAATATACTAGTTGTGCATTTTCCATCTCATGTAGCAACTGGTAGGAGATCTGTCTTCTGTGTATTTGTTTTCAAATTGTTTTTTAATAAAAAGAGGTAAATGTTTCCAAGGAAACATTAGACTTTTTAAAAAATAATAACTGCAATTCTTTTGAAGTAGCTGAATTACTATATTGTTTTTCCTTTTTAAAAAGAATGTTCACTGAAAGGAACAGTGAAAGGAATTTGGTTGGTCTGCAGTATTTTTCTGGAAGTAAAGCTGTTGTCATCACCTGGCACTCTTGACCCACTGCAAGGGTCTTAGCACTCAATTAGAGCCCCCTACTGCAACCTGCCTTGGACTCTCCTTTTAAAACATTTCCAGTCTAGCACTCCAAGCAATATGGGCAGTGGTAGCTATCAGTGTAATGGAGTGGTGTGAGTGGCAGACTACAGCTCTGGAGACCAGCATTCAAATTCCTGCTCAGCCATGGAAACCCACTGAGTGACTTTGAGCAAGTAGTACTCTCTCAGCCTGAGAAGAAGGCAGGGGCAATCAAAAACCCCATAACAGGTTTGCCTTAGGATCACCATTAGTCAGAAACAATTAGAAGGCACAAAACAACAAACTATCAAATTAATTTCTCACAATACCCCAGAGCAATGCTAAGCCAGAGATTTTAAATGGCAGCTAGATCCAACTGCCTGGATTGTTCAGAATACTATTTGGGCTGTTACCAAGAAACATTGCCAGGGCCTTCTGATGGAGGAGGGGGCCCTTTGGTTGAGACCTCCTCAAACCTGCAACTAGTCTTAAATGGAAAATACATTGAAACATGAACTGATCTTACTTCCTACATCAGCTTTGGCGTTCCTTTATTTTCATATAAAAACCTTATTCTGTGAGGTCTTATTCTGAAGATTCATTTACACATATTCTAGAAACAGAACAAGGATCCTCCTAGACCAAGTTGAATTCAGTAACCTGACAAAGGTGGACATAGCTAAGATTTCCCAAATACATTACAGCACATTATATCAACCACAACACAGGTTAACTTAGGAGTACTGCCCATTAGGTGACTGAAATGCTAGTTTGTTTGTTTTTTAAAAGTCTGTTATGCCTGTGAACTGATATTGATCTATGACATTAATTAGTCTTTAAGCTGCTACAGCATGCAGTCTCTTCATTTTACATTGCCTTAGGTTTTCATTGTGTCAGGATATTGATTCTTTCTTTGAATATTGATAGTGTCATAGATTCTTTATTTTCTTTTTCCTTCTATAGTCTAAAACAGACTAAAGGAATTTGACACTGACTATATTTTACCTCAAAAGCAAGCTGATTGTTGTTACTTGTCATCAAGTCAACTTTGACTTATGGCAACCTTATGAACAAGAGACATCCAAGAGCCTTGGCCATCAACTGATCTGCTCAGATCTTGCAAACTCAGGGCCATGGCTTCCTTGATTGAATCAATCCACCTGTAGTCTTGCTCTTCTCCTACTGCCTTCCACTTTGTTGAGCATTATTATTTTTCCATTGGGTCTCACTGTCTCATTATATGTCCAAAGTATGACAGCCTCAATTGAGTCATCTTTGCTTCTAGTGAGTGTTCAGGACCCATTTATTTGTCTTTTTGGAACTTCATGGAACTCTCCCCCGGCAGCACAGTTCAAATGTGTTAATTTCCTTCTTGTCAGCCTTCTTCACTGTCTAGTTTTCATACCAATGCATAGAAACTGGAAATACTATGGCATGGATGATTCTGACTTTGGTTTTTGATAACATCTTTACACTTGCCCTTCTAGTCTTCTGATTTTTTAACTGAAGTCTCTATTTTGATTAATGACTGACTCAATGATACAAAATCTTTAACTATTTCAGTGTCTTCCTTACCCGCTTTAAAGCTATATAAATCATATGTGATTATTATTTTTGTTTTCTTAATGTTTAGCTGTAGTCCTGCTGTTGCTCTTTCTTCTTTAGCTTTTATCAACTGAAATCTTTGCTACTTTTTTTTCAAGTAATATCGTGTCATACATATATCTTAAACTGTTGATGTTCCTTCTCCAGTTTTCGTGCCTGCTTCAAAATGCATATATCTTCAGAATGCATATATCTTATTCAGAATGCATATAACTGTGATTCCCAATAGCTCCTAGGGAGAGTTATTGTATGATACCCATTAGCCAGTCCATGATCTCATAGGCCCTCTTGAGAGATATCAAGAAGTCAATATGCCAAGGCAGCTGGTATGCCCTGTCATCGCATTGCTAGTGAAGTTTACCAAATCACACTCAAGTCACGTTGCTAGAGCACCGAGAAAGCTTGTTCCACTGATGTTTTCTCTAGCAATAAAACTAAAGTCTTAAATCTGCACTCATCAGTCTGGCACAGTCAACAGTAATTAATTTCAGTTTAACCACACCAGCTGGCCACTAAGCTTGCCAGAAATAAATAAGAAAAAAATGTGTAAATGGAATCATAGAGTTCTGTGCATAAATACCCCTAGAGTGCTGCGGGTGAGAGGTGGGGTAAAAGATATCACACATGTTTTGTCAAAGGTTCTGGCTGATCTCTTCTCAGCCTGAGTCTAGTTCACACGTAGTTGTAAGCACAGCTCAAAATGCATTCAAATGTGTAATGATTAGAAAAACAAACATCTCTTCTTGCAACTGGTTAGCTTTATACATTTTAAACTCCATATGCACCTATATTTTAAACTCCTTGTAGGCAATCATTTTCTGACGTAAGGGTCCATCAGATCATTTGTATCACTATGGATGGTTGCCTGCCTGCTGGAAGTAGGATCAACTTAGCAATTAAGATACATTCAAGATAGACAACACTTGATGGTATTTGATGTCATTTGTCTGTACTGATATCAGAGCCAAGAAGATGTATCAGATTGTTAAGTATTCTACTGATCAGACAAGGTGATTGTTACCAAGGTAGTAACATTCTTAATTCCTGAGTTTGCAAATATGCTGCATGCATCATGGGTACCTATGCTTCTTACACAATAGTTGTTCTAGTAAATTGTATGGGCACACTCAGGGTGATGAAGGTGTTTTTAGGGTGACAAAGACCTCCTCTAGGTACTGTTTATAATGAATGTGCAAAAGGGTGGTGGGTGGGAAGCCTATGCAAGTAAGTTGCTGAATATACAACTGTTGCCAATCACTTTTTGCATACAGGTATACATGCATACCTAGACTCAGTTCCTTGGACTGTTTAGGGCACTAAGTGAAGCAATGCCTCCTGCTGACAAATAACTCTTCTACGGCCTACTGATGGACATGTCGGGACGGGGGGCAACAGGGAGTAATTTATCTTTTTACCTCAAACCTGGAGGCAATCATGAATAGGCTTATGTGATCAATATTATCATGAAAATCAGTCCTGAACAATTATTTGAGTGCCAAGCTCCCATCTGATCAAAGTGGTAGGAAAGAAGTAGAGGTACCAAAGCAGGACTTCCTAAGCAGTGAAAATGGTTCCACAAAGTTCATTCTGGCTTTATTGATTATTCCTTTGGCTTTGGATGGCTGAAGAACACTTTTGTATCACTCAGCAGTAATACCCAAGGAACATTTCTGACAAGCACAGAATAATGGAGAGACTGAAATATTGATTTGGCTGTGTATGATACGGTCCATATTGTAGTCTAAATAACTCCTTCTGTCAGTGGTGACATTTATTTTGAAAGTAAATAGTAATGTGATATGAACAGTGCCATTTAACTGCATCAGTGCCTCTGTATGCCTATGAAGCAACTGCCAGCTGTGCTCTTTGAAAGTTCAGTAAGTTTAATATTAAAGGTTAGTGTTAAGTTATATTATTAGATGTTAATAAATCTTCATAAATAGAGCGTAATTTGATCTAGCTGCTTTTGGAACTAAGGCTGGCATCATTTTGGGTCTTAGAATCATTGATGAAGTTGGAGGGCACAGCATGAGCACTCCTTTTTGCAGCTGCAGATCTGGGAGAGATTCTCAGTAAGAGAGAGAGCAGATTTTGCTGAAACCACATTTAGGCAGTGAGAGAACAAGAGGCAGCATCTATTTGTGAGAGAGTGTAGCTGCAATATAAAGAAACCTTAGTGTGTTGCTTCTAATTTGGTTCTCCATGCTAAATTATAGACTTGGATTCAAGTAGACCATGTAAATACTTGCCATAAATTTCACAAGCTTTAAGTTTTCCTTCTCAGTGGAGCAGACACATATTGCTATTCAGTGTTTGTCAGCCAAGCAATTAGGACAGAAGGTTTTTTCATGAAGAAAAGACAAAGATCTGCAACAGTTGCCAGCATGTCTTTACATTGCCAGCCCTGCTGTCTTTGTTACAAAGTCCTAGATTATCCTTATAGAGGTAGTTGTCTACCTGCGATATTCCTGGAGCCTTCTCAATGACAAAAGAATAAAAACGACTATCTTTGGCATATGGCATATGGCATAGCATATCAAAGTCAAACCTTAAGGAAGATAATTGCAATAGGCCAACTTTCCCCAAAAGACGTATAAAATATACACTATTAAGTTAATGCATATAGATTGCCTTGGTTGAGCTGGGGAACAACAAAGTATTTACCAATTCAAAGCCAAATGTTGATGTTATTTATATGATAGTACAATTGCCATCTTTCTGATGGAAAGTGTATGTGATGAGACAGCCTGTATGCTTCCAGGACTTTTGGACAAGGAGAAAGAGGGCATGTATTTCAATACATTTCAGTACATTTTGCACATGGAGCTTCAATATTTGCATTAAATGTATTTATATTAGCCAAGATGAGACTCAAGAGCCGGTGTGGTTGTACTGGTCTGAGTGTTGGACTTCGACCCTGGAGACCAGGGTTCGATTCCACGTTCTGCCATGGAAACCCACTGGATGACCTTGGGCACATCACACATTCTCAGCCCCTAGAAAACTCTGAAATAGGTTTGCCTTAGGGTCGCCGTAAGTTGGAAATGACTTGAAGGCAACAATAAGAAGATGAGGCCTATGGCACCTTTGGTTTTCTAACAGCCAGATAAGTCATCAAATAACTATATTAATCATGTAGACTTGTCTTCAGTTAAGAGAACTTCTCAGCAATGCTATAAGGGATATTCAAAAAGGAAAGAAGTTTTAAAATGTACAGTGACCAATTATCTACTCAATATTGTAGGATTCTCTACCATAATACAAACTCTATGTTAATCTATCTTTGACAGAACCCATACTATACTGGATTTCTATACTGAGTGGAACAAATGCACAACATGTAGGATTCCACGTATATGAAAGACGAATAGCTTAGTACACAACAGGTTTCATACCATTTGTCAGAGCAATGGAATCTCAACTTTTTATTTTTATTTATGTTTACGTTTACGTTTATATAAATTATGCTTTTATTTATGAAATGCAAAACCTAACATCCTTATTCTATTGCCACATAATGAAATTTTTATTTATATTTACATTTATATAAATTATGCTTTTATTTATGAAATGCAAAACCTAACATCTTTTTTCTATTGCCACATAATCCAATTTTATTTATCTTTATGTTTATATAAATTATACTTTTATTTATGAAATGCAAAACCCAACATCCATATTCTATTGCCACATAATCAAAGAGTATCCTTTTATGTTAAGAGCCAATTCTAAATACCATTTTTATAAATGTTAATAATTTTCCCTACGTTGTATTTTTAACAGGCGATATTTTGGTGAGAAAATTGGTTTGTACTTTGCCTGGTTAGGCTGGTACACAGGAATGCTCTTCCCAGCTGCCTTCATTGGACTATTTGTCTTTCTGTATGGAGTAGCTACACTGAACCACTGCCAAGTCAGGTGAAGTAAAAATGAAAAATTGCTACTGGTCAAGTCATCCTTCATTAACTTGTGAGAACACTGTGTATATTCTCCTATGTATATTTCACTAGTTCAAAGCCAGTGTATTAATTGATGGGTTTGACTTTGAATGCACCTTTTTCTGCTTTGTTTACTGTAACATATTGTACTATATCATGACTAGGTCTTCTTTTGGGCACACAAGACAATAAGAAACATTCTGTAAATTGGTAGGAAGGGGAAGGACACAGCTACTAATCTCTTCATTCAAAAACCAGATGTCTTCCTTACCAAAAGACCATTTGTCTACATGCTACTATATATGAGAGCAAACATACATTTGGCTTTTCTTCGTGTTTATTATTTTCCCCAAGCATCTCTACTTACTCCTGCTTTCCTTTCCTATCTCTTTCCTGTCCTTTTCTGTCTTTTTTTTCTTCTCCTTATCTTATTTTGGCCCTGGGAGCAATAGAAAGCTTGTAGGAAAGATTGTACTTTAGCAATGAACCACACATGCAAGTTTATCTCTCCCTTTCTGAAGCTTCAGTTTGCGACTGCATGTGTGAAATAGTCATCCACTGAACCTGGAAGCAGTTCAATATAAAAGGCTTGGAGCAAAAAATCTCCCATGGCTCATTATATGCTCAGGACTATATCCTGTCAATGGAGCACATGTGCAAGTTTACTACACATGTTTTTAAAAATTCTTTTCCCCACCTCTGCTTTATAAAAGAAACACCTTTAAATAGCTTTCTCTTTTTTCAGCACATGCATAATTTAGAGTCAGCATGTTGTAGTTTAAGTGTAGGACTATGTTTCTGGTAGACCAGGGTTTGAATCCCTGCTCAGCTGTGTAAACCTGCTAGGTGATTATGGCCAAGTCACACTCTTTCGCCTCAGAAGAAAGCAATGCCAACTGCTCCAAAACTAACAAAAAAACTCTGTGATAGAATTGCCTTATGATCTCGATAAGTCACAAACAACTTGAAGGCACAGCACAAGTATAACATAACTTAAAGTCATGAATGTGCTTAGAGAACTTAAAGGAGAAAAACAAATCATAGAATCATAGAGTTGGAAGAGACCGCAGGGGCCATCCAGTCCAACCCCCTGCTATGCAGGAACACACATCAAAGCATTCCCAACAGATGGCCATCCAACCTCTGCTTAAAAACTTCCAAAGAAGGAGACTCCACCACACTCCGAGGCAGCATATTCCACTGCTGGGCAGCTCTGACCGTCAGGAAGTTCTTCCTGAGGTTCAGATGGAATCTCCTTTCCTGCATCTTGAATCCAGTGCTCCTTGTCCTAGGCCCTTTTCGCACGCAGTTTCTTTTGCAAGAGGGTTCCTTGAGCATCGCATAAATAGGAGCGGTGGTCCGTACGATGCACTCCCATTTATGCGATGCTCATGAGCCTAACGCGAACCGCGCACGCACCTTTTCATTTTCGGCTTCAAGCCGAAAATGATCCGCGGTCACGCAAGGCTCCCAGGGCCTGCACACACTTACCTGCGCTGCGGTACATCGCCCCAGGCACGCCGGTTGCGCTTCCTCCCCCAGCGCAGCCTACAGCTCCCAGGCTGCACTGCAGAAGGAAGGGGTGGGGCGGTAGCGCAACCAGGAAGCCAGCTGCGGGACGAAGGAGGAGCGAAGAGAGTGCCTCGCACAAGAGCCTGCTTCTGTGGATGGCACCCCCCACCTCCGCCATAAGGTAATGTGCGGAAAAGGCCCTAGTCTCTGGAGCAGCAGAAAACAAGCTGCTCCCCCTCGACATGCCATCCGTTCAAATATTTAACCATGGCTATCATGTCCCCTCTTAACCTTCTTTTCTGCAGACTAAACATACCCAGCTCCCTAAACCATTTCTCATAGGGCATGGCTTCCAGACCCTTCACCATTTTGGTCACTCTCCTCTGAACATGCTCCAGCTTGTCAATATCCTTCTTGAATTGAGGTGCCCGGAACTGGACACAGTAAATCATTAAATGTTGTGCTTGTATGTAAGAATGTAAAGGTATACTGACCAAATATTTTCTTCTTTCCTTTGTGCCTCACTATTGCGCTTTGTCTACTTCTCTTCCCTTCTGGCTCTGTGGTTCCATGCCCCATATATATCTGTTTCTCCTCTATGTGCCCATAGGCATCTGTGCCTCCTGTGTGTGTGTGTTAATACACACTGTTTTTCTGTGCTATCTATAAACAAAGAGGACTGAGGAGGGAACCTATTATGGAATGATTGTATAATTCAGAAAGATGGTCTGATTGATGTGGCTTGCTTCTTTAAAGCCTCAGTGATTTCCAGTTGTAAAATGGGGGACAAATGTTTTCCAGAAGGTCCTCTAAATGATGATCTCTAACTTCCTTAATAGTATAATATATGCTATGTATCCACATAACATATGTTATATGATCTGGAGTGTTTTCCTTTGCATGCATTTTTATAAGTTCCTGCTTCCTAGTTGTGTCAAATCTGTATTTTGGCTTATATTTGCTCTACTCTGCCAGGTTCAATCCCTTGGGACATCAAGTTCTTCTCCTTGGCATTTCCAATATTGTCCCTATTTTCATTAGCACAGCACTGGAGGGTATGTGGTACTTGTGTGCCAAGTACAGAGAGAAGAGTGACATAAAGAGACTCACAGTGATTCTCGCTACAGGGATTTGTGATGCTTTCCTGAGTTTATCATCTCCTTCACAAGCAGCCCCCCATAATGTAGAGCTGTGTGTTTGGCACAGAAAGAGGAGTGAGACCTAGGCCTTTTCCGCACCGGGCTTTTAAAACGGTGCAGAGCATCCTCCAGGGAGGATGACTGCACCTGGGAGTGGGCTGGGTCTGGACTACTTTGTGTAGTTCCGGACCTCAGCCCACTCCGGAAAGACCCAAAGTGGTCGTTCAGCGTGCTTTTGAAAGACCGCTTAAAACAGGTCTTTCAAAAGCACGGAGCGCACCACTCCCTGGCCGCGCTCTGGTGCAGATTTGCAGGCTTGCACCAGTGTGAGCCTGCAGATCTGCCAGGGGCAGGCTTTAGGCTGGCGAGCTTCACCAGTTGGTGGGGAGCCTCCACCAACGAGAAGCCGCCATTTTCGTCCCTGGAGCAGTGCAGAGCAGCAGCCACAGACTGCTCCGGATCAGCCTGGACCCGCGGGTGGAGCACACAGGTCCAGTAAGTACCGGCACGGGGTGATTCCCTCATCCCGTGCGGAAAAGGCCCTAGATTATAAATTTATTATAAATTGCTTTATGAATTTTATGATACTTTGGTACATTGTGTCTAGAGAGCATGTATTCTCTTTTGTTCCTCTAGACCCACTGCCTTCCATATCAGTAAAGGAACACCTGAAAGTATTGTCACTCAATGCCTTCTGTACTACTGACAGCAATACAGGGAAGCGTTTGATGATTAATCTATGTACGCTACCCATTTTTTGAGAATCAACACTCAGCATTTGGCACAACTAATAATTACAGAATATGACACCACTTATATCTGCCCTGCCTTTAACATAATGAAAAATTATATAGTTCTGGGTAACAGCTCTGAAAATCCCTTTCAAGAAAGCTAGCCAATGAGAAAATAGTAAGATAAATATGAAGAAAAATGCCCTTCTTTTCTCAAAAGAATACTGAAATATCACCATAAACAGCTATAACATTATGTAAAGATACCATTACATCTTTATAACTCATATAACTGCATACAGATCAGCAGTCTGTGTATTCACATATACAGACTGTATGCATGTCAAGTGGTACATGTTGAACAACCAATTGATGCACATACATCTGTGAATCAATTCTAAGCCTAAAGTTTCAAAAAAAAGTTGCCCTTCTTCCTTTTTCCTATTTTAGACTCCAAGATAAGGGCAAGTTTTTCTTTTACTCAACATACCATTGTCTAAATGATGAAAGCTCTTTGAAGCAGGCTTGTTATAGTGTGAGCTATTAATCATTATCTCTTTTCTTTTCCAGTAAAGAAGTCTGCCAAGCTACAGAGATTATAATGTGTCCTATCTGTGATAAATACTGTCCCTTCATGAGGTTGTCAGATAGCTGCATTTATGCCAAGGTAGAAATAAAAGAATGCTTTTTTTCTCCAACACTTTTTTTCATATATTTAGTGCCATGAAAAATTGTATACCTTAAAAAAAAAACTTCTCTCGGCATCAGTTTTAAGACTGCAAATAAGTGCCACTTCTTCAAATAGAATGATTTTAAGGATTTAAAATATTCATGAAAACTAGACCAAATAAACTGTAGTACTAAAAATGACATTTTGGTATGTATGTGATTGTTGATAGAAAAGTTCAGAGAAGAACAGGGGGCTGTAGAGATGGAGTACCACAGAGACAGAATACCACAATTCAATCCTGAATATACCTGATTTCATCTGATTTCAGAAACTAAGCTTGGTCTGATAGTGGTTGATATTTAGATGGGAGACTACCAGGAATCTCCAGGGCTCAGGAAAAATCCTGCTGAAATTTTGAGAGCTGCTGAGAGTCCTGAGCTAGGAGAACCAATGGTCTCACTAACTATAAAGTAACTTGCTATGTTTCTATGATGTAATGGAGAAATGTTAGAATCCTGAACAAAATCATACTGCATTATTTCCCACAACAAAGCCAATGTTATTTCACTGTTAATTTTCAGATATTTTACCGCCTACTGTTTTCTGTGCAGTTCTGTGCTTTTTCCTTGATGATCTAGGCCATTTCTGCACTACACTCTTATAGCGCGATTATTCCACTTTCAACAGGCAGCCCCTCCTGAAACTACAAACCCCAGGATTCCATAGGATGTTGAAAGTGGAATAATCGCGCTATAAGAGTGTAGTGCAGAAATGGCCCTAGATTCTACTTTCCACTGTAAATCATTGAAGTATATCTTCCCTCGGACCTTCTGTTATCAGTTCATATGACAGCAGAGGAAACAACCACTAGGCTAGATCCAGATTATGACTTCCATGCTCAGCAAGGCTCTGACACCACCCAAGTCTTGCGGGACTTTCCTCCCTTCTACTCCTGCCCTAGAGCTAATCCTATTCAGCAGGGTGCCCTCCGCTTTTGTGTAGCACATTCATTGGGTGTGAGAGAGTGGAGACGTCAATCTCTGCCAGCCTAATTGCATGTGTCTAAATCTGGATCCAGTCCAATGGTTTTACTTTTACGTGTTTTCAGTGGAATTAATTGCTTACCTGTCTATCAAGGTCTATAATTTCCCCTTGGAAGAACACCTCAGACTCACTCCCCCTTGATGACTACACTGTTATAGTGCTATTATTCTACTTTAACTGGCATGGAAACAACCTATGGAATCCTGGGATTTGCGGTTTAGGGAGGAGCATTAGGAAGCTTCAGCTAAACCTCACTAAACTACAAACCCCAGAATTCCACAGGATGTTGTTATAGCATTTAAAGTGAAATAATAGCGCTAAACAATGTAGTGTGATAAAGACCCTAATGATTACATGTTTCCAGAAGCCTCTTGCAAACAAGAATATTCTCCTATGCTGCCAGCCACCTGACTTGCTGAAACAGTGGGCTGTTAGTAAAAATGTATGAAAGATTTTGTTTGTTACTAATGACCTATTTATCTGTACATGTCAAACTTTCCCTACTCAGTGTCTGTACTCCTATCATTAAAACTAAATACATCGGGAAGCTGAAACAGATTTCCTGAATAGCGTGTATATCTTATTTGTACAAAACAGCTGCCTATCTTTCCTAGGTGACACATCTTTTTGACAATGGCGCCACTGTCTTCTTTGCTGTTTTCATGGCAGTGTGGGGTAAGTCCTGCTTTAAAGATTGATCTTGTCAGTGACTTTTTGTTTAATATGCCTGAGATGCAAAGAATGGTTTTAATTGTAACATATCTAGTTTCATTGTCATCAGTATGCTAGCGAGAGGCATCATTCCTACGTCATGAAACCTATGTCATGTTACCCAAAGTCTCACATATGGCCCATCTTTCACCACATGTGACTTGTGTTGCAGAGCACTTGCTATATTTCTCAAAGAATTAGCCATGTTAGTCTCTGGAAGCCTAAAAAGAAGAAGGGAGGAGAAGAGGGGGGAAGAAATGTGGCAGCATCTAACTGGTTTTTATTTTAGTGTTAAACTTTCATGGACATAAACCTACTTCTTCTGATGCAGTACAGAGTATAAAGCAGAGCTTCCCAAACTTTTCATGTTGGTGACACACTTTTTAGACATGCACCATTTTGCAACACAGTAATTCAGTAAGTGGAGGCAGCCCCTTCACCGGAGCCTGGCCCGCAGCCCTTCCACCCATTATGTTTGCACGACACACCTACACACTGCAGCTGACACATTAACATGTCGTGACACACAGTTTGGAAAGCTCTGGTATGAAGCATATATCTACAGTGATGAGAGTGGTATAGAATGTAATGGGATCCAGAAAGATGCAAATCATGTCCTTTGCCCTAAATTTTCAAAGGGTTGGGTGAGATGATGCAGGTCTTTTACAGGGAAACTGACTTTTGGTAAGCAGATTTTTTGCTTTTACACGTCAACACTAACTGACTACTGTAAAGTTCTGGAGGACCTATATTACCTACCTAGCCCAGGTTGTGGGTATCCTGCAAGCAAAAACTTCAATGTGTGCCTCTCAGAATGCATTCTGCACATTGCAGAAGAGGCCTGGAGAGCAAGCTGCTTTTTCAAAGTCCACAGCTGTTAACTTTGTCACCTAGAAACATTGGAATAGTTCTGAAGAATGGTAAGTTTCACCACAAAACAGTTTGAAAGCCAGTGACATTTCAGAGAGGATAATGTCTGGGAATCAGCTTCTTTCCAGTCGCAATATAATATGTGATTTCAAATATTTGTCTCTGAACATTTTTTTCAAATCTATAGGTAAAATTACAAATAAAGGATTTTTCAGAAAACATATGTATCCATCACATTCATGCAGTGGATAGTGAGTGATAATGTCTATATGAATTAAATTGTTATTCAAGAAGTAACCAATTTCTTGAACCCAGTATTCAAATTAATAATAGTTTACCAGCTTGCACATTTGATTGTGACCTTTGGTACTCAAATTAGTTGTCTACCTATGATATACACAATTATTTTGTTTCCAGCCTTTTTTCCATGGAAAACCAGGAAACAATCATGTCTTCTGAGCCAAAAATAAGACTGTGACTGTCAGGATATCCTGCTGGGAGGAAAAGCTCTGCAGAATTTGTGCAAGCTTGGCTGAATCTTTGTTCAAGCAATAATATTACAGTTGCAACATTTATTTCAAAAACAATCTTAGAGCTGTAAAATGCTTGTAGGGAAAGCTTTGTAGCTCCATGCTTTGCACATAAAAGATCCTAGGTTCTACCGCTGATGTTTCCAATAAGATTTGGGGAAGACCTCTGTCCCAAACCCTGGAGAGCCACTGCTAGTCAGTGTCAATAATACTAAGCTAGGTTGGCTAATAATGTAAGACAGCCTCCTATGTAATACGTTTCCCTTTTGTATATTTCTGAAAAGAAGGCTAAAATACTGCTGGAGAAAATCCAAGACAGCATTTCTCTTTTCATGTACATCTCTGATTAGATCTGTAATGGTATATTTGATTAGAAATCCTGTAGTACAATAGTTTTGTTCATCTATAGAATCAAAGTGTATGCTTCCAAGCTGGAAAGTGGGTGCTTTTCCTTCATTTCATAGCTCAGTGCGCTTATAAAAGTCATCCTTGCATTAAACACTACACTGACCATTTAAGCTTTATATGTATTTATTCCCAAAGGCACTATTTCATAAATGTTAGTTGTGCTTTTATCAAAAGACATGCTATTTAAAAATGTCTGCTTATGCAGTGCAGGAAAATGCACCCATGTAAAGGTATTCAACAATAATAAAATGATAATTAAGCAGAGTAGCACTCTAATTAAATCTGTGAGTTCAAATTAAATGAAAGTAATGTTTCAAAGAACTTCATGGGGTTATGACCTTCTTTCATTAGGATGTCTATTTTTTTATCAGAAGCTGGTGCTGTAGTGGCCCATGGTCTCAGCTGGTAGGGCTCAGCCTGAAATGACAGAGTGAAGCCCCCCACGCACCTAATGCTTGGACCAGAAGCTGTCAGTGACTGGATGGCTATTCATCAGACATGCTGTGGTAGTGGATATCCTGCATCAGTGGAGGCTGAGCTAAATGACATTGGATGGAGGTCCATGTCAATTCAGTGCTCCTAGGATTCTACAAATTATTTACTTTCCATAATCTAATACTATATGTATTTTCCTTTCGTTTATCTTAGCAACTGTTTTCCTGGAATTTTGGAAACGAAGGCGAGCAGTAATTGCTTATGATTGGGACTTGATAGACTGGGAAGAAGAGGAGGTTTGTATGGACATGTTGCAGTTTCCTCAGCTATAATAGAGAGAGGATTTAGCAGACCTGGTTGCAAAAAAAGAACATCAGATTGTTTCTCTGTCTCTCTCTTTCAAAGCTTTTCTAGGCCATCACATCTTACATTAGCTGAGTCACAGACACAGCAGGTGAATGAAATCAGTCAAGCAACATTTCCTGAAATAAAATGATTGACAGTAAAGATTGTGTTGTCTTAGGCCTAGTTCTCATGGAGATGGCAAGCTTGTGTGCTGGTTTGCATGCTGAGATGGAGCCAGTGTGGTATAGTGGTTTGAATGTTAGACTATGACCCTGGAGACCAGGGTTGGATTCCCCACTCAGCTATGGAAGTCCACGGGGTGAGGGCAGCACACATTCTCCGCCTTAGAAAACCCTGTGATAGGATCGCCTTAGGGTTGTCATAAGTTGGAAACAACTTAAAGGCACACGACAGCAACAACAATGTAAGGATACTAGCCTGCTAATCCATAGCTTAGCAAGTCAAGATAGAACTTCAGACCAGGCTCTTGCCCTTTTCCTCATTTTGCTTTGGCATTTTCATCCTAGTCCATATAAACCAGAGTTCCCTGTTGCAGCAAGAGAAGTAAATAAGAAATGTCAACAGACAAATGGATTTAACTAGGGCCACATTTTATTAATAAATGCCAACCAGAGTCTGCAAAGGGGAGTTGGGTATCTGTGTGTGAATTCCATTCTGAATAAATAACAAGCCTTAAAGGTGTCTCAGTAACAACTGGGTAAGTACAGCCTCCTCTCCAGGTCCATATTGATGCTAATGTAGGGATATCTCCCATACCACCCTAGACCTGGACCTTCAGAATTCCAAACAGGTGAGGAAAGTTGGTGATCCAAAACGTGATCCCTGTTCCACTCACAGGTCTCAAGCTCACCTTGGGTCCTGACTGCAGGACCCAGGAACCATTGCTCACCTTAAAGGTGCCTTGTGGGTTCTTGCCAACATTGAACTTTGTAAAATTCACACAATTCCTTGCGAAATATGATCAGTTCAACTTCAGCAGTATCAGTATTAACCAGGATATAAACCTTAAAGGACTAAATTAGACCCAGCAATATGAGCCCTGAAGCATAGGTCAAATCAATTAAGACTATGGTCCCATTCACATTGCAAGATTGTAGTGCTATTCCACTTTTAACCACCATGGTACCATCCTGTGAAATATTAAATGCCAGCTTATAATTTGCTCCTATAAAAAGGGCTACAGCTTGGAATGAATACATCTGTGTGGAGAAGGGAGTGGAGTGAATGACTTGTGGTGAGGGCAGGTGACAGCAAAACCTTGTGGTTCTAATAACAGCAGTAGGGGCTCAACCATGCTGTCCCATGACAACAGCCCTCCTTAACATGGCTACAAACCATACAATTGTTATACCGTGTAGTTCAGCTTTTATTCTGTACCATTTGTAAATAGTACTTTTCATAAACTCTATCTTTCAAAGGGAAGTTTGCACCTCTAAGGAGCTAGAAATCCTAGAGTTTTTAGCTCTTTTGTAAAAGAATGTTAATTTTGTCTGAATAAGAGAGGCTGCAATGCTATAAAAGTTTTCTAGTTGGTAGCAGAAGCAGAAAATCTTTTATTTATTTATTTGTATCCCGCCTCTCCATATGAATCGAGGCGGCGAACAACTTACATATAGCATGTATTTCGAAACATTTCTATACATGCCTCCAGCAAGCTGGGTACACATTTTACCGACCTGCGAAAGGATGGAAGGCTGAGTCAACCTTGGAGCCTGGCAGGATCGAACTCACAACCTTGTGGCTTGTGGCTTGCAGTACTGGCATTTAACCACTGCGCCACCAAGGCTCCCCCCCTTTTTTTTTTGTAGAGACACTTTGTTAATTTCTCAGCAAAGACTTTTTAATGTTTGTAAACTTCTCAGCTATACTGCTTTACTTACTGTATATACTCATGTATAAGTCTAAAAATTTTAATCAAAAAATTGACCCAAAAAACCTAGATCAACTTATCCACTCATGCAGTGTAAATATTGTACCTTAACTATTATCCAAAAAGGAGCCATCCTCTTCTGTGGCAAAAGTCAAGAGCTTGGTCCATCCCAAGAGATCCTAAAAGAAGCATTGATTCTCTCTATTGTCTCCACTGTGGTGCTGCTTTGGCTGTTTTGAATGCCTGGGTGGGAAAATGGCACTTCCCCTCAAAGGAGTGCCCAGAGAATAGAGGGGGTCCATACTACTTTTAGGTTTTCCCAGGATGGACTAAACTCTTGCCTTCTGCCACTCTACTCAGAATAGGGGGTGGTTCCTTTTTTGATCAGAGTTAATACTGTACATTGACTTTTCTCAAAAAAGGAACCATCCCCTTCACCGAGTAGAGTGGTGAAAGATCCGTTTGAATGCCTCGATGGGAAAACGGTGGTGGCCAGGGCCAACTGGCCCCCTGGGGTGGTGCTGGCACTTTCCTTTCTCTGCAGAATGACACTAAACTAAACTTATTCATGGATCATACCAAAATCCATAATTTTGACCTCAAAACCTGCTCCAGGTTATACATGACCTCAACTTACACATGAGTAAATATGGTATTAAATTAAAACATTTACTAGTTCATAAAACTAGAGTGTGACTTGATAACCAATGACCTATTAACTAATGTTCTGGTAAAACCAAAGGACATTTTACGCAGCTTCCTCTAATTCTACTTTAAAATTATTCATGTATTCCCTAGGAAGAAATACGTCCTCAGTTTGAAGCCAAGTACTCCAAGAAAGAGAAAATGAATCCAATATCTGGAAAGCCGGAGCCTTATCAAGCATTTGCAGATAAATGCAGCAGAATTATCGTTTCTGCATCTGGAATATTTTTTATGGTTTGGAAATTTTAATTTCTTTTGAGTTGCTTGAAAACTAGACTTTCTTATCTCTGTTGCCAAAATGGGGGATTTTTAGATTAGTTTTGTATTAGTATGAACAGGTTGCTTACCTGTAACTGTGGTTCTTCGAGTGGTCATCTGTGCCATCATACACTAGGAGCTTTAGCGCCTGCGCGGTAGCGTTCGGAAACTTCTAGAGCTTGTTCGCTTGGCGGGAACCCCTCCCCCACGCCGGTACTGCGCATGCTCCTCCCGCCGAGCAACGGTCTCTCCTCAGTTCTGTCGTCCGCCGTAGAACCTACAGGGACCTGAGAAAGAGGGGAGGAAGGGCGGGTGTGTATGATGGCACAGATGACCACTCGAAGAACCACAGTTACAGGTAAGCAACCTGTTCTTCTTCTTCGTGGTCTCTGTGCCTTCATACACTAGGAGACTGTGTAGCTTACCGGTCGGACGGCGGGTCAGGTCCTACAGCACGGAAGCCAACACCTCACGTCCAAACCGGGCATCTCTGCGCGACCGGCAGTCGAGCCTGTAGTGGCGCACGAAGGTCGATGGTTGGGACCAGGTCGCCACACGGCAGAGTTCATGCAGGTCAACTCCTCGCAGGAGGGCCGCAGAAGTAGCCACAGCTCTGGTGGAGTGGGCTCGAAGCAGGACTGGCGGAGGCTTCCTCGCGAGCTCGTACGCCAGTTCAATAGTCCTCACCACCCACTTGGAGAAGCGCTGGGTGGACACTTTTAGGCCCCTCCAACGTCGCCCATAGCAAACAAAGAGATGCGGCGTCTGTCGGAAGGAAGCAGTCCTGTCCTTGTAGAAAGCCAATGCCCGACGCACGTCCAGGGAGTGGAGGGACCGCTCCAACGGTGTCGTCGGGTTCGGGAAGAAGGCAGGCAGGATGATATCCTGGTTGAGATGGAAACTGGACACCACCTTTGGCAGGAACGAGATGTCAGGTCTCAGGACCACCTTGTCCCTGTGGAAGACCGTGAAGGGCTCATCGGAACGAAGAGCTGTGATCTCACCCGCTCGCCTCGCTGAGGTCACCGCTACCAGGAAGGCAGTTTTCATTGTCAGGAGCCTGTCATCCGAGGTCGCCATCGGCTCGAAGGGCGGCTTCGTCAGCTGCGAGAGCACCAGCGAGAGGGACCACGGCGGTAGCGGCGGCGATACCGGCGGGTAGAGATGATGAAGTCCTTTCAGGAACCGCTTAACGGTATCGTTCCTGAAGAAGGCCGAGGCAGGAGATCGTGGCGGTTGGTATGCCACGATCGCGGAGAGATACACCTTCAGGGATGGAAACGCCAGGCCCTGTTGCCGGAGGTGCAGGAGGAAGTGCAGGACGGTCGAGAGCCCCGCGGGCGATACCGGCTCACTCCTCTCGTTAGCGAAGGTCAGGAAGCGTCGCCACTTGTATTGATAGTTGCGACGGGTGGATTCCTTCCTGGCCGCGACGAGGACGGTACCGAGCACGGGATCGTCTAGTGCGATATCCTCCAGGCATGGAGGGCCAGGCGTGGCAGGTCCGGATGGAGGACTCGGCCGCCGGAGTGGGAGAGCAGGTCCGGTGTTGGTGGCAACCGGAGCAGGTCGTCTCGCGCGGCTTGTAGCAGGGGTGCGAACCAATGTTGCCTCGGCCAGTACGGGGCTACCAGGATCGCGTCGGCTCGGTCGGCGAGGATCTTCGATATCGTCCGGCCGAGCAGCGGGAACGGCGGGAACGCGTAGAGGAGTTCCCCGGTCCACGGAAACTGGAAAGCGTCCCCGATGGAGGCACGATCGTGGCCCGCTCTGGAACAGAATCGGCGACACTTCGCGTTTTCCCTGGTCGCGAAGAGGTCGATCGATGGTTCGCCCCAGCGGTCCCGAATCAGTCTGAACGCCTCTCCGGAGAGAGACCATTCGTGATGGGATGAGGTGTCCCTGCTGAGGGCGTCTGCCGTGGTGTTCTCCTGCCCGGCCAGGTGAACCGCCACGGGATGCGTGTGCAGGCGAATGCACCATTCCCACAGGCCGAGCGCGATGTCGAGCAGGGTCGTGGAATGAGTCCCACCTTGTCTGTTGATGTAGCAGACGGCGGTGGTGTTGTCCGTCAGAATCAGGACCGTGCGCCCCGCCACGGCATGGCGGAACGCCCGTAGGGCTTTCCAGACGGCAAGCAGCTCCAGCGCGTTGATATGGAGAGCGGTCTCGTCGTCGGTCCATCTGTCGCGGACTCTGAGATCGCCGCAGTGGGCACCCCATCCATACAGGGAGGCGTCGGTCGTTACCGTCACCTTCGGTGTCGGCTGTTGGAAAGGCATCCCCGACATGAGATTGCGTCGCGACTGCCACCATCGGAGGGATGAGCGGACGTCTCCCGGCAGCTGCAGTCGGAGTGTCTGTTCGTCTCGCAGGGGGTCGAATATGCGGACGAACCAGTGTTGAAGAGGTCTTGCTCTCAGCCTGGCGAGATATGTCACAGCGGTCGTCGCAGCCATGTAGCCCAAGAGCTGCTGGACGCTTCTCGCAGATAACGTCGGGGCCGTACGAGCGTGAGCGGCGGCCCGGATCAAAGTTTGTGCTCGAGACTCTGGTAGGTACGCCCTGGCGGAGGTCGAGTCGAGCGTCGCCCCGATGAAGTCCAAGATCCTCGCCGGCTCGAGGTGGGACTTCTTCGGATTCACTCGTAGACCAAGGCGGGTCAGGAGTGACAACGTCATGTGGACGTCGTGGTAAAGTCTCTGTTTGCAGGACGCCACCAACAGCCAATCGTCGAGGTAGGGGAAGACGGAAGCGCCCTTCGTCCGCAGGTAGGATACCACCGGGGCCATGCACTTGGTGAAGACCCTTGGGGCAGTCGAGAGTCCGAACGGCAGCACCTTGTACTGGTAACAGGTGTCGTCGACTGCGAAGCGGAGGTACCGTCTGTGCTGCGGGCGAATGGCGATATGGAAGTATGCATCTCGGAGATCGATGGAGGCGAACCAGTCCCCTCGATGTAGGAAGGGTAGGATCGACGGTATCGTGACCATCTTGAACCTTTTGGGGCGGATGTAGTAGTTCACCCCTCTGAGGTCTAGGATCGGCCGGAGGGTACCGTCGGCTTTCGGTACCGTGAAGTACCTGGAGAAGAAGCCGGTGGTCTTGGCCTCTTGCGGGAGCCGCTCGATCGCCCCTTTCTGGAGGAGGGATTGGATCTCTTCCAGGAGGGCCGGACTCGACGGCGTGGAGTAATAAACGCCGCGAGGAGGAATATCGAGAAACTCGATGGCGTAGCCAAGACGGACGATGGAAAGCACCCAAGAGTCCGTAGTGACATACTGCCACTCCGCTAGGTGTCGAGCGAGAGTCGGTCGGTCTCCGAGCGCTGATGGTAGGCTGAAGAGTGGGTATTGGCGGGTCCTACCAGGCACGTCAAAACCGAGACTTTGTCTCGGAGGAGGACTTCTTCGACGAAGGCGGGCGCCGCCTAATCGTGCGTCTGGCCGATGAGCCGGAGGACGGTCTCGACTGTCCAGACTGGGCCGAACGCTGGAACGACGAGGTGGAAGATCGTCGCCAGGATGGTCGGAAGGTGGAGGCCCTGCGGGTCTGCGTGGCCGGCTGCAGCCCGATCTTTTTTGCGGTCAGTCTCGCCTTGACGAGATTGTCCAAAGCTTCGTCTGTGGACGAATTGAATAGGCCTTCACCGTCGAAGGGGAGATCTTCAATCCTCCTTCTGGTGTCCTCCTGGATGTCGGCCGGTCGAAGCCAAGCATGGCGGCGGAGGCCGACGGATCCGCCATGACCCGGGAGGCGATCTCCACTGCGTGCCGGGAGGAGGCCATCTGGTGCCGAGCGATGGAGATAGCCTCATTGAAGATCACGGAGGAGGCTTGGCGGATGTCCTCCGGTACCGCTTCCATCGCTGGTTGCAGGCGATCGAGCACCTTCTTCAGGTATGCCGCGAGGCAAGCCTGAGTGTTGGACAGCCTGATCTGCAAGGAGGCAGCCGAATAGAACCTCCTTGCGTAGGCGTCCAACTTCCTGCCCTCTTTGTCCGGCGGGGTGGTGTGTTGCCTGCCGGAGCCTTTCGTCTGCGCGGACTCGACGACCACAGAGTTCGGTGCAGGGTGATTAAATAGATAACCGGCGTTATCCTTCTGCACCCTGTAGAGGTGTTCTAACCGCTGCGGTATCGGCTGCGCCGAGGCCGGTCTATCCCAGGCGGCCTTCACCAGTCTGGATACCCGGGGCAGGAGAGGCAGCGGGGCCGTGGAAGGTCGCTTCTCCTCGAAAACGGAGAAGGCTGGATCGTCATCCTCCGGCTCCGCATCGGCGA
Organism: Ctenosaura bakeri; assembly: GCA_948474755.1. NCBI lineage: Eukaryota > Metazoa > Chordata > Lepidosauria > Squamata > Iguanidae > Ctenosaura > Ctenosaura bakeri. The sequence goes on from CAOLHI010001548.1 coordinate 176,288, forward strand.
TCTTAAGGCCGAGGGTAGTGGCCATGCGGAGCAGCATCGCAGAGAACTGGTGGACGTCCTCTGGAGCAGAATCTGGGACCGGGTCCCCGAATCCCAACGGAGGAGACTCCTGGGAGGCCGCCTCAGACACCTCAGACTCCGCACTCGAGTCGTACGACTCCGAGCTCGGTGAGTCCTCTCGCCGCTCGCTCTCCGGCTCCTTCGTAGTCGCCGCAGGTGTTGCCTTCCTAGGCTTCTCCGCAGCCGGGGCGGTGGTAGCAGCAGCGTCCCGCTTGGGATGGCTGACCACGGACTTCACCCTCTTGGTGGTGACCGGGGTAGTCTGGCAGGCTGACGTCGTCGTAGCCCGCTCAGTCACCACCGACTCCGTAGGGCGCGTCGCCGTTGCCGTGACCCTAGGAGGTGGCGATATCGCCCGATACCGTGGTGAAGGCTCCCTCGCCCTATGATATCGAGGGGAGGGAGAGCGGCTGAAGGAGCGGCGGTCCGACGGAGATCGGCTTCGGCGTCGACGGTACCGAGCGTCGTCCCCTCTAGGCGAGCGCGATTCGCGCTGTCGACGAGGTGACCGGGACCTCCGGAAGGTCTCCCAGCGACTCGGGCCACGATGGTACCGATCCCGGTACGATGGTGAATGGGACCGATAGGAGGCCGGGCGCTCTCTCCACTCAGATTCCCTCGCGTACCTGGCCACGTAGGACGCCGAGGTGTATCTTGAGGCAGACGAGCGAGGTTGTTCCTCTCTTGTCTCCCTCGGAGGCGGCGAGGCCACCGGACGCTCGGAAGAGCGGGACCGGGACCTGAAGGAGGTCGAACGCCACTCCGGAGAAGCAGAGGGCTCTCTCTGCTGCAGGTCGGCCGACCTGCGACGGCTAAGAGGGCGGTGGCGCTCCTCCACCAGGGTTGGAGGGTCTGCCACAGGCGAGTCCGGGTGCTGTTGGGGAACGTCCTCGATCTCATCCTCCGAGAGGTCGACGGACTCGCCTCGCCCTTTGGAAGGCTGCTGAGTAGGAGGAGGAGTAGGAGGTTGAGCGTCCCCAGCCGGGGAGCGCTTCTTTTCCTTCTTCTTCTTCTTCTTCTCCTTCTCCTTGCCCTTGCCTCCGTCCGGAGCAGGGCGCTTTTTTGCAGGCGTCTCCGTAAGGGGAGCCTCAGCCTTCCTCGCCGTCGAGGATCCTTTAGCTGACTTGGCAGCCGCCGACAGCTTCGGGATCCTCGGTAACGCCGAGATCGGCGTTTCGCCGGTACCGAGCCCGATACCGACGAGGTGGACGGAACGGCAGCCGCCGATACCGTCGATGGCGTGGTCGTCTTCTTGTCGGCCATCTTGGAAGTGGAGGTCTCGTCTATCGCCCGCAGAGACTGCTCCCAACAAAAAGATTTGAGTCTCGCGGAGCGGTTGCGAAGAGTTTGGGGAGTAAAATCCCTACAAATTTGGCAAGTCCGGATATTGTGGGACTCGCCCAAACAGAAGAGACACTCCTTATGGCCGTCGTTGAGGGCAACCTTGCGGCCGCAGGACACGCACTTCTTAAAGAGCGCGGACATAAGACGAAGAAACGCCAAACTCCGAAATCCAAAAAGACGAAAGCCGAAGGGGGAGTCCGAAAGAGAGGTCAAAGACAGTCCGAAAGTCCGTAAAACCGTGAAAAAACAGCAAGCCAAGCACAACGTGAGAGGAACAAACTGAAGAACCTTCCGTACGCGGCGGCGGACGAGAAAGAACTGAGGAGAGACCGTTGCTCGGCGGGAGGAGCATGCGCAGTACCGGCGTGGGGGAGGGGTTCCCGCCAAGCGAACAAGCTCTAGAAGTTTCCGAACGCTACCGCGCAGGCGCTAAAGCTCCTAGTGTATGAAGGCACAGAGACCACGAAGAAGAATAAGCTTTTCCTGCTGTTCAAATGGCCTGTGTTGAAGTATGACATCTAGGGTTTAGAGATAGCCGCTACATAAAGATATTTAACATTTTATGTTAAAATAAAATATTCTTCCTGAAACACACACACTGTAATTATTAAGATTTAGGACAGGCTGACACATTGCATTGTTTGCTTTTCTACATGTGACAGGGAGTCCTAAATCTATGCTAGTTCAGTACATGGTTAGAGTATTTAATATTCAAATAATTCTACCATGATTAAAAAAAATCCCTCTGCATATAATGCTGTCAAAGGAAAATGTTCTGGCTTAATATTAGTGCAGGATGATGATGATGATGATGATGATGATGATGATGATGATGATGATAGCAACATTTATTTATAACGCTCTTTTCACCAAAGGGTGGAACATCAACATATTCAGTCAGGGACAAGGGCAATAAACGTAACACTATAGCAACTCATGGAATGAAATCCCCAACCGCTCTCCTCTCTGTTAATGTCACAGTGGAATATATCAGAGGCCTTCATAGACAGCAACATCTAATCATGGTCATTCTCATTAGCAATGCAGGAAACAGGATGGCCTCTCTAGAATTCAGTCTAAACATTGAGGTCTACTGATTTTGTTTTTATACAGCAAAACAAAATAGTAGTGGGAGCTGGTGACACCAATGGTAGTAGGGTGGTGCATCATCCATTCCTAGTTTTGGCCCAAAGGAACTAAATAGACTGAAACTATTAAAGGCAATATCTGGAGTTCTGAACCCTGTTCCCGCCCCATAGATTCAGCGCTTTGCATAATCTGAATTAAAACCAGGAACAATTTACTGCTCCGCTGCCATTGCAGCCACTAACCTCCATTGCCAACTACATCTACCTGTTTTTCACTCACAAGCTGAAAAAGGTGTCAACTTGTAGAGTAAGTCCCCAGACAATCAAATGGCTACACAGCCTGTTCCTATGGAATGAATTAGCTACTTTTCTTACTCATGAATATAAGCATATGCAGGAAAAGTGTCTCCAAGTTTCAAAAGGGCATATTAAGAATTTGTGTGTATGCTATATCCATTGGACAGTCTTCCTCAAGACTGTCAGTATGTCAAGGTTAATTTGTACATTGTTTTTTGAAGATAACTGATGAAATATTTTACGCAAGCATATTTTTAATCAGAAGAACTGTTAAAATTCAGTCATAAATTTTAAAAAGTTTTTCATGTATTAGTGTGATTAAGTTTTTCATGTATTTTTCATGTGATTAGTTTTACATAGTTACACTCCATTTAGCAAAGGCATTTCAGTATTAAAGCAGCTTTAAGCAGAGTACTTCTTTTGCAAGGAAGCAAACGTTATGATAATCATAATTATTAACAGCCAATCAGCCGTAATTATTAACGGGTTTTCTGAAGTTTTCTTTCTCTCTCTTTGTCTCACTTTCTCCCTCTATTAAGAAGCTCAGTGTCCTTCCTTTTGCTGAGTCTTCTTCCATATTGACAGTAATGTCACTTTCCGTTTAAGTAAGTGCTTCATCATCTGTAGGTCCCAAAAACACTCTGCAAGCATTATACACTTGAGGCTCCTCAGTGGGCCAGATGCCTGTATTTATGACAGGGATAATCACTTAGTTCTCTGCGATCTCATTTGGGACTTGAGTTCTTTTTGTATCATTGCACACAAGTATTAATTGACTTCTCTGAGAAGAAAGGGTCATCGTGGTGTCATCATAAGAGATTTGAAGCACTCAGCATAAGGCCTCACTTCAGCAGAGCCGTTAAGCATATGTCTAAATCTGCCTTAATCAGAAAAGCAATTAAGCAACTGTTAGTTTAATTGCTTTGCTGAACCAGAGCCTATTTGAACCTTTCAGAGCAAGAATGTAAGAAACTGTCAACACACTGATGAGATTTCGCAAGGCTAAGTAACTTTGTTTGTGGGAGAAGGAGAAATCTGCAGTTTTCCTGCTGTGCTGAAAATACTTTTATCCAGAAAAGCATAGAGATTTCACTTTTTTGAAAAAAAAAATGTGCTTGTTTATCCTTCTGCTTTTACACTGGGCATCCCAGTGGTTACTGAATAGGGTTGGGTGGGGGGCAAATGATAGTCCTAGGTCTCCATGGTTATTTTGTGTGTGTGTTATGTGTGTGGCTTTAACCCCTCAAGACTCCATTAACTGCCATTTTTTCTGGCCCCAAAAAGGCATATTCATAAAACAGTACTAGTGGAGAGAAAAAAGGAGAGAGAGAAAAGCAGGGGTGGATAATGCATGGATGCATATAGGAAACATCACCTTGGGAGGCAGTTTATTATGTATGAGAAAAGCAGGAATCCTATTCTAATTTTTCTAAGTTAATGTTTATTAAAACATAGTTTTAAAAAAATCTGTAGCCAGCTTAATAAGGGGCACATTTTTAGGAGATCAAAAAGGTTAATAACAGGGTAATATAACATTATATTAATTTTGTCCCTTAATTATGATACTTTGGTATTGTTTCACACTCCTTCCAATTCATAGGTTTTACTCAATGTTTTCAAAGCTAAATAAAAAATAGGTAGATGCGTAGATATTGTTGCCATTATTTTTGATTACAATTATTAAAAATATACTCACTTTCCTTTTTCAAAGTGGCTTGAAAACAAATTTAAATCAGTCCCCTATAAAAAAAATTCACCATGTAAAAACAACTGCAGTAAACATGAACCAATGTGTAACACAGCTTTCATCAGTCCAATAAAGGTCTGGTACAGAGAAGAAGGGTTTCTATGTGAGATATTAAAGAAAGTAACATCAGTGTCATATAAACATCTTTGAGGAGGTGCATCACAGTGATGCTGCAACCCAGAAAGACTTGTAAGCATCATCATCATCATCATCTTGTTTTTGTTTCCATGACAGCCACTGTGATCAATCCTATTAATTTGGGGATGTTATATGGTAATGAAATTGCATGCATATGTACCTCTTTCTGGGAGCAATGGGGCGAAATATAAATTTATAAATGTAAGTAATTACAAAGTTTAAGTTCCAATCTACTTTTAGCAACAGTACAACAAATTATAAATTAAACTTAGCGTATATGCACTGTCCCAAAAGTTACATGCGTTCAATGATGGGCCATGCAGATCTGGACTGCAGGACTCATCTGCCTGTGCTGCTCAGTAATATTGCAACTTTGGATGAAATCTTAAGGCCCTAAATAAAAGATTAAAAAAAATGAAATATATGCAAATACAATATAAAAATTCCAGTATAAAAAAACTGACTCTTTTGTTACTCCCAGACATATAACTGAAATTCCCACTATGTTATTCAAGATGAAAATGGCCTCCTCCTTACTTCTGAGAAGTACAGCTCCTCTGCTTGCCAGTTCTACTTCTACCTCTCTTTCTGATATGTGGCAACATGAACATTTTTTCTTTCATGTTGACAAAAAGAAGTGTTCCATTAAGATAAGAAAGCAAATCACAAACAGAGTAACTAAGAGCTGTCCCACAGTCCTCTTCATGGTGATATACCATAAGTGTATCTACCCTCTTAAGAAAAAAAAAAGATTATATGTATGGATTGTCATTTGAATGTTTGGATTTATTCACCGTTTCTTAAAAATGGCAGAAGTTCATTATGATTGAGCTAATTTTCATTTGTACTTATCTATTCTTCTCCACCCCACCCTGCATCCTCCTTCAGATCTGTGTGGTGATTGCTGCTGTTTTTGGCATTGTTATTTACCGTGTTGTGACTGTCAGCACTTTTGCTGCCTTCAAATGGGCTTTAATCAGGAATAACTCTCAGGTTGCAACTACTGGGACTGCAGTGTGCATCAACTTTTGCATCATCATGCTTCTGAATGTTGTAAGTACACATACCCATATCTGGGTACATTTCAATCTATGATCTGAATGGTTTCTCACTAGTACTCAGCTTTCCTTAATACAACATCAGAATTCTCAGAATTGGTACCTGAGAATTTCAGGGAAAAGAATCCTTGTGGAAGATACTTTCCCATCTGTTGTTCTCCCTTGCCTTCCTCAAAAACTGATCTGGTGTGCCATCTACCCAGATTGGATAGAGATAACATTAGAAATGTCCTCTCTGCTCAAGCAAGGTGATTCTGTCCAATTGTTTCCCTTCATGCTAATCCTACCACTTCATTGTCCATTTTTGTGTTCAGTTTGTAAAGGCTGTAAAATGTAACCCACTTAAACCAGAATACCTGGATTTCAACTGACTTCACATGAGGCAACAACTTTTGTATGGATTTTCCCTTTTCTTTAATGACAAAGATGAACAATTTTTCATGGTCTAAATTTAGCTCTGACCTATAACAAGGACCATTAAACTGAAATTATATTTTGCTTACATACTAAATTAATAATACAGCCACTATGAGAGGCTGGAATTGAAAGAAATTACTGTGCAGGAAAATATAATCAACAATAATGAATTCTTGTGTGCATTTATCTTGACAAGACTAGATGACATGATTAGATGACATTGAAGCAGACATGGCTAAACTAGATAAATTCAAGTCCCCAGGGCCAGATGAATTACATCCAAGGATATTAAAAGAACGGGCAGAAGTCATTTCTGAACCAACTGCAATAATCTTTCAGAACTCTTGGAGAACAGGAGAAGTCCCAGCAGACTGGAGAAGGGCAAATGTCATCCCCATCTTCAAGAAGGGGAAAAAGGAGGATCCTAATAATAATCGCCTGGTTAGCCTGACATCAATTCCAGGAAAGATCCTGGAGCAGATCATTAAACAGTCAGTTTGTAATTACTTAGAAAGCAATGCCATAATCACTAGAAGCCAGCATGGATTTCTCAGAAATAAGTCATGCCAGACTAATCTTATCTTTTTTTATGATACGGTTACAAGCTTGATAGATGAAGGGAATGCTGCAGATGTAGCATATCTTGACCTCAGTAAGGCCTATGACAAAGTTCCCCATGACATTCTTGCAAAGAAGCTAGTAAAATGTGGGCTGGACAGGGCTACTGTTAGTTGGATTTGTAATTGGTTGACCGACCGAACCCAAAGGGTGATCACCAATGGCTGCTTTTCATCCTGGAGAGAAGTGACTAGTGGGGTGCCACAGGGTTCTGTCCTGGGCCCAGTGCTATTCAATATCTTCATCAATGACTTGGATGAAGGAGTGGAGGGCATGCTGATCAAATTTGCAGATCATACCAAATTGAGAGGGGTTGCTAATACACCAGAGGACAGGATCAAATTTCAAAAAGACCTTGACAGATTGGAGAGCTGGGCCAAAGCTAACAAAATGAATTTCAACTGAGAGAAATGTAATGTCCTACACTTAGGCAGAAAAAATGGAATGCACAAATACAGGATGGGGGACACGTGGCTGGATAGCTGTATGTGTGAAAGGGATCCAGGAGTCTTGGTAGATCACAAGCTGAACATGAGTCAGCAGTGTGATGCGGCAGCCAAGAAAGCCGAAGTGATTCTTGGTTGCATCAATAGGAGCATGGTGTCCAGATTGAGGGAGGTAATGGTACCATTCTATTCTGCTTTGGTTAAGCCTCATTTGGAATACTGTGTCCAGTTCTGGGCACCTTAATTCAAGAAGGATATTGACAAGCTGGAACGTGTCCAGAGAAGGGCGACCAAAATGGTGAAAGGTCTGGAAGCCATGCCCTATGAAGAATGGCTTAGGGAGCTGGGTATGTTTAGTCTGCAGAAGAGAAGGTTAAGAGGGGACATGATAGCCATGTTTAAATATTTGAAGGGATGTCGTGTTGAGGAGGAGTGGACTTGTTCTCTGCCACTCCAGAGACTAAGACAAGGAGCAATGGATTCAAGCTGCAGGAAAGGAAATTCCACTTGAACTTCAGGAAGAACTTCCTGACAGTAAGAGCTGTCCAGCAGTATGGTAGAGTCTCATTCTTTGGAGGTTTTTAAGCGGGGGCTGGATAGCCATCTGTTGGGAATGCTTTGATGTGTGTTCCTACATAGCAGGGAGTTGGACTAGATGGCCCTTGGGGTCTCGTCCAACTCTATGATTCTATGTCCAAGACAAGCAGAGAACCTCTGCAAATTCTTCCTCCCACCTTTTTCCCCCCTATAAATAACATGAGACCTTTCAGCTGCAATCTGCATCTGTCCTCAGAAGTAGTCTCTACTAGACATAGTGGGACTTACATTCTGTGTAATCTTGGCTGCTCTGAAGTAAGTCCCACTATATGGAATAGAGATTGCTTCTGAATAATCATGCATATGATTGCATTGCATATTTTGCTTTCCATATACCCCAAATGAAAATTTTAGAAACAGCAGTGACAACATTCAGTAGCCAGTCAAGTAATTTAAATTCTCAAATAGAATGTGAGAGATTGAGGAATAATGCCATCTCAAAAGAATTTATATTTCTATGTCCCAAATCTAGCCAGGAGCCATATAAATGTGGAATTTGCATCTTCAAATATATCCATAGCTTTATGGGGAATGGGAAGTGTAAATTAGTGCAGGTTCCCTTCTTCATTCATCAGCTCTGACACATGTGCATAGTTCCCCTTTATCCATGGGAGATACATTCCAATACTCTCAGTGGATGCCTGAAATCATGTATAGTGCCAACCCTCTATTCCTGCATACCAGGGGGTTGGATTCGATGACCCCTGTGGTCTCTTCCAACTCTATGATTCTATAGAGACTATATTTTTTCCTATACATACATTATTATGTGAAGTAAGGTTTACTTGAACACAATCACTGTGATACTGCAGTAGTCAATCTGATAACTAAGATGGCTAATAAGTGATCAACAGGTAAGTAGTATATACAGCATGGATACACTAGACAAAGAGATCAGGCGGGACAGAGCAGGACACATGAGATTTCATCATGCTACTCAGAACAGTACACAATTTAAAACTTGCAGGTTGTTTGTTCCTGAAGTTTTACATTTAACACTTTCAAACTTCAGTTGACTATTAGTAAATGAAACTGCAGAAATGAATTGACAAGAACTGTGTCTGTACCATTTAACCTACCTCAAAACTGGCATTTTCATTAAAACTACCTTTTGAGGTTAAGAAGATATGCATTTGCGAGAAAGAGAATTGAAATGGTTGCCATTTTATTTTTCACAGAGAGAGCTGTGCTGAGGTGGTTTATGAATTTTGGGAAATTCAGGATGGCTGTTGCCATTGTAAAGAATGACTACCTACTTGGTCACTCACAGGAACCCACAATTACGGTGGACAGATATTAAGTATCTTTAAGAGAATGGCCAAAATGCCCTTTTTCTGCCAAACAACCACATTCAGGAGAAGAAATTCTCCTTTTAAATACCACTGCCCATACTTTTTAACATCAGAAATATCCATTAAAAAAACATAAAAGATTTCCAGATTTTCCCTTGCCACTCTCGCTACTTCATCCCCTGCCTTTTCTGGTTTATTTGGCACTCCAGGAAGCCACTGGAGGATTCCAGAGGCAGAAAATGGGCTTCCAGAGAACTGAAGTTGCCCAACCCAATCTACAAGGAAAAAAACAGACACACTTTTAAAGAGCAGATAGATCATTCCTTCAGCCACTTATTTGTTTTAAAACTGTTGGGTTAAACATTCCTTCAACGAAAGGACAGTGATTGAAGCAAGCCTGTCAAAAATGTAAAGTCATGATGTGTTATTCCATTCAACCCTATTTTAGAGCCTGAACTGCTCAGAAAAACAGTGCTTTACTTTACAGTGCAAAAATATCCCCAGAACAGTTTTGTATGTGCCCTGCTGGTTCTGAAACAATAAATAAGTGCAAGCCAATATTCATCCAGACACTTGCATGAAACATTCAGAATAGTTCTACCAAGTTCTTACAATCTTTTTCTGGGTGAAAAAGACTATGCTTCTACCATTCATATCTCTTGTGATAATCTTCACAACTGTATTGAGAAACTAAAGAATTAAGTCTGTAGGCAGGTAGCATGATTCTTTTAAAATTTATATTATACTGTTAAATAAGTCATATTTTAGATGCTGTTTTTCATTTCTTGCAGTTGTATGAAAAGGTTGCTCTTTTTCTGACAAATCTAGGTAAGTAAACATAAAAATGAAAGAACATCCTTCATGACATGTTAATCATACTGCATGTACTATATGAATTAAATTAATGTTAAAAGAATATGTTATATTTCAAAGTGTTTATGTGTGTATGTGTGTGCTGTATGCATGTGCATATATTTTCATATGTACATACTGTATAAATTCTGTCATTAAAAGTACACAGGGGTCAAGAACAATTCCCGCTGAGACCCTGCCAAACTACTCAGATATACTTCCTATCGCTCAGAGTAGGCAATATTACACTAGATAAACCAATTTAGTATAATCTACACAACTAATGAGTAAGGATAGGAAAGAACTTTGTTCAGTTCTTATTTTAATGAAAATTTACCTGATTTACACTTCTTAAACAGATATATAATCTGCAGCACACTTCTATTATGAGATCCGCACTTTTCCAAATTTTTCAGTACTGTTCTTCGGTAAAGAAGTACAAACAAATATGTGGATTAGTATAAACAACATACAAAAATGCATTTTCTTAGACAAATTGCTTGAAAAAGTGCATACAAGAATGCATATCTTGGGATAAATATGCAAGAATTCAGTTTTGTGTGGACTTGACAAGATTGAAACTGATACAGAAATGGAGTTGAGCAAATTTAAGATTAGAAAAATAGAAAATTAAATGAAACCAAAATTGCCAGATTTGTTCATCCCTAATAAAGAGACGGACCCACTTGTATAGAACTAATGCTTATCTTGTACTAGTGTGAAAACTAGCACATGCATACAAAGAACACACAAACAGACATTAATAGTATAAATCACCAACTAGAGATCACTAATCCAAATTATTAGAGTTGAGTTGAGACATTTACCAATTCTTTTTCTATCACTGAATAACTGACTCAGTAGCTTAGTGTAAGGCAGCTTCACAGGCATTAACTTTATATTTCATACAAAAGCCCTGTCCACTACGGAACCAGTGTAGTGTAGTGGTTTGAGTGTAGGACTAGGTCACTGGGAAACCCACTGGGTGACCCTGGGCAAGTCACATTCTCTCAGCCTCAGAGGAAGGCAATACCAAACCCTCTCTGTACAAATCTTGCCAAGAAAACCCTGTGATGGGTTCATTTCAGGATAACTCTAATTCAGAAGCAAGTTGGGCACACAGCAGCAACAACAAAGCCCTTTCCACACAACTAGTATGTGCATATGGAACTATGGTGGTGACAGTGGAAAGCAGAAATTTACCAACAAGCCTTGCCTCCAGAGCAGGCACAGTAGAGTGTCAGAACACATTCTACACGCACACAAACTATTTATGAGCCTTTGACCCTAGAAAGCTCTCCGGAAATCTGCTCGAATCTTCTGCTGTATCAGACTGAGGCCATTCTTTTGCTACAGATCAAAATTTTCCGCTGCAATACTTTCAGCACACACATGGTACTTTATTGTTCAGAGCTTATTTATTTCCATCTTGGGGCTCTGCAGCATGTATATTCCATGCATGAATTGGTGTTTGAACTGGCTGGCTAACATGCTTGTTATCCTAATTATTGCAGTGTGTTTTCAGGCACCACTAAAAAGCAATGAGAAGCACCATCTTCTCCAAACTGAAGTCAGTTTGGGATTTATCATCTAGTATCTTAGAGCACATTCTGTCAATTTAATTACAGTATATGGTAGAAGTGGCTGCATGTAAGGGACTCTGATTAAGAAGAAGCCAGACCTTCTTGCTGTTAGAGATATTTCCTCTAGCACACTCTGCTCTAGTCCAGTCCATTTTATGTCTTGCAAATGTTACACTGTCAAGTTACAAAACACCAGAGTAGAATTTTAAGCATTTTACAATGTCCCTACAGTTTACTTGTGGATAAAATTTATGGTGTCTAACATTAGATCTGTAATGTTATGCAAGTGTCTGTGGGAGTCTCATAAAAGTCATAAGGACATACTTTTGAGTAAACACACATTAGAGCAAAAGAAGCATCTTTCTGAATCAGACCACAGGTCCACCTAGTGCAGTGTTATGATTCCCCCAGATGCCCTTGGAAAGTGGATAAGGGCAACACAAATATTATTAGTCTTCTCTTGCCATTTCTCTCTGTTCCAGTGGTACATATGCTTTGTGTGCCGAAAGTCCAAGATTCAATCGCAGGCATCTCTGGGTCAGGCTAGCAAAGAATCCTGACTAATATCCTATCAAGCTGTTGCCAAAAACACTATTTGGCTGGATAGACTAATTGTGTGATTCCAGTCCAAGACAGCTGTGTCCTTACTGGTACTCAGATTGATCTGCAAGATCAGAAGTCAGCTTTCTAAATGCATTGCCAGCTGTGCAGAATCCTTGTTGTTGTTGTTTTGTAAATCCACATTTAAGTATGACTTTGTTTTTGTGTGCCTTAAAATCAATGCCAGAGAGCCAGTGTGGTATAGTGATTTGAGAACTGGACTACAAACCTGGAAACCAGGATTCGATTCTTTGCACAGCCATGGAAAGTCACTGGGTGACCTTGGGTGCATCACACACTATTATCTCCAGAAAACCCCATGGTAGGTTCACCTTAGGGTTGTCATAAGTCAGAAGCAACTTGAAGGTATGCATCATCATCAACAACAACAAAGTCAGTGCCAACCTGTGGTTATCGTAGGGTTTTCTTAGCAAAATTTATTCAAAGGTTTGCCTTTGCCTTCCTCTAAGGGTGAGAGAGTGTGACTTGTCTAAGGTCACCCAGTGGGTTTCCATGGCTGAGCAGGGATTTAAACCTGATCTCCCTTACCCTAGCGTGAGTATATGTCTTTAAATCTGTTCTCTTTTCTACAGAGCAGCCTCGTACTGAGTCTGAGTGGGAGAATAGCTTCACTTTGAAAATGTTTCTTTTTCAATTTGTCAATCTGAACAGCTCTACCTTTTATATAGCATTCTTCCTTGGAAGGTAAGAGTATTAAATGTGCATTCTGCTTGTTTGGGATATTGTAAAAACTTGTCAAGGGAGTTTTTTAAAATGATGACAATGTTATATTTCTGGAATGGGCAACCCATTAAAGTACTTGGGAGTTTGTCCTTATCCACTTTTCTTGCCTCTCTGTCCTGATGTTGACCCTACATTTTTGCTTGTTTTAAAGGAGGAACATGGACAGGAAAACTCTTGGAAACACAGTTGTTTTAAAACAAAGGAAAGCTCTCTGTGTGCTTTCCTATTGAAAGTGATAAGTCACTTTCTGTTCACTTTCTGTTTCAGAAAAAGACCTCTCCTGGACCTAAATTGGCCTGGAGGGTGCAAAACATGGTGGATATGTGCCCCACATCCCCTTAAGGAAATTTTAGGGCATTTGGGGGCAAAGGTATCTTTGAACAAAAATGTCAAAAATTGTTTTTGACCCGGGGGGGGGGAGTGCATAGAGCCTGTCAACATGGTGGAAACACATCCTCAGCCCTACAGAACATTTGGGGAGCATTTTGAAGCAAAGAAATTTTTGGAGGATTGCAAATTAAAAAAAAAATTGACCTCCCTGGGGAGCCACATTTTGCCTACCCTTGAATTAAATATTTGCTCAAATTAATAGGTTTTCCTAGCTGTGAATGGGTAATGTGTTTCTCATATATTCAAGTATTGTCATAAATATTTAATATCTTTGTCCTTAGAAAGTATAACTGGAATTATGTTTGACCTTTTTATATGATCAAAAGGATTGATAAGTGCTCTTATGTTGAAGATTTACAGGTCACCCAGGTGCCTATCTGAGGCTCATAAACAGATGGAGACTGGAAGAGGTAAGTATTCCTTACTATTATAGCACCAGAATTAGGTAAATTTACTTTTTTAGACTACAGTTCCCAAGCCCCACCACCAGCATAGATGGAGCTGTCTGGAATTTGTTGTCCAAAAAAGTAACTTTTCCAGGATTCAAGTAAGGCATAAGGTACAAACTAAGCATACAGTTCTATAGCCACTGCCTGTTACTGTTAGGAAATTAAAAGTGCCTAAATATATGTCGAGTGCCAGCATGGTGTGATGGTTTGAGCACTGGATGACAGCTCTAGAGACTAGGGTCCAATTCTCATCCTTGGGTGCATCACGCACTCTCAGGTCCAGAAAATCCCATGATAGGGTCACCTTAGAATCACCATAAGTTGGAAACTACTTGAAAGAACACAACAACAAATACATATGATGTAATGAAACTGTTATGTGAAGTCACCAAGCAATGAATTTGAGAGCTAATTAGTGTAGAAGGCAAATCCCTCCTTACAGTTTACCTTGATGTTTAAAGATTTGTGTGGATTTTCAAATAATCTTTTTAAAAACAAAAAGTTAAAGGCTGATCTCAGAGAGCCACACAGGTGTTAGCTCTTTGCTTTTCATTGCTTTATATATAGCCAGTTGTAATCCTCATGGCTGAGGAACTCCTGCTCTCCACATCAGTTTACTACAGTCACAAATTTGATGTCACTTATTAGAAAGAGGCAACATTTAAAGCAGTCATCAGAATATAATACCTCAAAAAGAAGAAGCAATATGTTGGCCTTCCATGATAGACCAGACTTCCAGGTTTGAAGAGGATCCTTAGTGTGAGCCCCATGTCAGTGCACCTCCATGTTACCAGGTGGCTTTTTTCTTTTTCTTGCTTATTTATCCATTCATACTACACTAGCATATTTACCCAGCATTGTCCAGGATTTTATTTTCTCATAAGTTATAGTTGTTAGAAATACTGAAGGAATTACCTTACCTTACCTTAGGAGTTAGATGCGGTTGAAATACACCGCAGATTTGAAATCCTATGTCTCTAATTCCCCAAACTGTGTTGTCTAGTACCTGTAACTTTCCCCCATATTCCTCAATCCTATCTGTATTCAGAGTTATTAACATACAGAGGTTGGTTTCCTGGGGGAATACATTGTCCTCCTCCTTCTTGCTGCTAGGCCTCATCTCCAAAGCAACTGGACTGAGGCCCAAGAGGTCTCTGGCTGAGAATTCTAAAGGCCCCTCCCTAAACTGCCAACCCCAGGATCCCATGGAATCTTCACAGGTAGCCAATCCTATGAGGTTTTCTCGCCTGACACAGCCAGTGATATGAGGTCTTCACCTGCCTGACACAGACAAACTCACAAACTTTGACTTTAATAGATTAGATTAGAGTGTTAGAAAAGGGGGCTGAAGACAGAAGTTTAGTAGTCACCGTCTGTCTGAGCTGCTATGTTGTGACGTGGTCATGACTTGGATATGTTTTCAAAAAACTAACTTCACGAAAAACAAGGTGACACTGGTTGTATGGAAGTAGACTAACTATTCAGTAACTATCAGCTATTGTTTTAAAATATGTTTACTTTGCCAAGCATCCATATGCCTTCTGGGTTTTAGTTTCAATACTATCTGCAACCCTGGGTACCACATGGTAACCCCCACTCTTTGCTTTAGTTATTAATAGATTTTAGAATTTATATTCTAACATATGTCACAAAGAAGTCTCAGAGAATCTTACTGTATAAATGAAGATACAAAATAGCATTCAGAGAACTCTGAAAGAAATATATCTTTAAAACAAAACAAAATCTAAAGCCAAAAAGTGTGAAACCCTAGAAGACAAGTAAAAAAAAAGTGCAAATTTGAATCTCCTCAGTTGTCTCCATTCAATATAATTTAAAAAAAAAACCTGCCATACCACAGAGGTGACTAGTAGACCATCTCCAGTGTTGCATGATGTGAGTGTTACTACTGAGAAATCCCTGTTTCTTATTTTAACCAATTAACAACAGGCAAGATCAGAATTTGAAGCAAACCCTACTCAAATTATCTTAGCGCCTGGCAAGTTTCAGAAAGGGTTCATTTGCCAATATTGCCATTCTGCCGGGGAATTACGAGAGTTGCAGTTTAAGACATCTGAATCATATGCAGATAAGGAAGGTAATCACTATGCAGTTTCGATAGATACAGTAATATTTAAACAAGATGTTCACAGAGGCTCCACTGAAATTAATCAAGGATATGTAGCATAAATAGTACTTCAGCAGTCAGTAGAGTCAAACCTCTGCAGAATTATGTTGTGAGGTGGTTCACACCAGGAATCTTCAAAGCATTTGTGTGAGTGCAAGCTACATTTTACATCTGTAATCCTCTCCAGATTTAACCTAATACTGTGCTGCTGAATTCAGTAAAGACAGTCTATGAGTACACATGAAGAGAATGGACTGTACTGTCACTAAACCTTGAATCCACAACAAGTTTTGGAGAGGAATCAGTTTATGTTCTTCATCTTGCACAAATATAAGCAGTAAACAATAAACACATTTTTGTCTTTGAACCATCCTTTGCTCCCTTGCCTCCCTCTTTCTCCTTCCCCTTCCTGCAGTGCCATCCCAGCGGATGCCTTATTGATCTTTGTATGCAAATGGGGATTATAATGGTGCTAAAACAGACTTGGAACAACTTCATGGAACTAGGATACCCGTAAGTAAATATTAGATTTGAAATAAATAAATAAATAAATAAATGAACAAATAAATTTATTTTACTATTAAAATTTATTTTACCATTGCTTGTCGTATG
This sequence comes from Ctenosaura bakeri, assembly GCA_948474755.1. NCBI lineage: Eukaryota > Metazoa > Chordata > Lepidosauria > Squamata > Iguanidae > Ctenosaura > Ctenosaura bakeri. Next base: position 192,745 of record CAOLHI010001548.1, read on the forward strand.
TATGGGATGTTAAAGTTTTGCTAGAAGTTTTCTGTTAGGTGATGTTCTTTCTTCTCTCAGTCCTTTTGGTGAGAACAATGTCTTTCTGTGGCAGAGCTACTATATCAACATAGGCCATTTCCGCACGAGAGTGTAATAGCGCGATTATTCCACTTTCAACATCCTATGGAATCCCGGGGTTTGCAGTTTCGGGAGGGGCCAGTTGCTATAACACTCTCATGCAGAAATGGCCTTAGAAAGGAGTACAGTCATCCCTCCACATTCGCTAGGGTAAGGGGCACAGGACCCCTGTGAAAGTGGAAAAACTGTAAGTAACCCAGGCTCTCCCAAACCATATTTAACACACAAAAAAGTATGATCACCATATTTAACCCATTGTGGATTACTTTGAGGCATCAGGGTCCCTCCACAAGGCAAAAGTGGCTGACTGGTGCAGCTTACTACCACCTTCACTGCTGCCTCACACCATTTGTAATAAGAACTTTAAAGCCTCAAAGTTTTTCAGACTCACAAGGCTTGTAGTCCCTATTGAAAATGGTATAGGGAGGCAGCATAGGTGACAACAAATAATCCATGAATAATCAAATCCACAAAAGTGAAACCCATAACTGAATAGGGCTGACCGTATTAGAAATAAAATCTTGCCCATAATAGTTTGGGTAATATATGCTACCACCTATGGTATACTTTGGAATAATTTGACTGGTGTTAGTCTGAAGATTCTGCCTTGCTTCATTCACTTACTCAGCCAGCATAGGACTAGGAAATTTTCTCTGCTAGGAAAATCGTCTGAGAAAATCAGAGGACTCCCATCTGCATGTGTTTAACACAGTCAGTTGAAATACATCTTAATAAATTTACAGCACAGTCCTATGTGTGTCTTCTCAAAAGTTAAGACTCATTGAATTCAGAAGATTGCTTTCATCCTAAAATATGAATATCAAAACATATATTATAAAATGTGTATTATAAATAATACCCAATAGTGAAATGGAACATTCTTTTAAAATAACTCAGAATTCCTTATATAGAAAATTACTGATAAGAAACCAAATCACAACAATGTACACATGGAAGGACAGCTTTCTAATATCAGTGGAATGTACTCCCATGTAAGGGTAGCTATGCCTTTTTCACAGAATAACTTAGAAACCTGCCATGCAGGCATTTGCAGTAATTGTGCTGAGCTGTTTCCATTGCATCAGCTATACGTTGACTTGTTAGCAGCCAATATTTAACTATAAACTTTCTCTCTTATCTCTGTTAGTTAGAATAGTGAATATTCAGTTCAGGGGACAGCACCTTCATTCACACTGTATATCTTACCAACCAACCCCCTGATATGTATTCAGGCAATTAGCTTTCCTGTGCAGGGGGAATTACACAGACCAATCCAGCAGTCCAAAATGAATATGTATCCCATTTGTCTTGTTATATTATCTGGGAGTGAAAAAAGATGGTCTAGCAACATATGATCGTCTCTGTGGTCAACAAGATCTATTGATCTATTCCATCAACTGAATATTACTATTCCATGATATACTTTGCACTAGGCAAACCAGAAAAACTTATCCCAGATGAGTAAGTGGTCCTAATTAGATTTATTGTCTTCCAATACAATAAGCAGAAAATAGGACAAAGACAAAAAACAGACCTGGCTGTCTCTCTACATAATACCTACATTGTTAATTTTAATAGCTGCCATTCCAGAACTTTCACACTTCTGAAAAATAGTGCCAGATACTTACTAGCTCTGTGTTTCTTAGTGTCAAGGTGCCAGCAGATCTTCATGGCAGACAATTGCCCAATTGCTCAACATGAGAACCATTCACTCATACAACCTCCATCTTGCCATGATTCAGACTTCCCTTTATCTAGTCCACTTGTACCTCCAAGATAGTTGCTAGCCTTGTTTATGGATGTCTCCAGGGTACTCATAGTATCTTACTCCATATTTCCCAATGACTGCTCCTAGCAGCTTCATACAGGCCAGAAATGTTAGACTGGTGATAAACACCCTGGTGCTATTCTGTAAAAGCAACCCTGTAGGTAGCACTTGAAAAATGGTGCCCCCCAGTATGCATCTCATGAGGTTGGTCCATGAAGATACTGTGACTTGATGTGTCAAAATCCATTGAGAGATCTAGTCGGAGCAACAAGATAGCTCTCATCCTGTCTTGATCTAGTGAAAATCAACCATTTGGATGATCAAGTTCATTCAGTGTGAATTTGAATCTAAAATGAACCTAGACTAAATGAATTTCAGGGGCAGCAGGATAAATGGTACATGAGCAACCTCCCAGATCAGTTTCTGTGGTCCAGTACAGATATTCTAAGCCTTCGTAAAATGAAAAGGTCTCCTGATGAGACAAATGGAAGTCTTGTAGCATCCCTACAATCCTGGTTTTGAACTGAGTACCTGAATGCACAGAAGTGAATAAGTTCCACTCCATCCACTTCATCCAACATAGTTGCAATAATACATGGCAATCAAGATATGTATGAGCCAGATGTTATAATAAACCAACCTGGTATACAACAGCAAAAGCCCCAGTGGAAGAGTAATCAGGAACTGATGATTTGGGTAAAGAGACTCTGCATGGTTTTGTGTGTGTCTGTATTACAAACGAATTGTATTACATATATACATACATATATACACCCAGTTCTTCTCTGTGAACACACATGTTATATGCCAGAGAATGGTGTGCAGGTGTTGGTCTTAACTAGTTTGGAAAAATGAGAATTTACAAATAAAATGCACATATGCAGGTTAATTCAGAATTGGTGGACTAGACGAAGATTGCGGCAAGAGCATGGTTCACAGCGAAAAGCAAGTTTCCCACAATGGGAGAAGGACTACAACCTTCAGCCTATGAATGCCTATGGACTCTTTGATGAATACCTAGAAATGAGTATGAACATTCTTGTTTATATTGTTTGGTCACAGTGTCATTTATGTATCATATAATTTCATCCAGCAGGGACCCGAACATTAGACGGAGGTTATTCTGGGAAAATACTTCAAAGCAATGCTTTAAAAGTCTATAGATTTATTATTTCCATAAGTTGGTGCAGCCTGTGTTTAGAACAGTTGTCTGAATTCAGCAACACTGAGGCCATGAAGTTAGGATTTCTGTGCATACCAACGGATAAAGCATATGGCTTCTGGTACCCAGAATTCTGTCTTTGAAGGATGAAATGTGTTTATGTGCTAGCAAACAAAAGATTGCCATAATTAGATCTGATAGCACTAACTGGGTGATTTCAAACTTATTCTCACCTCCAGTAGATGACATTCCTTATCTGTTCAGGAAAGAGAAAGACAGTCATCTGCTACAGTAGTCAGAGTATAAGATTCTTGTGCAATACAGTCCTAGGAATGTTTACATGGATGTTAAGTCCCAACCATGCATAGAGGACTGTAGCATTAGTGTTGTTAATATTTCTCTAGTGATATGCAGAGATTCCTCCCTCCCTCCCTTTTATTTGGAAATTTTGCATTAGGAATCCCTGACTGTTTTTTTTTTTTTCCCCTTCAATCCAATCTCTTTGGTTTCCTTCCTGCCTCTAAAGGCTTCCTTATAATTATTAACCAAATTCCCTTGAATAGTTATAGTGCTAGAGGCATGTGAAGATACCATTTTCTTCAAGTAAGGCATGTGAGTAGCATGTTTGAATGTATTTATGCTAACGTTTACAAAGTAAAATGTGCTGGATATGTTGCATACAAGAAGTGTTGTTCTCACCCTGCAGTCTGGCGCAAAACCAAAGAATCCAGTGAGTAAATGTAAACTGGTTTTCCTGCCTTTTTGAATTAACTTGCTTTAAAAGACAAAATTGTGTGGAAGTATAGTGTTGTGAAAGCCAATAGGACTTGAGAGTAGCAGCCTCTACAGACCTGTCTCCCATGATAGCATGTCTCATTATGAAATAAAGATAAGAATACTAGGATATATATTTGCATTCACACAAAGCCTATTTTCAAACGTACATTCAGCTAAAGACTGGATGTAAATTTAATAGTTCTGCCTTGTATTAATCCCAATCTAGGCACAAGAATAAAAAATTTTCAAAAATGTTTGAAGGAGTGATTTAACAAATTTTCTGAAGAGAGGAAATATGAAAGAGAGAACAGATGAGACATAAGTGCCAAAGGTTTTTTTCCATAGTTTGCGTATGTGAGGCACTGCAGTAACTTTTGGTTTGATATAGCTTTCAGTTTCAAGTGTTAAGAGGTAAAGTGATGTGCAAGCCTAAAGAAATATTTATTTAAAGCTTACTGACTGGGGTTGTGGGCTTAAACACAAATCCATTTCTTTTGAGCAGGAACCCAAGGTTTCCATTTTTAACCCCTCATTGTGTACTCTGTATTTAATTATATCTGTACTGTTCCCAGGCCATATGTTTTAAATATGACTTGCAGCACACGAACAAATATGCTCAAATAATACATATAAAGGGACACATTAATATGGAACAGATAAGAAGAAGGGACAATAACACAGCTATAGTTTAGACCAGCCTTTTTTTTTTAATTTCTCCTAATTTATGACTGAATATGTCATTTTCCCCACCTCCTTCACAGTTCTTCAGTTTGGATTCACAACAATCTTCGTTGCAGCTTTTCCACTTGCTCCACTTTTGGCCTTACTTAACAATATTATAGAAATTCGGCTTGATGCTTACAAATTTGTTACGCAGTGGAGACGACCACTAGCGTCAAGAGCCAAAGATATAGGTAAACTATTTATCATTACATATGATACAGTATCACAATTTGTCTGATGTGTTAGAATTGTGTTAGAATTGTGGTAATATTTCAACAACAGGCAGAAAGCTGAAATTTTCAGTCCAAGACACACTGGTTATATAGACCTAAATCCAGTTGCCCCAATTGGATTTTTCCAACTTGAGTAAAACCAGCAACTGATTCAATGTGTATGTCTAATTGGGAGAAGCAGTTGAATTTAGGCCTAATAAAACTTTAAAAACAGGAGGCAGAGATAATATTTTCAAAGATGTAAAACTCATGAGAGACCCAGCATGATGTCATGGTTTGAGCACATGACTAAGACTCTGGAGACCAGCATTCAGTTCCCTCCTCAGCCATGGAAACCCACTAGATGATCTTGGGCAGCTCACACACACGCATAGCCTCAGAAGACCCCATGATAGGGTCACCTTAGGGTTGCCATAAATTAGAAGTGACTTGAGGGCACACAAGAACAAAATTCATGAGCATAAGTTTTCCTCAAAAATAGCAGCCACCACTGCAATACAAGGAAAGACAAGGCACAGTTTCCTTTCTATGAGTGGCAGTCAAAACATGATCCTCAAAATAGAACATACTTCATGCTGGGAAAGAGTTACAATGGCGATGAGGACTGGGTATTGGACGAATGCTTAAAGTACATAGGGAAGAGAAAGAGGTAACGAGAACAGATAAATCTGTTCTTATTTGCTCATGGGAATATTAAAATTGTTAAAATACTTGCACAGGAGATATTAATCGTGGCTTTTTGGCATCCCATGCCAGTGAGGTGTTCAATCCAGTCTGGGTTTTATTCTGGACTTAAAATAATGCTACTCAAGGCACATCTAAGTCGATGTAGTGTAGTGGTTTGAATACCTGAGTTTGAATCTCCATGCTCTTTCAGCCTAAGAGGAAGGCAATGGCAAACCTCTTGAAATCTTGCCAAGAAAGCCCTATGATAGGGTCGTCATAAGTTGATCTGAAATCATATAATAATTTAGCCAAGAGGCTAAATGTATTTGCTGAAGTTTGTTTTCCACATTATCCAGTTATCCTGAACTTGAACTTGGCTGCTGATCCACAAAAGGTTTCTAGGAAAGAAAGAAACAGTTGTAGCCAACAGCGACAAATATGGTACCAGTCCCTAGCACATTAGAAAACAAATTTGCTGGTCTCCTGCATCAGAAGAAGCACTGCTTCTACATTATAATTGGGGCCAACACAGTACAAAAAGAAAGAAAAGGAAGTTGAGCATCTGATAGAATGGAGAAGTATTCCTTTGTGCACTTCAATTTACCTTGGAGAAAACAGGACCTGCAACAATAGTAGAAGTGCACTCTGTTGGCTTATGCTCAAAAACATAAGGGGCACATCAGTTCGTATCAGTATTTCAATTGATTTAGACCTATTAAAAGAACAAGAGTATGCCCTTATTCATTTGGGACACAGCATTAGAAGACATAGGTTATTACTATATACTAGAGATGGGCAGCTATAGTACTCCAGATGGCTTTGGACAGCAATTCCCACAGTCCATTATCATGATAATCCTGGCTAAGACTGGTGGGAGTTGAGGACCAAAAGCACCTATGCTTACCTGTTTTAAACCAATGGCAAGAAGTGTAGCACAATCCTATAGATACATCAAAGCTTGGACGCTTCTTCACAGGTTCAAACTATTTTAAAGGCCTCGTTTGCAACACTCTGAAATTAATCAAGCCCTTTAATAATACTTTTATCTCTTTTTGACTTATAAACATGTTCTTCAAAAAGACCTTATGCAATTCTTAATCATAGTAGCAGCAGTGAGACAAGAGATCACCAGACACTGGAAAAGAGCTGCTGGAGTCAGGATACGTCACAGATGGGTAGTTATTAAGAGGACAGAAAACAGAGATAGCAAATGGACTGACACACTGAAGTGGATTAAACAGAGTGGGGACACTGAAGATGGTCTATTTATAGAAATATGGCTTCCCTTTCATTCTTATGTAGACAATGACATTTCAAGCATATACACATCAGTGATCCATGCTTTTGCAAGCAGAAAGGGAAAGGGTAAAGTAACAAATATTAGACAGTTAAAAAGATATTTGCTATCATTTGTCAGTATACTTGATCTCAGTTATTGTTGCTCTTTATTTTGTTATTGATGTATTTATGTATTTATGTAATAAATTATGTATTTATGTAATAACATAAATTAAACAAAAAATTGAATAAGTGCTGTTGAATTCAGAGGGTAAAGGGTAAAGTTATAAGACCATAAGAAACACATTGACTGACATCGAAGTATACTAATCACTTTCAGTTATATTTGCATTTGAATTGCTTCTTATGTTGTTGTCTTAACAGAACTTTTTTTTTTCATTACACAGGAATCTGGTATGGAATTCTAGAAGGCATAGGAATTCTCTCAGTCATCACAAATGCATTTGTTATCGCTGTAACTTCAGATTTCATCCCCCGGCTTGTTTATGCTTACAAATATGGACCTTGTGCAGGTCAAGGGGAGGCTGGACAAAAGTAAGTTTTCTTTTTGGAAACATGCTACACATTCATTCAGATCTTCTTGCACTTCTAAATACATAAGAACAAGACAGGTTAGCTGTTTACTCAATGTGGCAACAGGGAAGAACTTTTACAGAGTAGTTATATATAAATAGTAATACTAGTGTAGAAAAACAGGAAAATAAAGACTGCAGTTTTTTCAACTCCTAATCCAAATGTTCAATATGTTTTGTGGTACTGATAAATCATCCAGCATTTTTAGAAGAAAGTGATGAGAACGAACCAAATAATAATAGAAGATTAGACCTAGCTAATACAATGTAGGAAAGCAATAAAAATGAACAACTTTTATGTGAGGGTAAGCATAGTGCTTGACAAAACCTGGACTAGAGAAGGAGAACCATCCTGCTGGATGAGGAAAATATGGTAAGTGATAGATATGTTAATTTTAGTAGGAAACACATTATGATGGGACAGTGACGTAAGCTGTCACTTGGGAAAATTCTGACACATTTTGGAAATGCAAATATCTTAAAGAAACTATTTGGGCAGGCTTAATATATCAGAAGCTCATGTACATTAGTGCCTCCTGTTTACTCTTACTATTAGCTATGCATGCCTTGTCTAATCTTTTTACGTGCTTTCTTTTGTATATATTAAAAAGATAACTTTTTGCCTGACCTGAATGTAAAAGCTAGCTTTCTGGAAAACCAAGGGCATAGATGGTTCTGAGTTCTAGGAATCAGAACTCAACCAACCTTCTTGGTATGCTCCATGAGCCAGTCGTGAAAGTGGTTGAGGAGTAAATTACCTAGCTATGCTATTAGAATCATAGAATCATAGAAATGTAGAGTTGGAAGAGACCACAGGAGCCATCCAGTCCAACCCCCTGCCATGCAGGAACACCCTCAAAGCACTCCCGACAGATGGCCATCAAGCCTCTGCTTAAAAACCTCCAAGGAAGGAGACTCCACTACACTCCGAGGCAGCACATTCCACTGCCAGACAGCCCTGACTGTCAGGAAGTTCTTCCTGAGGTTCAGGTGGAATCTCCTTTCCTGCAGCTTGAATCTATTGCTCCTTGTCCTGGTCTCTGGAGCAGCAGAAAAAAAGCCCTCTCCTTCCTCTACATGGCATCCCTTCTTTTTTTCCATAGTGAGTGTTCAAATCTTGATTTTCAGGGTAGTGCTATATTGCTAAAATGGTGAAATCTTCTCAGAATTCTGGCAAAGAGAAGTTTTCTCATAGCTTTTTCAGTCTGTTTACTCAACCAACTTGACAGGAGTGCTGCTTTGGCCAACCTATGCTAACTTTTAGCTGTGATATCATGAAATAGTTACATGACTGGATTTTTAGGGCAGGGATGGGAAACTGTGGCCTTCCAGCTGTTTTTGAATTTCAGTTCATACAGTCTCTCAGAATTGACTGCATTGGCTAGGGCTGATGAAACTAAAGGCCAAAACCATCCGCATGGCAATGGTTGTCCACCCTGATTTTAGAGTGTTCCCATAGCAAGGCAGAAAAACATGGTAATTATACCATGTATGCTAGCATTTCAATGTTTCTCTTTAGCTTTATGGGCATTATATACATTACATTGATATAGGAGTATAATTGTGCTGCCAATTGGTGTTTAGTATCTTAACCTAATGAGATGAGCAATGCTTCACAATGGACATCTTTCATCAAATATTTATGAATTATATTTTCCATTTCCTGTACACAGAAAGAATTTGTTTTCAGTGGTGCCTGTTTGGGGGGACATAGTTTGGATATCATTGCATAGTTTTGGCACAGTGGTAGAAAATAAGCAGTTTGAAACTGCAGCTAAACTACAGCTTGTTAAGTTGAATACAACTAACTCTTCAGCCTGTCAAGGATTTAGCATTCAGTACATGCTGAAGAGAAAAAACATGTTCCATTTCCATAATAAATTGTGTAAAATTCTTCCATCGATATGGAGTTGGTCAGGTCTGATCATAAACAGTTGGGCTTTTGTCTGTTCTTGCAAACAGTATAACTAGCTGTATGGCATTCATAGTCTGGCTTTTTGATTTCTTGTGTTTTTTATCCTTCTCTGCTATCTCAGTGGGAATAGCAATTTTAACTGCATTGTCCAAAGGTTTTTAGTCTGTTCTGCTAGTGTCCGCTTGTTCAAAAGCTGAGAGTAGACAGCTCTTCACTAAGAAAGAGCTGGCTTTATGGATCTCAGGATCAAAATAGTCAAAAGTGTAATTTACTATGTCTTTAAGGTGTGAATAAGAACTGGAATATAGGAGATTGACGTAAATTTGCCTGATCATTATCAGTTTTTATTATTAGGTTTGCCAAAGAATTCCTGTCACCGAGGTTTAGTCATAAATACTTGGCAGGGATTCCTGACTAGGGCCATTTCCGCACTAGAGTGTTATGATTCCACATTCAACTCGGCCCCTCCCGAAACTGCAAACCCCAGGATTCCATAGGATGTTGAAAGTGGAATCATAGCGCTATAACACTCTAGTGTGGAAATGACCTAGAATGCTGACTTCATAGATTTCATTTTTGAGCAAGACATGCTCATGATTGGATATATCCCACAAAACAAGTAGCTATGCCCACAGAAAAGTTCCTTTTATGATAAAATGATACATAGCACAAAAGAAAAATATTTTGGGGTGAGTGCAACCTGTAGCCCACTTGCTCACTAAGATCCTCAACCGGGAAACATATCATTAAGTTCTACACAGGTGAAACTAGGGCACATCTCCCCTTCACCCCTGCAACCCACCTTTTAAGCTACTGCAGTCCCTCCCCAACATGGCCATTTACTGGTTAGTACAGACAGCATGGTATAGTGGTTTGAGCATTGAACTAAGGCCATGGAGACCTGGGTTTGACTCCCTGCCTGGCCATGGAAATCCACTGAGTGACCTTGGGCATGTCACATGCACTCAGCCCCAGAAAACCCCATGGTAAGTTTACCTTAGGGTCACCATATGTTGGAAATGACTTTAAGGTACACAACAACAATGACATCAACAACAAGAGAGCAGGGAAGCATAGCAGAGCAGCATCCAGCTGTGTTCTTATAACTGAACACATAGTGACAGACATTCTCCATGAGCTACTAGGGTTCCTCCAGAGGTCCCAGGAGATGATGTTATTGCTGTGCATCCAGCAATAGAACATAAGAGGCTGCTGCTCTCCTGCTGTCCACTGGCCAGTAAAAGGCCATGTTGAGGGGAAGTCTGCAACAGCTTAAAGGAAGTTGAGGGAGAGTTTGATAGGCCATTTCCGCACTACAGTATTAAACTGCTGCTATTCCACGTTCAACACTTTGTGGAATTCTGGGGTTTGTAGTTTACTGAGACCAAAGAGCTCTTTGGCTGAGAATTCAAAGTGCCCTTCCCTAAACTACAAACCCCAGAATTCCATAGAAGGTTGATAGTGGAATAGCAGCACTTTAACACTGTAGTGCGGAAATGGTCATAGTTGTGTAATTGGAAGAGAATTCCAACCTCCACAATGACCAAAGGAGTCATACAGGTATAAGTCAGACTTACACCTAAGTTGCTAAAAGAATGCCAACCAGTACTTACTCCTGCTTTAAACTGTCTTGAGAAAAGCCAGTGTGTTCATGCACATTTAAAAAACATAGGTGGAAAATATTTGGAGTACTTTCCAAAAGTGATGCTCAACCAGCTGCTTTCCTTCCCTTTCAAAGGCTTTTCTCTTCAGGTCCAGCATTTAGCACAATATCCCACCTGATAAACAAAGGCTTAAGAAAGTGTGGGTTTAAAAATTTACCCTCCTCAGGTAAGTGGCTGCTCAGCAGTTATCAACCAGCCAGATCTATACTTTCAGAAGTGTTCCTCTGAAATGGAGAAGGAAATATTTTCAACTGAATTGTGGTCATAAGGCTGGATCCTATATATAGGATTTAATTTGCCCACTTCTGTTTTAGAGTGTTGTGAGAGGTTAAACTGGAATTATATGTTTTTATTTTTCTAGAGTGTGGAGATGATTCATGTCTTTAAATTGCCTTGCAGCGAGTTCAGGTTGTTGTTATTGTTTGTAGTTAAGGCTTAGCAAAACTGAGGGCCATATTTTACTAACAAACCTCATCCTCTTTTTGGGGGGAGGGCTCAGAATGTTTTTTTTTCCTATTAGCAATCTGTTCATTCTGTCCGAACTGATGTTTCCTCCAAATAACATTTCATTCCAAAAGAAGCAGAACCTTTCCTTGGAACTATTAGAGAGGTAGTGGTGGCATTGGAGAAGTAGTGGTGGAGTTGTCTGAGAAAAGCCACTTTGAAGCTCTAGTCAACTGCTATGTTTCTTCCATTGTTCCTACCCGCTCACTGAATTGCAGTGACATGCATAGTTTCCATGAGATGTATTTATATGAATGCATTTTTCCTGAATAATACAATTTATTTTAAAATTATTATAATAAATAGTGATGAACTGAATGTTCAGTTTTGAACATTTTCGGGGGGAAGAGTTTTGGAGAGAGGAAGGTAGCCAAAATGTCCCCCGCACCCTCATCCAATGCAAACTTGTTTCATCCCATTCATGGTTGTGTGCAGCTCTGCATTGTTTGCTACACTGGTAAAGTTCAAATTGGTCTTACCTTGCAGTAAAGTTTTCATACAGATAATGAATTCTATGTGACAATAGAGTTGAGAACAAATTACATGAATTGCACTGATTTTTTTCAGTAATATTAACCATCTTCACTGTTAAAGCACACCACCCAGAGATCTGTGCTTTTTTGGGCAGTAAGTGGCATGAGAAATATTACATAAATAATAAAAGAAAAGCAGTGTGATTTTCCACAGTACTTTGGTTCAATTAAATCTTAAATTACTGTATGGCTAGCTGGTAACCGTACATATCTAGGCATTCCCTCAAAATATATAATTTTCCATTGTCCTTTTTCTGAAATAAATCTATAATTGTAGCTTGTAAAAGATGTAAAAGATAAAGAAAAGTTAAATAACTATTTCAAAAAACATGAGCCTTTTTGAGTACTTTCAAAAAATATAGTATAAACCTTACCTACTGATGTTCAGATAATCTAAATAGTGCTTGGGGGAAGCTGTTTACTCAGATCTTCACAAATGATTTGCAGAAAACATAAATCTCAGCAGCTGATAGATGGTTTCCATATCAACTAGAGGTTTTGTAACCACCAATAGAGGCTTAAGAGCTCTTCCCAGTATGTTCAATATTACTTCATAATCCAGATAATCTGGATATGGATTGTCATGAGATTTCATTAAGACCTCTGAAGGTAAGAAAGCTGAGTGTTCTGACTTGATCAATTCTTGTTTCCCAGGTGTATGATTGGCTACGTCAATGCAAGTTTATCCGTATTTTTAGTGTCTGACTTCGAACGCCGTTCAGAACCATCATCAAATGGAAGTGAATTCTCCGGCTCACCATTAAAATACTGCAGGTAAGTGCATGTGGAACCTAACCACTCCTTCTCCCCCTCCTTCCCAAGACAATGCACAGCTACTTGAAAACAATAAATTACATCAAAATACTGCAGTAGTAGATTTAAAAGTCCTCTTACAGAATATTTGAAAAATACTTGTTTGAATGACAAACTACCTGAACTGATTATCTGTCTTGACAAGCCAAATGAACTGACTAGTTAAGGAAGCTAGTTGGCTAAGAGCCTGAGTTACAAATCAAGAAGTTTCCACTTCAGATCTTACATCTTCTATGTATTCACATCCATCTGCTCACTAAGGTAGCCTTAGAGAAGCTGCTCTAAGCCTCAGTCCAACAGCAGATGGCATTAGAACAAAGATGATCATTTAGCCCAGTTAATGAAAGATTATGCACAAAGGTAAAAAATGATGTAAATTAAAAGATTCTGTAGCTATGTCTAGGGCTTAAATGGTTGTCTAGAGGCTCTGCAGATTTTGAAATTTAGAGATGTTCTGTATGATCTGCAGTATTTTAATCAAGTTTGTTCTGTAAATAAGGATCAGAAATGCATTCCTTGTTAGTAATCATCATTTGGTATTCAGTGGTAGCTAATCACTACAGTAGGCACTTGTCTTTCCCAAAGCCCTTTGCACTGCTTTGGGCAGGTTCCAGTGTAGTCCATAATGCTTCCGTTTCCCTGTTCTCTTAGTTAATGTATGCATATATGCTGGCATGGGATCTCACCTTTATCCACTCAGTGATAGATCCAATTATCCAGCTAAAGTCACAGTCCCTTTTCTAAACTTCCCTGGGAGCAATCTTATTGCTATCAAGCCAGCCCATAGGATAGTCATGAATGGAACTCATTGGGGGTGGAGGAGTGGGCAGGGGAACATGCTCCAAAGGAGGGCCCAGTAACTGAGAGGAAATCACCAAGAAATTAGTAACTGCCTGAACAAGTCAGTTATTCAGGGCCTGATGCATTCAAACAAATCTGTGATCCATGACTTCAGTTGTTAGTTTTCAGATTAATGAATAAAGATATTGACTTTTACTTCATGTGGAAAATTACTTGTAACTTCCAAAGCTTGACCATCTTGGCCAAATTTGGCAAATTAGCCAAATTGGAGGGGGGCTACAAAACCATGAAATCCCCAGAAATCCCAGCTTCTGTCCACCCTTGAGGCCAACGCTGAGTGCACCATTGGCCCATGAAATACACCACAAATCCCACACTGTTTGCTGAATTGGACCTGAAAGGCTACACCTGCCTTCAAAGGACACTGTCACAGAAATATTCCATTTAATTCACCGAGGAACTCCTTGAAATGCAGAGGGTTCTCCTTCATGTCTATGGATACCCGAGTCATTACCCTGCAGCCAAAATTGAAATGCCCCAGAAGAACCTGCAGTTCCTTAACAGTGCACTTTGTGACCAAGTGTGCTTTGTCTATCAACCCCCTATAGGGCCCAAGGATAAATAAGAAACTCCCTTGATAGAGTCTAGCTATTTGCCTAAATACACTAACTGGTGATGCAACCTTTTTATCTTGTGGTATTTGGACTCCAAGATTCGCACCAATGCCTAGAAAGTCACAAGATTGTCACAAGTACTGCTACCCACATGTCTAATTTTAAAAAATGGAGATTGTGGATGACACATGGGGACCTTTCCTGGTCCTTCACACCCATTCCAAGAAGATATGGAATGTTTCAAATGCCACATGGGCTACTGAATGTACCATGGCCAATGCATTATCCACACAACAAGCAGCACTGAATCTGAACTCTAAAAGAAAGAAAACCTGAGGTTGAACTGGCAAGAGTCTGAATATGGACTGAATGTCACAGCCATAAGAGCACCAGTGGCAGAAGCTCTGACCAATTTTGCTACATGATTGAATGATGCATTCCTGACTGAACATAATACAGATAGAATAGCCTTGTTAACTGGAGGAGTCCTTGGAGCATGATAGGTAAACAAGCCTGTACTCCCCAGGTACCTTTTCAGGCAGAACCACCACAAAGGAATCTCTGGGGTTAGGCAAGGTTGAGCTCTCAAAAGCACTAGCCGCTATCCCAGCCATCCATTCTTTAGCAATTTTAGCAGCTACAATATGGGATGATTCCCAGGGCAGTTTTAAACTGTGCAATTCCATAGGACCCAAGGACCAGTAAATGGGATTCAGAAACCCCATTAAAAATCTTGCAGTACAAAGCAGCTGCATTATTAGGGTAGCATACTAGAAGTAGTTGAAGGGCAGCTGAACAGATGGGTTATAGCATAGGCTCTAATTGGACCAGCTGTCACAGATGTAGTACTTGACTGTGGCTGCCCTGCACTTTTCTTAGCTAGTACAAACTCCACAATGGGTGCTGGCTACTTGGGATCCGAGGGCATGACACTCTGAGGTATGTCCCCAAGCATCTAACAGTTATGCTCAAATTTGCACCTGGCCCACCAGACACTTACCCTAACATTTCCCAGTACATCCAATATGAAACCTTCTTCCTAATGCTCCATTTGCTGGGCTTGCTATCTCATCCTTCCCCTAGATATTGGACTTAATTATGACCAGCCACAGCTTGTCATTGATGAGATCTCACCTCTCTTTTTACCACAGGAGGTTCTCTTGTGAAAATAATAATAATAAAAAAAACTTCATCACAGTCAATGGTGACAGTATGCAGGTGCCATAGATCTTGCTCCCATTAGCTCTGAAAATATATTTTTGTTGTTGATGATGAAGCCCTTCTGAGATGGGACTAAGCTCCTACTTCTGACAGCTATGAAAAGAGCTTTTCGTCTGAAAGCCTTTAAAAGAGCACTTGGGCTGCCGCCCTTCCTACTGCCTTCTGACTATGCTGCTGCAGATTACAACACTTCAGTTCCCAACACCTTGTCCAGTTTGCTGCTCTTTATCATCCTTGAAGCCTGCTAGGAGAGCCCATACATATTCCTCAGCAGAACTGGAATGAAGACTTTCACTTCCATGTTCCCCTGAGGAAAAAGCCCCCACACCACTCCTACCCCTTGGCTACTGATTGGTCAGCCATTCTGAAGCCCATGCAAATGGTACATTGGTTCCCAGAAAGGAGATGCCACTGAGAAGAATAGAATTTCTCTTGCCTTAACCTGTCTGTAGACTGTAAGCCAATTCAGTAAGTTGTGGAGAGAGGGGTTGCTTATCAAAATAGAAGTGGCTGTCATAAGTGAGGAAAGGATATAGTTTCAGGAGACCCTGTGTCCTGGCCGATCCATGGTTATGCTAAATATAATTTTGCACAGAGAACTTTGTGGCAAGAAGCAGCTCTGTTTCACATTCCCACTGTGAAACTTCCCTTCTCTCTTTCCTGTGATGTACATTCAAGGCACTTGGCCTCTAAGAAGGCAGGAGAGCTATGAGTGATTGCAGACAACGGTGCCACCACATTGAAAGAGAAAGAGACTTATTCTTTTCCCCTAACCTCATGCAGGATAGGAGTAATGCTTTTAGAAAGCAAGAGTCAATTAAAATCCATTGGCTAGACATCTCTTTCTTTCTTTCCATCATCAACACACAAGGAGAATGAAGTATCACAAAGCATATTCCCATGCTCTTCTCACTTGTCTGTTAAAGAGCTTGGATTATTTAGAAACACAAGGAGCATCTCATGATCCTGTCGACTTTGTTCGCATCAGTTTATAATGGGGAGATAGTATACAGAGTAGGTTCTTCTTTTCCTGTATTGCTGATAAGTATTTATACAGTACCAACGTACATCGCGCTTTGCACAAACAGTTTATGATTGTTATTTTGCAGTTTCCTGCCCTGTGGTTTACAATCTAAAAAGATAGGACACAAAAGGAAAAAGGGATGGCAGTGGGGGAAAGAAGTCCAGCATGTGTTGGTTGCTGTTCCCTACCTCTAGAGGCCACAGTAGTGGCAACTGGGATGAAGGGAGGGCAGTTTATCAGTCACTGGGCTTTTTTGCATTGCACTGAGCAGGACGAGTCTGATATCCCAATCTGTTGTGTAGGTACAGGGACTATCGTGACCCTCCTCATTCTCCAATGCGCTATGGATACACACTACAGTTCTGGCATGTCTTAGCTGCACGGCTGGCTTTCATTATTGTTTTCGAGGTAAGTTTCATGAGTGAAACAATATCATAGAGAATTTGTGTGCTATAGTGTCAAAATGTAAGAAGGAGTTCCTGTTTTTCTCTGGGCAACAGATTCCAGCATAGCAAGGGATTTGTTGTATGTAGCATATTGCTCCTCAGTGGTAGTAGAGATTAGTTACCAGTTCTGACTTGCCATTTCTGAGATGATGCTGAATTTTGAATATCTTTCTTTGTGATCACATGAAAAGGATGGAAAATGTGACACCAATTCTCTTTTTTCTTCCCTGTATTCATGATAATCAAGCAGGAATTATTGTGTGCTAATTTAGAGCAATGTTCCAATGTTCGCAAATCATTGCATAATTCTATCCTCCATGATCTTTAATAAATTCTGCTTCCTCACCCCAAATTACTGCTTACTTTCCTATTTAAAGCAAGTTTTGTGATAAGATGTTTTCATGTGATTATTTTTATTGTTATGAAATGAATAAAGAACCAGCAATCAAAAATGTTTTACAAAACAGGCATTAGCAGGCTAGCGTCATAAAATAAAAGCTGCAGACTAGCACAATCCATATTGTCAGGTTACTAAGATACTACGTTAGTAGACATAAACACCTTCATTTGTCAAGCCTACACCTTCTGTGAAAGTGCATTTTACTGAAATCTTATCATCTAAAGCAGCAATATTTCAGAGACTGGAGGGAAGGAATGCTCACATATAAGCAGAGAAGCCATCTCCGCATGCACACAGATAGCCTAGTAGCACCATATTCTAGACAAAAAAAACTGTTAGTCCAGTTTTTAAATTCAAAAAGCTTGTATACCGTGCACTATTTTTCAGCCTGTTTGCTGCTCCTTCGCATTATATTCTAAGTTACTTTTGCAGCTCCTCAGATAGTGAACATACATATAAATCTGAATACTTTAGCAATGCCTATTATCATCTCCTGCAAAGGAACCACAAACATCAGACACGCTTTTTGAAAACCACGTTACATGTTTTGTTTGTATTTTGAGGGGAGATGTTGTATCATATATGTATAATATATATAAATATGGTGACTATGCCCCCATTCCCCTAGATGGTGTTTGGGGACAAAAAAAACCTTTTGTTTTTTTTGTGGAGGTGGATGGGGTTTCCTGGAGACCAGTGTGCTCCCTAGCTTTACACAGTTCCTCCATGCACCCTTGGCATGGAGGATGGATTCAGCTGCTTCCCAGTCTACTGGTTGGCATGTACAACATCACAGCCAGCAAGCTGGAGAAGAAACTGGGAGTGCAGGATATGGAGTTAAGGCATGAACTGATCTCATGAATTCCTTCTGCCACCTGAGGCAAACATATCCCTTGATCCAGGCAGGTGCCTAGTGACCTCTCCCCCAAGATCTCCCATACAGGTCCAACTGGCAAGAACAGGCAAGCCAGCCCCACTTCTCCTTAGAAATGGTCTGATGCTCCCATGTCACCCTATGAATATGTAACAGTATACATAAGTACATGAAACAGACAATGAAATTTAGACAAACTGCTGTTAGGAGGGGGAAAATAGTATAGTGACAATTCTGCCATAGGTATAATTCCTCCCCAGCTATCTTAGCCAATGACTAACACAGGTGTAGATCAATCTAAGATAATACATATCCTGTAGAGACACTGGGTAGAGGAAGTCTTGACTAGCATCCAGGTGTGCCCTCTGTCCAGACCCATAGAGGGAATTGCCCATCTAAGATCTTATGCCACCAATCTTGCTGCCACTGGTGGTACTGTTTGGTTCAAAGGAGAGTGTCTCCAGTAGAAATTGTGGACACACTGCCCAAGGAGATGGCAAAGGACTTTCACACTAGCAGGAAGAGAGACCAGGTGCTCCACCTTCCTCTCTGACCCCAGCAATGGTTCAAAGGGAAATCCCAGTAAGGAAGGACCCAGGCTTATGATGACAGCTGGGAATGTGACCCAGTTTCCCCTGATATAGATAGATAGATAGATAGATAGACAGACAGACAGACAGACACAGACACAGACACAGACACAGACACAGACACAGACACAGACACAGACACAGACACAGACACAGACACAGACACAGACACAGACACACTTCTTTTTTTTTTTTTTTTAGTAAAATGAACACTGATTAAGCAAGACTAGTTAGTAGTTGGCCGTTGTCATTTAAAAGCACATAGGCAGTGTGTCCACAATTTCTGCTGGAGACACTCTCCTTTGAACCAAACAGTACCACCAGTATTCCAGGCATGCTGAACTGAAGTGAAAATTAGAAAAACAAAATCAGAATGTGTGCACAAAGAGACAACTGTAAAGATCACACTTTTTATTATTTAAAAGTTTCATGTTGAGCTCTGATGCTTAATTCATGCATTTTAAAAACTTTTTTGCAGCACCTCGTGTTTTGCATAAAACACTTGATTTCCTATTTAATCCCAGACCTTCCCAAAGATTTGAGGGATCGTATGAGAAGAGAAAAATATCTGATCCAAGAAATGATGTATGAAGCAGAACTGGAGCGTCTTCAGAAAGAACGGAAGGAAAGAAAAAAGAATGGAAAGTCTTATCACAATGAATGGCCGTAACTAAATTGGGTGAGCCATTGTGAATTATTGTTTATATCTTCAGGGTGCTTCCAGATGAGGCTTTTATTTTGTTAATAATCAAACTGACAAGAGTCCAGACACGGTTGTCTTCAATTTGCATTCTTCCAACTTTTCCCCACTGCTTCTTCTCACTGGAAGAATACATTAGAGAAATGTGGAAGATAGCTTACATAATATCTTTTGACTAGTGCTTGGAACTCTTTGTCTAGAAGCACGCAAAATTGCTCAGATCATTTGAGGAATTCCGTAAGTTTGGAAAACTGTGGTGGCAAACACTCAAGGTGCTTGAACATTAATTGTCTGCATATTTCTCCTATATAGAGAGTCCAGATGTGACACATGATTAGTGAGAGGAGGAGAGGAAGAGCATAAAGGAGGAGGGAGTGAGGAAAACCCAGGACATTATAAAAAAAGGAATTTGGATGCAAAACCATGAATATTTGGGTAAAATAAAATAACTGGAAAGTCTCCATAATTCCAGAGACTTTTTTTCCTTTTTTGGGTAAACCCTTAGATAATCTTCAAATACAGATGAAGCATTACTTTTATTAGGACCAACTGAATGGCTTTCAGATGTTATTTTTTTAACTGATCAACATGACTAACTATAACGTTTACATATTTTTGAACTGCATCTCATCTCAGTCTGCAGGTTCAACATGATATTGGTATAAGAAGAAATGAAACTGAAAAAATGACCAATAGTTTTTTGAAATTAATAGTCTTTAGAGCAGCTTTTGACAAAGGTTTTTGTTTGTTTTGGTCTATGCATGGCTGCATTTTCTGGAAGCAAAAGTCTTCAGAAGTGGCTTGAAGTTAGGTTGCCTGAGCATACATTTTCTCTTTTGTTATTTGGGCCCCAATTAAATGCACAGCTTTATGTCTGCCTCACCCTTCCTCTCTGTAATGCCTAGAAGAAGAAACCTGCCATTCCATTTCATAGACAAATAGGGAGGACTAAGCAGTATTCTTGCCATTTTAGGAATGGCCATACATTGCTTGGCATGCTTTTGTAGCATCCTTTTTATAGTAATGGCAGAGGGAGGAATTAACTACCTTCTTCAAGACTCACCTTGCTCTTGCAGGTTTCCCTTCAACATGGCCATATGGGGCCTGGGGGAGGTCAGGGGATGCCAATGTGATTGTTGTTATTTGATTAGTATTTATTATCATTGTTTTTATATTTTCCCAGTCTAGGACTGAAGGCAGCTTACAAAAGTTAAAACAGATGCAGCTAAAAGTTTACAAAAGTTAAAATATGTTTAAACAAAGAACTGTGTTTCTAAACTGCAAGTTTCCTTAGTCCTGTATTAAATAAAAATATGTAAAATCAAATAGCAGTCTTCCAATGACCCAAAAAAAAACACCTTTGGATGCAGTTACAGATACTCAATTTCCATTAATTTCACTTGGCTTGTATGTATAATGTAGTATTTTGGCAATCTATATTAATTTAATGCATGTGTTCTTTCCCTGTCCATGTCCTATTTTTTTATTTTTTTATTTTTTGGTTGTTGCATATATTTGCAGGTAGCAACCCTATATTCTGTTTGCTTATTCCAGTTCAACAAGAACACTACTTTCAAGAGAATGAAAAAAAAAAAGTGCAATCTCAATGCATGCCACAATATGAAATAGCAAACAGGAGAGAATATTTCAAGGAGTTAACAACTGTGAAGTCATTTTCGCAATCTAGTATACGATTGCTATTCATAGACCATGCTGAGGGGAAAAAGCATGTTAGTCCAGTTTTTAAAATCAAAAACTTGTATACCGTGGACTATTTTTCAGCCTGTTTGCTACTCTTTTACATTATGTTCCATGTCACTTTTTCAACTCTTCAAATAGTAAATATACTTACAAATCTGAATACTTTAGCAATGCCTATTACAATAGCATCTCCTATCAAGGTACCATATACATCAGACACACTGTTTACAAAACATATTACATGTTTCAGTTTGCATTTTGAGGGGAGATGTTATATCATATATATGTATAATATATAAAAAGTATATAGAGATTGTTTATTTGTAAATAGTAAAGAATAAAATAAACCTATGGTGAAGAATGTCAAATTTTCACACTTTAAAACTATCATCAATGTAAAGCCATGTTTAGCGCTTCTTTAATGTGAAACAATAAACTTTAAATATAAATTATGGATGAAATTTTTGTCTTTTAAAAAGTTATTTTACAAAACAGTTGCAAAATGATGTTTACCGTGGCATGGCTTTTTTAAATCTGATCAGCTGGCACAGGACAATGGAAGCTCACAGTATAAACCCCCAGAAAACCCCATGATAGGTCATCTGAGGGGTGCTGGTAGGTTGGAAACAACTTAAAAGCACACAACAACAACAACACAGGCCTCCCTAGAAATTAAGTGTCAGAGAGCTTGTCCTCTGTGGCATCCTGAGATATTTGTCAAGGAAGCATAAGATACAATGCCTTTTCTGTAGTGATCTCTCAGCCTGATTCTTTCTTTTTTTCACCAGAAATTGAAGATACTTGCATTTCAGTGGGTCTTTAATGGATAACATCTAGTTTTACTTCTACCATTCTTGCATCAATTTATTCTTTTGTTTTTAAGTATTGCTGGCCTAATATATATTGTTATTAATTTTACAAATCACACTTTTATTAGGTCATATTACCGGCATACCTCTGTTAACAAAGCCTCTGACAAAGAAGCTCCTTTAAACAAAGTCTTTTTCACATCCTCCAAGTCCCATCTAGATGGAAGGTTTTTAGCAACATGGACATTGGGAAGACTGTGAAAGAGGGCTAGGAAACAGACTTTTTCCATCACACTGAAGCACTGTTCCAGCAGTAAACAATACAGTAAGACCTGAACTGGGAAAGAATGAGGTTTTACTCTAGCCGATCCTACTATAGTTGTTTATGCCTTCATGTAACAGGTACAGTAAACAGCAGTTGCTTCCAGAATCCCTTACTTGAGCATGTGTGAACAGCAAGATGGAGCCTGCCTCACCAGCTAAATTTAGCATGTTAAAAAAAAAAGCTGTGGCCACCCAAAGTCTCACCACAAAAATGAAAATTGTAACAAAAGTGGCAGCTAGTGAAAGAAGAAGAAAAAAATCATGCCAGATGCATCCGGGAAGGAGATCTCATGTGGTTGCTGGAAGGGTCAGAATGTTTTTGCTTACCTGTGCAAGTTCTACCTGACCTGGTTATTTCATTTCACATGTGGCTATCACTGGTTTTGAATAAAAAGTTGAATAAAAATTGGAATGATCCTATTCTTTCCAGGTTATTTCTGCCTCTGGAACCAAACTTTCTGTTAAAAAAATGGTAATACCTGGGAACACTTCTTCTTCATTAACTGAGGTGAACATGTATATAGTTTTGGGATACATTTCAAAACAAGTGGGAAGGAAAACAGCAATAATTCCTATCAGACAAGATCTTATTGGTGAACATCTCAGTCAGTATTACAGAGGAATCTACATGGAAGAATGTTGGAAACTACCTCTATTTCAGAATGTGAAGGAATTAGTATCATGTAGAAAACACCATACTATTCACACCCATTTCCTACAGCAGTCAAAGCACAATTTAAGTTATTTTCAATTAATAGGGTCCTAAAATATATACAAGAAACCTCTCCCTCTTTTTCTATCTTATTCCTTAAGATCTGTCAAAGTATCTTCAATAATATCAAGTGTACCTGAATTGCACAAAGAAAAAAGGCCTTCTTAAGTAGTGGGGGGGTTTTTTTCTGTAAAACAATTCAGTGTCATTTTCTCATTTGACTGGGCATTTGGCAGCTATGGTAAAAAAGAAAATTAATTTAGCATGTATAATATACTAAAGTTTTTTTTTCTTTTTTACTGAGTTCTGAATAAACTCCTTATGCTTTCAGAATGAACTAAGAATACCAATTTTCCAAAGTGTGAGATCTTCCCAATGTTCCTTGTCAAATTACTTTAGATATTCGTGTTCTTCGCTGCTGTTGTTTGAATTAAAAACAGCCACTTGAAACTGTGAACCTTATCAGAGGAACAGTGGGGGACAGTCAGGCTACTTCCCCCAATGACATTTTCAGCTTACTAGTCCTTGCTGAAACTTCCTTTTCTGCACATCAGGATCAAGATACTGGCTGACCTTTCCAGACAGAAAGATCTAGACCAGAAAGGAAAAAGCAGCTCCTCTCACCATTTCTCTGATGCTATTTCCAACTGCCAACAGCTTTTTATTTTTTTAAACTTTACCTATGTCTTCAAGTAATGCCTATTGCTATTTGAACATCTTATCTTTTCATGCATTGTTTACTGCATAATTTTGGCTTGCTTTACAGATATGAAGAACAAAAGGACATCATAAAGCATCATTTCCAACAGTGACGATAACAGAGTATTTTAACAATCATCCTTTGGATTTATTCTGCTTCTTATTATTAATCTTTGGGACACTTTTATAATCTTTGGCATTCATAAACTTCATAAAATTTACCATTTGCAATCCATTCACAGAGCTTCTTCTTAATATAAACATATATGGTTTTGAAGCCAGTTTATTGGGAAAACCCCCCACAGATTTTCCTTTTTAAATTTTCAATTCACAAAAATGAAACATTTCTATACTTTGTATACCACAGCATTCAATGCTGTTCATTTAGAGTTTTTTCTCTGTAGAATGACTCTTCTCTGTGTTAAGCTCAGAAGCCGAGTACCCTCTACAGCATTACAGATTGCTTCTGTACAGCACTCCCTCAGCCTTCTTCAGGTCTGACCTGCTGAGGTGGATGAATCTTTTCATATAGCCGTACCTGTAATCACAATGATTACAATTTCATAGGGGTAAGACACTTATTCTTTGGTGTTTTTTTAACCACTGAAATCACTTAAGTGTAAAAACAGTGTTGGATTATGGGAATCATGTATGGTTATATTTGAACAGGTTGCTTACCTGTAACTGTGGTTCTTCGAGTGGTCATCTGTGCCATCATACACTAGGAGCTTTAGCGCCTGCGCGGTAGCGTTCGGAAACTTCTAGAGCTTGTTCGCTTGGCGGGAACCCCTCCCCCACGCCGGTACTGCGCATGCTCCTCCCGCCGAGCAACGGTCTCTCCTCAGTTCTGTCGTCCGCCGTAGAACCTACAGGGACCTGAGAAAGAGGGGAGGAAGGGCGGGTGTGTATGATGGCACAGATGACCACTCGAAGAACCACAGTTACAGGTAAGCAACCTGTTCTTCTTCTTCGTGGTCTCTGTGCCTTCATACACTAGGAGACTGTGTAGCTTACCGGTCGGACGGCGGGTCAGGTCCTACAGCACGGAAGCCAACACCTCACGTCCAAACCGGGCATCTCTGCGCGACCGGCAGTCGAGCCTGTAGTGGCGCACGAAGGTCGATGGTTGGGACCAGGTCGCCACACGGCAGAGTTCATGCAGGTCAACTCCTCGCAGGAGGGCCGCAGAAGTAGCCACAGCTCTGGTGGAGTGGGCTCGAAGCAGGACTGGCGGAGGCTTCCTCGCGAGCTCATACGCCAGTTCAATAGTCCTCACCACCCACTTGGAGAAGCGCTGGGTGGACATTTTTAGGCCCTTCCGACGTCGCCCATAGCAAACAAAGAGATGCGGCGTCTGCCGGAAGGAAGCAGTCCTGTCCTTGTAGAAAGCCAATGCCCGACGCACGTCCAGGGAGTGGAGGGACCGCTCCAACGGTGTCGTCGGGTTTGGGAAGAAGGCAGGCAGGATGATGTCCTGGTTGAGATGGAAACTGGACACCACCTTTGGCAGGAACGAGATGTCAGGTCTCAGGACCACCTTGTCCCTGTGGAAGACCGTGAAGGGCTCATCGGAACGAAGAGCTGTGATCTCACCCGCTCGCCTCGCTGAGGTCACCGCTACCAGGAAGGCAGTTTTCATTGTCAGGAGCCTGTCATCCGAGGTCGCCATTGGTTCGAAGGGCGGCTTCGTCAGCTGCGAGAGCACCAGCGAGAGGGACCACGGCGGTAGCGGCGGTGATACCGGCGGGTAGAGATGATGAAGTCCTTTCAGGAACCGCTTAATGGTATCGTTCCTGAAGAAGGCCGAGGCAGCAGATCGTGGCGGTTGGTATGCCACGATCGCGGAGAGATACACCTTCAGGGATGGAAACGCCAGGCCCTGTTGCCGGAGGTGCAGGAGGAAGTGCAGGACGGTCGAGAGCCCCGCGGGCGATACCGGCTCACTCCTCTCGTTAGCGAAGGTCAGGAAGCGTCGCCACTTGTATTGATAGTTGCGACGGGTGGATTCCTTCCTGGCCGCGACGAGGACGGTACCGAGCACGGGATCGTCTAGTGCGATATCCTCCAGGCATGGAGGGCCAGGCGTGGCAGGTCCGGATGGAGGACTCGGCCGCCGGAGTGGGAGAGCAGGTCCGGTGTCGGTGGCAACCGGAGCAGGTCGTCTCGCGCGGCTTGTAGCAGGGGTGCGAACCAATGTTGCCTCGGCCAGTACGGGGCTACCAGGATCGCGTCGGCTCGGTCGGCGAGGATCTTCGATATCGTGCGGCCGAGCAGCGGGAACGGCGGGAACGCGTAGAGGAGTTCCCCGGTCCACGGAAACTGGAAAGCGTCCCCGATGGAGGCACGATCGTGGCCCGCTCTGGAACAGAATCGGCGACACTTCGCGTTTTCCCTGGTCGCGAAGAGGTCGATCGATGGTTCGCCCCAGCGGTCCCGAATCAGTCTGAACGCCTCTCCGGAGAGAGACCATTCGTGATGGGATGAGGTGTCCCTGCTGAGGGCGTCTGCCGTGGTGTTCTCCTGCCCGGCCAGGTGAACCGCCACGGGATGCGTGTGCAGGCAAATGCACCATTCCCACAGGTCGAGCGCGATGTCGAGCAGGGTCGTGGAATGAGTCCCACCTTGTCTGTTGATGTAGCAGACGGCGGTGGTGTTGTCCGTCAGAATCAGGACCGTGCGCCCCGCCACGGCATGGCGGAACGCCCGTAGGGCTTTCCAGACGGCGAGCAGCTCCAGCGCGTTGATATGGAGAGCGGTCTCGTCGTCGGTCCATCTGTCGCGGACTCTGAGATCGCCGCAGTGGGCACCCCATCCATACAGGGAGGCGTCGGTCGTTACCGTCACCTTCGGTGTCGGCTGTTGGAAAGGCATCCCTGACATGAGATTGCATCGCGACTGCCACCATCGGAGGGATGAGCGGACGTCTCCCGGCAGCTGCAGTCGGAGTGTCTGTTCGTCTCGCAGGGGGTCGAATATGCGGACGAACCAGTGTTGAAGAGGTCTTGCTCTCAGCCTGGCGAGATATGTCACAGCGGTCGTCGCAGCCATGTAGCCCAAGAGCTGCTGGACGCTTCTCGCAGATAACGTCGGGGCCGTACGAGCGTGAGCGGCGGCCCGGATCAAGGTTCGTGCTCGAGACTCTGGAAGGTACGCCCTGGCGGAGGTCGAGTCGAGCGTCGCCCCGATGAAGTCCAAGATCCTCGCCGGCTCGAGGTGGGACTTCTTCGGATTCACTCGTAGACCAAGGCGGGTCAGGAGTGACAACGTCATGTGGACGTCGTGGTAAAGTCTCTGTTTGCAGGACGCCACCAACAGCCAATCGTCGAGGTAGGGGAAGACGGAAGCGCCTTCGTCCGCAGGTAGGATACCACCGGGGCCATGCACTTGGTGAAGACCCTTGGGGCAGTCGAGAGTCCGAACGGCAGCACCTTGTACTGGTAACAGGTGTCGTCGACTGCGAAGCGGAGGTACCATCTGTGCTGCGGGCGAATGGCGATATGGAAGTATGCGTCTCGGAGATCGATGGAGGCGAACCAGTCCCCTCGATGTAGGAAGGGTAGGATCGACGGTATCGTGACCATCTTGAACCTTTTGGGGCGGATGTAGTAGTTCACCCCTCTGAGGTCTAGGATCGGCCGGAGGGTACCGTCGGCTTTCGGTACCGTGAAGTACCTGGAGAAGAAGCCGGTGGTCTTGGCCTCTTGCGGGAGCTGCTCGATCGCCCCTTTCTGGAGGAGGGATTGGATCTCTTCCAGGAGGGCCGGACTCGACGGCGTGGAGTAGTAAACGCCGCGAGGAGGAATATCGAGAAACTCGATGGCGTAGCCAAGACGGACGATGGAAAGCACCCAAGAGTCCGTAGTGACATACTGCCACTCCGCTAGGTGTCGAGCGAGAGTCGGTCGGTCTCCGAGCGCTGATGGTAGGCTGAAGAGTGGGTATTGGTGGGTCCTGCCAGGCACGTCAAAACCGAGACTTTGTCTCGGAGGAGGACTTCTTCGACGAAGGCGGGTGCCGCCTAATCGTGCGTCTGGCCGATGAGCCGGAGGACGGTCTCGACTGTCCAGACTGGGCCGAACGCTGGAACGACGAGGTGGAAGATCGTCGCCAGGATGGGCGGAAGGTGGAGGCCCTGCGGGCCTGCGTGGCCGGCTGCAGCCCGATCTTTTTTGCGGTCAGTCTCGCCTTGACGAGATTGTCCAAAGCTTCGTCTGTGGACGAATTGAATAGGCCTTCACCGTCGAAGGGGAGATCTTCAATCCTCCTTCTGGTGTCCTCCTGGATGTCGGCCGGTCGCAGCCAAGCATGGCGGCGGAGGCCGACGGATCCCGCCATGACCCGGGAGGCGATCTCCACTGCGTGCCGGGAGGAGGCCATCTGGTGCCGAGCGATGGAGATAGCCTCATTGAAGATCACGGAGGAGGCTTGGCGGATGTCCTCCGGTACCGCTTCCATCGCCGGTTGCAGGCGATCGAGCACTTTCTTCAGGTATGCCGCGAGGCAAGCCTGAGTGTTGGACAGCCTGATCTGCAAGGAGGCAGCTGAATAGAACCTCCTTGCGTAGGCGTCCAACTTCCTGCCCTCTTTGTCCGGCGGAGTGGTGTGTTGCCTGCCGGAGCCCTTCGTCTGCGCGGACTCGACGACCACAGAGTTCGGTGCAGGGTGATTAAATAGATAACCGGCGTTATCCTTCTGCACCCTGTAGAGGTGTTCTAACCGCTGCGGTATCGGCTGAGCCGAGGCCGGTCTATCCCAGGCGGCCTTCACCAGTCTGGATACCCGGGGCAGGAGAGGCAGCGGGGCCGTGGAAGGTCGCTTCTCCTCGAAAACGGAGAAGGCTGGATCGTCATCCTCCGGCTCCGCATCGGCGATCTTAAGGCCGAGGGTAGTGGCCATGCGGAGCAGCATCGCAGAGAACTGGTGGACGTCCTCTGGAGCAGAATCTGGGATCGGGTCCCCGAATCCCAATGGAGGAGACTCCTGGGAGGCCGCCTCAGACACCTCAGACTCCGCACTCGAGTCGTACGACTCTGAGCTCGGTGAGTCCTCTCGCCGCTCGCTCTCCGGCTCCTTCGTAGTCGCCGCAGGTGTTGCCTTCCTAGGCTTCTCCGCAGCCGGGGCGGTGGTAGCAGCAGCGTCCCGCTTGGGATGGCTGACCACTGACTTCACCCTCTTGGTGGTGACCGGGGTAGTCTGGCAGGCTGACGTCGTCGTAGCCCGCTCAGTCACCACCGACTCCGTAGGGCGCGTCGCCGTTGCCGTGACCCTAGGAGGTGGCGATATCGCCCGATACCGTGGTGAAGGCTCCCTCGCCCTATGATATCGAGGGGAGGGAGAGCGGCTGAAGGAGCGGCGGTCCGACGGAGATCGGCTTCGGCGTCGACGGTACCGAGCCTCGTCCCCTCTAGGCGAGCGCGATTCGCGCTGTCGACGAGGTGACCGGGACCTCCGGAAGGTCTCCCAGCGACTCGGGCCACGATGGTACCGATCCCGGTACGATGGCGAATGCGACCGATAGGAGGCCGGGCGCTCTCTCCATTCAGATTCCCTCGCGTACCTGGCCACGTAGGACGCCGAGGTGTATCTGGAGGCAGACGAGCGAGGTTGTTCCTCTCTTGTCTCCCTCGGAGGCGGCGAGGCCACCGGACGCTCGGAAGAGCGGGACCGGGACCTGAAGGAGGTCGAACGCCGCTCCGGAGAAGCAGAGGGCTCTCTCTGCTGCAGGTCAGCCGACCTGCGACGGCTAAGAGGGCGGTGGCGCTCCTCCACCAGGGTTGGAGGGTCTGCCACAGGCGAGTCCGGGCGCTGTTGGGGAACGTCCTCGATCTCATCCTCCGAGAGGTCGACGGACTCGCCTCGCCCTTTGGAAGGCTGCTGAGTAGGAGGAGGAGTAGGAGGTTGAGCGTCCCCAGCCGGGGAGCGCTTCTTTTCCTTCTTCTTCTTCTTCTTCTCCTTCTCCTTGCCCTTGCCTCCGTCCGGAGCAGGGCGCTTTTTAGCAGGCGTCTCCGTAAGGGGAGCCTCAGCCTTCCTCGCCGTCGAGGATCCTTTTGCTGACTTGGCAGCCGCCGACAGCTTCGGGATCCTCGGTAACGCCGAGATCGGCGTTTTCGTCGGTACCGAGCCCGATACCGACGAGGTGGACGGAACGGCAGCCGCCGATACCGTCGATGGCGTGGTCGTCTTCTTGTCGGCCATCTTGGAAGTGGAGGTCTCGTCTATCGCCCGCAGAGACTGTTCCCAACAATAAGATTTGAGTCTCGCGGAGCGGTTGCGAAGAGTTTGGGGAGTAAAATCCCTGCAAATTGGGCAAGTCCGGATGTTGTGGGACTCGCCCAAACAGAAGAGACACTCCTTATGGCCGTCGTTGAGGGCAACCTTGCGGCCGCAGGACACGCACTTCTTAAAGAGCGCGGACATAAGACGAAGAAACGCCAAACTCCGAAATCCAAAAAGACGAAAACCGAAGGGGGAGTCCGAAAGAGAGGTCAAAGACAGTCCGAAAGTCCGTAAAACCGTGAAAAAACAGCAAGCCAAGCACGACGTGAGAGGAACAAACTAAAGAACCTTCCGTACGCGGCGGCGGACGAGAAAGAACTGAGGAGAGACCGTTGCTCGGCGGGAGGAGCATGCGCAGTACCGGCGTGGGGGAGGGGTTCCCGCCAAGCGAACAAGCTCTAGAAGTTTCCGAACGCTACCGCGCAGGCGCTAAAGCTCCTAGTGTATGAAGGCACAGAGACCACGAAGAAGAACTATGGTTCTGAAAAGCATCTTCTGTGATTAGGAAAAAATCATAACGACCTCCCTGCTGGTCTTGAACCCTCCCACTTTAAAAACAGTTCTAGGGTGCTCCCATAGAAAACACATGTGAAAGATTTTCAAAACTATACTTACCCATTTAGATTTCCAGTACACAAAGTTGCCCCAAAACTCCTCTTTGCCAAACAAAAGTTTGCGGTCCACTTCTTGCTTTAATCCTCCTAAAAGATAATTGGATTAACCGTATGTCTAACACTATGCAATTTATTAAGATGGATGCAGCTCAGGCAGTGAACCAGGTGCTTGCTCACTCCCCCTTTGGAAAAATATTCTCCCAGTATCGTCTTGGAACAAGAAGCCATAGACTGAATTCAGAGATTGCAGTATTCACTTGACATTGGTCAAGATCCTGCATGGCATGGGACAGAGCACAATGTTCCATACAAGCAGCTCCACCCAGCTAAGCCTGCAAGCGCATGCCCCCTTGACCAATTAATGCATGGGAAAGGTGCAGGACACTTAGTAAGCATCCAGTGGTTTTTCTGCAACTGAGAGCAATCAGCTAAACTAAATTCAACTAAACTAGTCTAGACTAAGAATGTGAACACGTAACTATCTTGTTTTCACTGAATTTCTCCGAATCCTACCAATATTTTCATCCTGTTCTAATTCCACATGGAACTGCAAAGCTTGTTTCTTCCTCACACATAGAAATTCATGTATATTTTTCTACACACTTTTCCAAATATATGCATTTGCCTAATGACTGTGTAATTATAGATGCGTGCATTTTAAAAAATTATGCTTGATTATGCACACATTTTTTGTTTAAATTTGGTGAGAGATACTACAAGCTTTTAAATATGTGCACGTCTCTTCTGAGGCAATGTTTTCTCCCACTGCCATTCTCTAGAAGTGCAAAATGAATATTTTCAAAGAGAAATTTAATCTGACAAATCAGTTACCAAGCCATGTTTCGAATGGTACTCAAAAAGACTGCCTTTTGGCCCAGTCTCTGTGCTGGATATATAGAGTCCTGTTTAGTGCTCCATAGCCTGATAATGATTTTTTGATTGTGGAGTAGGGGAGGGCTTCTTTACTGTGGCACACACCACGTGCAATGGTCTCCCACTGTAATCAGCGGGGATCCCAGGTGAAGACTTACTTGTTTGCCCAGGCATCTTCCTCATCATCAATCTATTCAGTTATCCCCACTCAGGGAGAATATCCCTAACGACTTTTTTTTACCCAGCTTGTTGGGGGCATGTATAGAAATGTTTCGAAATACATGCTATTTGTAAGTTGTTCTCCGCCTCGATCCATATGGAGAGGCGGGATACAAATAAATAAATAAATAAATAAATAAATAAAAAAATATTGCTTGATTGATGCTTTATTACTTGATTTTATTAGGTTTAACACTACAACATTTCATTTACAACATATCATTTTCAGATTTTTGAAATGAAAAGTGGTATAAAAATGTCTTTAAAATGAAAATAAAACAAAATTCATTTTCATTCCCAGTTTCTACCCAACTTTGGCCAAATTCATCTATCAGCTTATACTTAACTAAGTGCTTAATTAAGTAAATTCTCCTTACATAACCACCCCAAAATATGATAAAAACATCATTCAACTGTGCGACCATCAACAGAATATCCCCCCTTTCCCCTGTGGAGTTGATGCCCCCTAAAATAGGATGGAGGGAAAGGCACGATCATGGTAAGAATGTCATCATTGTGACTTAGTAGTGACTGTGAATACAAAACAGTTACAGTTTGTATTTATGATCACTATTTAGTCATGATTTTGATATTACAGCCACGAACATAACTCACTCCCCCACCAACTACTTTACTTGGGCATCAGCTGCAGGAGGAGGAGGAGGGCCAATTTGATCATTATTTGAATGATGTTTCTGTCAGACTTTTGGGCTAGCTTACACAGATGTTTAAGGATATTAAAGCACATTGCTACACAACTTTGAATGAAAGATGAACACAAGTTTCTACATTTAAGTTGAAATCAGATAATGTTACCTGTTGCTAAGCTCACTATTGTTCCCACAATAAATGTGGAGAACGTTCCAAATGTACTGAAGTAAAGATATGACAATGAGTACCAGTATTCTTGAAGGGCTGGTCTGGAAGTAGAAAAAAAAGTTAAATTTTTCCTTTTAATGTTATGCTCCAATGATACTGGCAAACCAGTTGAAACATAATACAGTTTATATCAAGGATAAGAACTGCACAGCCTGTAGAAAGCTTGACAAGAGCCTCAGTGTCCACCATTCCAGAAGGGGAAATAGCCTACAGATGAAAAATTATGCCTCCATAAACCTCCAGGAGAATGTGATCCTGCATTTTTTTTCCAAAACTTGAAGCAGATGGGACTCATGCAGATTGAAAAATAGCAGATGGGACTCATGCAGATTGAAAAATAGCATGGGAGGGGCCCTGGATCTTCCATAGATGGCCATCTCTGGTTCAGATGAATAAAAGTGGCAATCTTGTACATTCACCTGGCAGTAGCTTACTCCTAAGAAGGCACACCTAGTTGGGATACAATATTAAACAAAGACTACAGCTTATAAAATAATAAATGCTTATGGTTTAATATTTAAGTCCTTCAGTACAACTGAAGAAGTGGACTAAAACTGACAAAAGCTCATGCTGAAATATATCAGTGACTCTTAAAAGTACCACTACACTCCTTCTCCCTCTTTGTTCCTTTTTATGCAGAAATAGACCAGAACAGCTATGTCTCTGAAAATTAATAATGTATTAGTTAATTATTTTTTTTCTGTTCTACTGGTACATATCACTATATATAAATACACACACACACATACATATACATATATACATACATACATACATACATAAGCACATACAGAACAATAAACACATCACTTTAATGTTCACACTATTACCAGCATACTTCAGCTAACAAAGCCTTTGACAAAGCAGCTCTTTTTTTTTTTTTTGGCCACCTAGCCCCTCCTCTTTTCCTCCTTGTTCTCTTTCTAGCTGGATGTTTTGATTTGTTTTAACAACAATGCAATTGAGTGAGTGGTCAAGAATGTGAGAAAAACAGACTTTCAGTTGGCAGATTGCAGCAATATGTCTGTATAAACAGCGTGATAAAATTTGAACTGGGAAAGAATGGGATAGTCCTCAATCATTCCTTCTCTGGTTTGTGTGCCTGCCTCTAACAGGCAACTTTAACAGCAGCTGCCTCTAGAATCTCATTCTAAGCATGCATGAACAGCAAAACAGAGAAAAAGGGAGAAAGTAAATTAGCCTGCATCACCAGCTCCCCACAGCATGTTAAAAAAGCATAGAGCTATAAGTCTGGCCACCAAAATGGAAATCCTAACAAAAGCAGAGGCTGGTGAAAGAAAAAAAGGTCTTGATACATTTTGGAAGAAATTTTCCACTGGTCTGTAGAGGGTTCAAAATGTTTTTGTCTGCTTATGCAAGCCTTACCTGACTGGGTTTTTATCATTTCATATATGCATACTTTTAGATTTCAATAAAAACTTTGGTGGAGCATGCTGAACTGCTCTTCTATTTTTGTAGTGTAGGAACCTACCTCTAATCTTTCCATATTATTTCTTCCTCTGGTACTAAATTTTCTGTTAAAGAAGTAATGCTCAAGAACACATCTACTTCATTTACTTTATATAACTTTATACTTAAGGTTTTAAAAACTAAATATTTTGTCTTACTATTTAATGCATTTTTAGCTGCCTTTCATATTTATAGCACAAAATACAAACAATTCAATAATTTGATGTTCTGTGCCTTCTAGGTGTTTCCAACTTATGGCAACCCTAACCTGAACTTATGGTGAGGCTTTCCTGGCAAGATTTGTTCAAAGGGGGCTTGCATTGCCTTCCTCTGATGCTGAGAGAGAGTGTGATGTGTCCATGGTCGCCCAGTAGTTTTCCAGGGCTAAGTGGGGATTCAAACCTTAGTATCCAGAGTTGTAGTCCAGTTGCTCAAACCACTACATGACAAATTCACAAACTAATTTTAAACAAGCTTAAGAATAAGCCAGAAATCAAGTGCGTAATTTTAAATACGTTTAAATTAAAAGCCCAAGGAAACAAATATTTAAAGCCATCATAAAAACAACAGACAAAGCCAGTCATATATAGGCCCTTTCCACAACTCACCTTTTTGCGGAGCTGGAGTGCAGGGATCATGTGAGCAGTCTCTAGCGAGGGGCTCTCATGTCCTGATTCCTTCAGCTCCACAGCTGCTGCCTGCTCGTGCGAGAGGTCCTCCTCTTCCGTCCACAGTGCAGCCTGGGATTTTCCCAGGCTGTGCTGGGGCAGGAAGCGCAAGCGCCGCAACTCCACACGCAGGGCAAGTACACACTGGGCCCTGGAGCAATGTACAATCATGCACCATTTTCGGCTCATAGCTGAAAACGAAATAGTGTGTGATCGGCACCTGCCAGGCCCTGGAGCGTCGTGCAATTGTGAGTGCGTCATGTGGACTGCTCCTCGCATTTGCACGACGCTGCAGGGGCCCTTTTGCATGGCAAATGCTGTGTGAAAAGGGCCATAGTCTGGAAGGAGACCCATGATGCAGCAAACACCAATGAGAAGGCCTCATTTCTAATGCCTGTCAAGATTTAGAACATAACAGTGGGCCAGTGAGTGGCATCCCTCATAACTATCATGACAAAGAGACAGATTCAAAGAGGAGCAGATAATCCTGCAAGTAACATGGATTCAAACGATTCAAGCTTCTAAACAGCAACAACAGCACTCTGAATTGGGTCTGGAAACATAACCGGAGCTCGTACAGAATTGTTGCAACATGACCCAACTATCTAACCCTAATAAAGACAACTGAGTAGCATCAATTGAAGTTTCTAAGTTATCTTCAAAGGCAGACCAATATTGTGTGCCTTCTCTACAGTCAGTTTGGATGTAACAAGTTTGTGCACACACCACATTCCCTGGATAGCACATCACCAATCAAAGGTGACAAAAAGGCACTCCTAGCAATTGCTGCAATGTTTTTACATGGATAATATTGAATACGGTAGAATCCTCAAGCTATAACCTTGAACGGAGCACAAGTTTATTTTCCAGCATTCTGAATCATATGGAGACCCTCCAGGAATACTTCCTCTTTGAAAAGTTACCTTTTGTTTATGGAAGGCAATCAAAATAACACTGGAGAGTGTGGGACTAATGCCTTACTTTCCTTATTCTCTAACACCAGAATAAAACTACAGTTCTACCTTGTTTCCCTCTACTGATTTGCATGGAAGCTGCAGAAATATCACAGTGGAGTCAAATGTGGTGACAGTGACAATCGATGCTTTTTTAACAGCTTAGAAGGCTGCATCAATTGTGACCCCATCTGAAGAGGCCAACTCTTGTCTTAGTTACTCATGCCAGGGCTACGTTTAGATGAGACTATTGTACTTGGGGTTGTTTCTTAGGCCATTTCCGCACTACACTGTTATAGTGCTATTATTCCACTATCATCATCCTATGGAATCCTGGGGTTTGCAGTTTAGGGAGGGGCATTTAGAATTCTCAGTCAGAGAATTCTTTGGCCTCAGTAAACTACCAACCCCAGAATTCTACAGAATATTGAAAGTGGAACAATAGCACTATAGCAGTGTACTGTGGAAATGGCACAGGGACAGTCTGGATGTTTCAGCTGGTAAAGAATATACAGGTCCAGATGCTTGTGGGGGCCTAGCATTTTGAGCATACTAGACCAATTGTATATCAGCTGCACTAATTCACATCTCAGCTCTTTACAGAATTGATTTTGATCTTTTAAATGGTTACATGGTTTGAGCTGACGCTACCCATATGAACCCACACAGTCTTTAAGACCCTGTTTTATAGGTCTTAAGACCTTATTCATTAAGATAAGGAGACTCACAAGCACAAAAAGCCGGTATCTTTTCAGTGGTGGACCATTTTTATTTATTTGCTTTTAAGTGGGCTTTGAAGATTTTTTTATGTTAATCCTTTTTAAATGAAGTACCAATTCTCTCTGTTTTTAAATAATATGGATCTTACTGCTTTGACTTGATTGCTTTTAAAGTGTTTCATACTGCTTTCTGTGACATGTTTCAGCTTTGGGTTTCTATAATATAAACTGTAAAACATCACCAATATTCTACATCAGCTACTTAGTTATGCATACATAACTAAGGAGCCAGCATAAGTGTAGTGGTTTGACCACTGGACTACAATCCTGGAGAACACAGTTCGATTCCTCCCTCAGTCATGGAAACTCACAGATGACCTTGGGCATATCACGCAGTCTCAGACTGCAGATATTCCCATGGTAGGTTCAGCTTAGGGTCACCGTAAGTCAGAAGTGACTTGAAGGCACACAGTAACAACAAGTTAAGAAAAACTTATCCAGACTCATGTTCAGGGTTCCATTTCATGTTTATTTACTGTTTTGTTTCCAAATGAAATGGCAAAGAAGCAAAAAATAGGACACTAAAAATCATTTTTTTTAAAAAAGCTTTAAAATGTTAACACAAATACAGTAATATAAAAAAAATCAAAGAGTATAAAGACTTCAGTCATTATCCAACATATAAAAGCTTTTTTCTGCATACCTTGGAGTAGTTGAAAGAGGCACAGAAGTAGTTAATTCTGGAACCACTGTGATATTGAATTTTCTGCAGCCATCAGTTGAAAGAGGTAATGGTAGTGTTCTATAAGGAGGTGGCGGGTACTTGAGAGCCAACTCCAATCCACAATACAAGAAAAAATCCACAAACAAGCCCAGAAAATGCACCCTGAGAAACAGAAAATTATACAGATTTGTTTAGTGATAACAAAAGAGACAAATCTTCTAAAAACTAAAGGTCCTGGATCTAATTTTTAATAGGAAGTTAATACCTCCGATCAAATATTTGAGAATACTCATATATGCCTTTTGCATGCTATTAGCATAATCTAGTAGCAAATCTGACAATGGTACATACTTTATTATAATGGAAGAAAGCGACCCATACATATGTATGCCATATACAGAAGCACATACAAAAGATCTGTGCAAATCTGAGAATATACGGAACTCTGGATAAGGAAATCTGTCTGTACCTTGAACAATGAATAGGTTTGGACTATGAACACAGGAGCTTTTAAAAACATTGTTACAGAAAATCTTTTAAACTAGAGTCTGAAGTTGTGTTTGCTTTTCTCTAGACAGTTTGTTCCACAACTTAAGTACATTTGAAAACACCTTCTTTCTTATTCATTAACATCTATAAAAGAATTCTTTGTTCACATCAATATTGAAATGAAAGTGCTATTGTTTTAAAATGTATTTATGTTTGCCACTTTCCTTCACTTGTACAGAGATTTTACACCATTTTCCAGTCCTGGCTGGCACCATGGCTACCCAAAACTGTTGTTTGTTACAATCTTGCAAACAACCTTTTACCAGATTTATTTCTATTTCCCTAGGGATTACAGAAAATCCTTCGCTGATCATAAACCCTTTAAGATACAAGGAATCAGGCAGCAGATTACAAATTCCGCAATACAATTATTTAAAACTCTTGGCAGATTAGACTGAGTGCATTACTTAGCTTTAGATGCTGGAGTGGTTCAAGACATAACACGAAAATGTCCATTTTTCTATGAACTGCAGAGAGTGGACTCATACACTTTGTCTTCTGTTTCTCCTGCAGTGCAGTGGTTTATTGCCTCCTATTGTGGTATAAGGCAAACTATGGTTTGCTAGTTCAGGTGAAATGGCAAACTGCGGTTTTCCCCAATAAAGTAGGAGATACAGAATCACTGCACAGAAAAAGGAAAGGGAGCAGGAGAGAGTGGATGACCAAGAATCTCCTGACTGCTCATTAACAAAATGTTAACCATGACTTCACATTATGCCACCTGTGGCTTCACTTTATGTCTAAAAAACCCTTCTCTCTATCCTTTTGTGTGTATGCATGAATTTGTGTGTTTACATGCACATGTACATACACATATACAAATATATAGCTACTATGTAAGGTGGGCACCAGTTATGTTCTTGATTAAAAAAAGAAAATATAAGATGACATTCCCCATGCAAATTTATTTAGCAACAGAGAGATGTATAACGAATACATACTTTAGCATTTGCAAAGGGTAACAAGATGCCCAAAGAAAATATTCCAAAAAGAGGTCCACCAAGTATTCCAAAAATACTGAGTGCAGCCTGAAAGAGAAAAAAAAAACAACTCTCGTAAATACTGTCAGAAACAAAAAGAAAACTTCATACAAATAATCATGAATATCCAAGACTTCATATGAATATTCATTTACTTCAGATGATTGAGGGCATTCTGTAGTAGGCAACTCCTCTGACCAAACTGGAAACTAATACTACATTAGATTGAAACAAAGACAGGTGAATTTAGGGCCCACTGTAATCAGGACAAGTCACAAATTGACTTTTTAGAATTGAAAGTATCAACAAGCATGTAGTTAGATACTGAATACATGGGGTTCCAAAAAGATTTTGAGAAAGTCCTTCACCAAAGCTCCCAAGTAAATGCAGAAATCATACAAAAACATGACAGGTCCTCTTATATATTGTATAACTGCAAGCAAGGAGTAAGAATAAATAGACAGACTTCACACTGGAGGGATGTAAAAATTCGGGTTCCCTGAGGATCTATATTGGAGTCAATGTTTTTCCATGGGGAGAATGAAGGGTAGAGAGGTGAGCATTCATGATAGGTGAGCATTCAGCTGCAGTGAGAGGTAAGCATTAAGGTAGTCAGGTTTTCTGATTATACTGAATTATTCTGATTACTGTGTCTGTCTTATACTCAGGTTCTGCAGGCAGTTTTGTGTCTTTTAGTCCCTCTTCAGTTTGTCTTATGTGAAATGGGTGTTTCATGACTTCCACAACAACTATTTTGTGATTATGTCCATAACTCTTTCCCCTAAATGTGCAAGTCTTGATTTCCTTTGTTCCCCAACTTTTCTTCTTTTATTTCTTTTTCTTTATTTATCCTCCTCATGAAGATCAGGCTTCACTTCTTCTATTTCTCCTTGGTCAGGATGTGAAGAATATTAATTTTTGCATCCTTGATGAAAAAAAGATGTTTTGACACTTGAGACCCCTCTCAAGAAAAAGCAAACCATCCATGAGATTCTTCACACTTTGGAACTTCAGTGGAGAAAATTTATTCAAGCAAAAATACATGTGGTTTTCCTCTATTTATTTTCTATGCAAAGAAAACAAATATTTTTGCTCAGGAATGAGTGCATTTTGCACAAAATATACATTTTATGCCCAAAAATACATTTTCTGTTAAAGAACTATCTGTATTTTTGTGCAAATTAATTTTGCCCGATGTAGTCCCAAAATTCAAATAATGTTCAAAAATTATGCAGAAACTGTTGTTTTCTCATGCAGCAGAGAGAATGCTGCTGATATAGTTCACTCTTCCATGCAGGAACAATAAGTGAAGAGTTACATCCCTAAATTGTGGATTAACTTTTTCATCTGAATTTTCCTGACACTATATATTGAATCTTCGATTGATCTTCCTCACCCTTCACTAGAGACATAAAGAACCTGTCCCTTGAAGTTGGTAGCTGAAAGTCGGTTGCTGTAAGTCTTTCTCATTTAATCTTCAGGTGAAATTTCTACACACAGAGAATATGTTAAGTTTTAATTCAAGAGCTGGTGAAAGGACTGACTGCATGTAATTTTGGATGTTGTGAGCTTTCTACATAAAAGGCAATGGATTTGGGCAGGTGAAGACTAATAGAAGTAGCAATTACACACTTACCTGTAACAGAGCACCCATAGCAGATGCCATTGCAGCCATGGAAAGGCATACTGCACCAAATAACAAATCTAAATAGATAAATGTGCATAAAGTTTATGTGAATATTTGAATATATAACTGATTCAAAGTTTTAAGATTTATTTCTCTCCTTGCCTATAATAAACCAAACATAACAACTAGGATTTGCTTCTGAGAATAACCAAACCAGTAGAATGTCATATACTTTCTTGTAAGAGTATGAATATTGAAATAGATCTTAAAACGCAAAACTAAATGCTAGGTACTGGTTTAAACATACAATTAAGATAGGAACATTAAATATGAAGTTATTTACACCTTATTTTTTATGGCTAAAATAACTTATTATACATGTATAATTGTATTCCACCTCAAACTTGTGGGAAATCCCAGGACCATAATTCTAATCACACCCTACTTTTTATCTCACTTTTTATCATTTCTCTGATACAATCCCTTCTTAGAATTTTAAAACTGCTCTGAGGTTTTTGGCCCAGAACAAATTATATGAGAGAGTCAAAATGGTTCATTAGCTAAAGACTGATCTCAATCTGGGAGACAAATCTTAACTCCACTTAACTCCACAGATTTTCAGGGTTGGATATGCAGCATGGTGCATTGTGGACAGGTGGAGCCAAAGGAGCCAGAGCCAAAAGATCACCCATTATCTAACCATGATTTAATCTCATGGAGCTGGTGTACATAATTTCCCTCTTGTTGTTTAAAAGAAGAAGGAATCAGACATCCTTCTCCAGATTAGAAGGAAATGAGCTAAATGATTCTTCTCTATCACTTCTGCCCCTAAAGCAAAGGGCCTAGCAGGGTTTCAGAGGCAATGGAGCTCCAACATCACACCAAATCTTCAGCTAGGATTATCTGATCCCTGTTCAAATTGTACACTCAACTGCAAACAAAAGGTGGAAGGACACATACAAGTATGGAAAAGTTGGGTTACATGCTTATACAACTCTGATATCCACTAATCATTCAATTATGTAAGGTACACTTCTACAAAGGTGGCAAACAGGAATATCTTGGACAAAAAAATCCTACCAGGCTCCAGACTTTTGATGTGACTAAAACAGTTTGTTTCTTTTCACTTTTCGTTACACAATTGTGTAATGGGAATGCTCTAAATCATCATCCTTGAGATAGTAAATGTCAGACTCAACAAGGATGCCCAACAAAGCATGCCAGGCATAAAAAGGCAAAAGTTCTGGAAAATTCTATAGGTGGATCAAAATCTCATTTATCAAAGCCATCTGCTAACACCACCCAGTGGATTGATGGATAAGCTACTGCCTCACTACAATAGAGATATTTTGCTAAAAAATTCTGAAAACAAGTCCAAATGCTTTTTTAGATTTTATACAAAAGAGCTAAGATATTTCCCTGCTCCAGTTAACTGGTCAGTCTCTATTTACTCAGAATTATTTTTTTTAAAAAAACCTGCATTTTCCCCTTTCTTTTCCATAATAATGTAACCACTACTTTTATATTCTGCTTTATTATCATTCACTACTCATATGCTTCAATCTCACTTGCTTTCTTTTCTTGTATAACTCAACAGACATCTTAGGAACAATGAAAAAAATGGATCTTTTTTTAAAAGACACAAACTATGACATAAAACTTACTCATTCCCATAGAAACCCATGATAAAGTTGCTTCGGACATTGTGAAATGAGGTTTAATAAGATCTTCTACTGTTACAGCAGCTAATGCATTGATGCTGGAAGACACTGTACTGAGGAATATAAAATCAAAATAGTATGGATTTTGTATCCATATTGACTAGGATATCACAAATATTTTAAAAACTGGGACAGCAGGGTAAAACAAAGATGATCTGAGAAACAGAGGAAACAAAATAATAAGAACAAAGATGAACACGAATATTTTAAACATGGAACAATCGGGGGAAATGAATATGACCTGAGCAGCAGCAATAAGTGTTTAATACAAATGACCAATTCACCAGTTGACTACAGGTTTTGTCATCTATATTAAGAAAAGTGTGAAACTTGATTCTATTCTATTGTTGAATGATTGTTTATCAGATAGCAATGCTTTTCTGCATGAACTGCTTGATACACTGTTCACCTGTATTAACAGGGTGAGGCATTTCCCAAGCTATTGCCCAACAGCCACAGTGATCTTTTAAAGAACATCTTGTCTCCCCTGTTTTCTTTTCACAGTGTTACTATTTCTGTTCTGAGTATTATTTACATATTTTGAAGTATTTCCACATCTGCTAGTATCTGGGATACTTTCAGGGTATATTAGAAGAGGGTTTATGTAGTCTCATAACTCTGAAGTGAGATGTCTGTTGAGGAGACTGGATGGAATGATTTGAAACTGCAGATATTAAATTGAACATTATTTTAGTTTTATTTCATCTTATTTTTATTTGTTCTGAATATTGTATGCACATGTGTAATCATGCACATCAGTATTTTTCAATGACTGATCATAATAAGGACTTCATTGATTCCAGGGGTTTTCTTTTGCTACATGGATTTCTGAAAGATTAGTTAAATGATTAGTGTTATTTTTAGTTCCTACTAATTGCAGCATTGAAGGATCTCTGAGCTGCTGCATTGAAATTTGGTCATTTGATGGCAAGGATTGGTTGACAGCTTTTTAACTATACCTTTCAATGCCTAAAAAGCATTTTTGAAGGTATGATGGGACTGAAGAAAAACCCTAGTAGCAAAATTTTAAGACCTTATACTTATCCAACTGGCTATGATGCAGCTGATGCAATAGCTTTCCCTGTCTCTGGGCAGTTTCACCTTTTTAATTTTCAGGTATACTGAAGAGGTCGGGAGAAATTATTACCTAAGGGTGCAGTCTGACAGACATTTATCTGAGAGGTAGACTCAATTTTCTGGGACTGGCTCATGAGCAGACAGGCAAAAGACTAAGGGCCTTTCCACACTAGATTGTTATAATGCTATTATGCCACTTTCAACATCCTGTGGAATTCTAGGGTTTGTAGCTTACTGAGGCCAAAGAGCTCTCTGATGAAGAATTTTAAATGCCCCTGCCGAAACTGCAAACCTCAGGATTCCAAAGGCTGTTGAAAGTGGAATAATAGCACTATAACAGTGTAGAGCAGAAAGATCCTGAGATTATGTGAGTAGAGCTATCAGAAGACAGAGATCAGAACAAGAAATTATCAGTGTTGGTTGTGCTGGTGTATCTGTAATTTTCTACAGTTACTATCCAAAATCCACTGGTATACTTCCATATCTAACGGTGTAATTCTATATCCAACAGGACTGGAACTGGGACTTCCCCTCATCCTCTAGTCTCTGTGCAGCAAGTTTTCAGGATGCATGAGACAGTGCACTGCAGTTGGGGAAAGTTATGGAGTGTTTTATCATGATTCAAACTTACCTTAATGTCCCACTGTAGGTCCCAGCCACAAAAAGTCCAGGAACTCCTGGAAAATCTCCCAGAATCTCCAATACCAAATAAGGCATAAGCTTTAAAAAAAAGAAGTCACCATTGGGGAACTATTAAAAAATTTATTTTTATTTTATTGTATCTTTTAAAATATGAGTTGCATTGGAAAAAATCTAAGTTTTACTTTAGCCATATCATCACAGTATTCAATAGATGCACCTCTTACAAGAGCACAGCAAACCAGGATGGAAAAAAGCCTCTGTTTGCTAAGACCCACTTGTTATTCTAACTATGGATTTATCTAACACAGGCTAACACTTTTAAAAACACAAACAGATTAAGTTCTTCAAGTGGTCATTGCTGAACCCACACAAATGGGTCATCTGCATCTGTGCAGTGCATCATTTGGAACCTTCTAGAGCTATCAGCTAAGCATTTTTATGGTAGCCCCTCCTCCACTGGTACATGTGACCAACACAGTTTCTGCTCAGTCCCTCAGTTCCCTGGATGCCATAGCAGCAGATAAGGAGCTAAGGAGAGCAAGACACAGAAAGGGCTGGGTTGTGTGAGTTCATAGACAATTCAAAGAACCATAACTACAGGTAAGCAACCTGTTTTTCTTCTTTGTGGTCTCTGTGACTCACAAAAATGGGACACTAGCAAACTACTCACCATAGGAGGAGAGAGTGACAGGCAAGGCAGGAAAACAGCATGGCTCTCCCAAACACAGCTTCATCCCTGGACCTGTCATGGACTAGGCTTCTGACTTGAAATCTGAGCCCGAGGAAAGCCCTGCAACTCTGCCTGTTGAAGGATAGCCTCAAGAAGCACTGAGCCATGACCCACCAACAGCTTGACCTGTCAAGAGGAAGCAGCTGAGGAAGCAGCACATCCCCAAGTCTACAAACCCGCTGAGTGGAAAGGAAAGGAGAG
The DNA here is from genome assembly GCA_948474755.1 of Ctenosaura bakeri. NCBI lineage: Eukaryota > Metazoa > Chordata > Lepidosauria > Squamata > Iguanidae > Ctenosaura > Ctenosaura bakeri. The sequence goes on from CAOLHI010001548.1 coordinate 237,331, forward strand.
TGTTATATCTGCAATAGAGGAAGTATGGATGCAAGAAAAACCATTCTGAAATGTCTGGCCTCTGTGTAGAAACTGACATCCTGAAGATCCAAGACGCGGTGTCTTTCTTGGATACAATGAAATAGCAGGAGAAGAATGCCCATTGAACAGATGTTAGACAGATGGGCTCTATGGCACCTTTGAGCAGAAAGTGTTCAATTCTTCAGCATGTGTGTTGGAGATGGGAATGATTACTCCCAAAGGAGGGTAATTCCAAAATTTTACTGCATAACCCCTCTGCACGATGTTGAGGACTCACAAGTCTGTGGTGATAGCAGCTAAGGCATGATAGTATCTCTGAAGCCTGTTGAAGGGTGGAGTGGATGTGGGGAGAGGGCTAACAAGTAAGTCAAAGGTACCACTTGCTCTGCTCTTGATGCTTCCTTTTAAAGGACTGCAAGCAGTACCAAGCAAAGAAGGAGGCCTTCCTTGATCATGAGACCTAGAGTGGTGAGGCACTGAAGAACTATAGGACTTCTTGGATGCAAATGAATGTTGAGTCAATGGAAAGCTAGGATGAGATGACAGCTTAGCCTGTAAATGCAAACTGAACTTGCAAGAAATAGAGCACATGCAAGCAATAGAGCACATCTTATGAGTGTGCTCAAGCTTGTCTTGCTATTAAAGAGTCTGCCTTCATCAAATGGAAGGTCCTCGATTGTGGCACTGAACTGGTGTGAAAGGCCCAAAGAATGGAGTCATGCATGCCGCCACAAAGCAATTGCACCTGCCAGTATCTTTCTGCTGCAGTCTGCAATATGTCTGGTGTTGTCTATTTGCTGAGCTGCCAATATATGTGCCTCTATTGCAGAATGGAAGCTACTCTCCTATCCTCTTCTGAGAGCTTGTCAATAAACGGAGCCATTTTCTTTCATAGGAGCTGTTGGTGTGCTCCCACGCATGCCTCATAATTCAATATATGGAAAGAGAAGGCAGTTGTCAAGTAAAACTTGTGCATTCAGCTTCTTGACCTCTCTATCTGCCAGCTTAGAATGTCTTTTCTGAAGAGATTCGGATTGAGCAGCCTCTATGATGATCAAATTCATCTTTGGATGGTACAAAAGCCAGTTAGATTCTGCTTCAACAATACCACACGGTCCATCCATCTTTTTGAATGTAGATGGTATTGAAGATGGTGAGGCCCAGGACTTTCTTACAACCCCAAATAAGGAAGGCAGATGAGGAATGGCTGCTGGTGTCAGGGCCTGGCTCTGTATACAGCAATATATGGTGTTGGAGATCTCAGGCTCTGGTTGTTGCACATCAAAATCCAAGTCCTTTGCCATCTTTAACATCTGGGATGGAAATGCCCTTACAACATGAGTTGGAGAAGCCAGGTCATATTTTCCCATTAAAATTGGAGGCAAGTGCATGGGTGGAAGGCCCAATGAAAGAGGAGAGAAATCAAAATCCTCACCAGGCTCCAATGACTCTTCATGAGGCTGACTGCTGGGTGGATTGGCCTTGATCTGCCTTGGTTCCAGAGACAGTACTAATGGTTGAGATGGAGGAGGCAAGGCTGGAAAAGAGCAATAATTGACTCATGGCAGGCTATGCTGGACCCAATGCTGGTTCTGGAGAAGGATTGAGGTTCCATGTTGAGCTGGAGACACAGATGGCACTCTGCTCAATACTGAAGCGGATGGTACCAAGACGAGTATCAATTCGTCTATTATGATGGAGCTTTGCAAGAACTGAAGTCTCCATGCTGATAGTACCAGTCCTCCTCATATTCATCATTGGCATATTCACAGAACAGAATGCACTCTCCAGATCTCTATGACTGTTTCCCCTCAAATCATATCTAGACCAATGTTGCTCTAATTTGCATTAGTTATGATGGTGTGGTGTAGACATCCTCAACCAAGGACTATGTGATTGAAATTGAAACGTCCTGGTCCTTAGTGGGAGTTTCTAGATTCTGATCTTGACCTCAAAAGACAATGTTGAGCGAATGGGTGAAGTGATGAAATAAGAGAATGATCCCTTGCTGGTGGTGGTGAAAGAAGAGAACACTGTGTGTGATCCAAAGGTAAAGAGTATGCCAGCACCCTTGGTGAAGATTTGACAATCTCACCCTCCAACATCACACCAACAGAAAGAGCTTAAGGAGATTGCTCTCTCGCTGACTCCCAATTGCTGCCTTTGAGCTGGACAGAAGACTACCTCAATTCCACAAAAATTGGCACTGAAGACTCCCTCTCCTGAGTTGGTTGCAACAAAATCGATGGCTGTGGTGATGGTTCTGATCACTGAGGTGGAGGAATCTGAACCCAAGAGTGGATTCCTTCAGCATCCTTTTCCCACTTTTTTTTTCTTCTGGTGCCTCCACTTCTTAGCAAGGTGAGGACAAACCTCACTTCTTAGCAATGGAGGACAAACCTCAACATTGATTGATCTGCCTGGAGTGGAAAGCACTCTAGAATGAGCAGCAGACTCTGAAACATGACACTCAACAATGTCCCTAGGCTTCTTGGCATGGAGAGCCATCGCATGGAGAGACTTCTTCATTGCCACCCATACAGACCAACAAGAGTAAGTTGCAGCTGAGGCGGATCATGGCAGACCAGAGGAGTGACTGGAGGCAGACAGTGGCTAGAGGCAAGCCCAACAGAGGCTGAGTAAAGAGGCCTATTTTCTGCTGCTCTATCAGCTGCCTTCAGAGCATTCTCCCAAATGAGAGCTTTGATTCTACATGAGTGGTTTCAACATGACTGTGAGGTGAATGCCTAGCAGTCCATGCATACCTCCACATTGTGACCTTCATGAAGGCACAACAGACACTTGAAGTGACCATCCTTTTGGCCCCATAGGTGATACACTTTTTAAATGCAGCGGAGGAAGTCATCATAAGCTGCCGAAGGTGAACTGTTAATGAAGAACCATGAAGCCATAAGCATAGCCAAGGAAACAATCCAAGTCAAGCTGAAAACAGTCCAAAAAGCCAAGAAACCAACTGAGATCCAAAGAGAATGAAGCCAAAACACAAGAGTCAAATGCCAGAAAAAAAGTACAAAAAAAGTGATACAGCTCACCAACAGTTCCTTCAATGTTGGTGCTGTGGCTTTGGAGCTTTACAAGAACTGAAGTCTCCATGCAGACAAAAAGGAACCAAGGGACTGAGTGAGAACCATGCTGGTCATATGTATCAGCGGAGGAGGGACTACCACCAAAACACTTAGCTGATAGCAATAGCAGGTCCTGAATGACACACTACACAGACACAGATGACCCTCACTTGTGTGAATCACAAAGACCATGAAGAAGAATAAAGCAGTGAACAGCATAACAACCTTCTGCAAATTTAGAAAAGATAAGATGGGACCAAGAACACATCTAGATAGTAGGGTTTTAAAGATAAGGGCTTTTACCAAAGAAGGCACCTTCTAAAATGCAGAAGGTTTATATCATGAAAGGCTAAATGGATAATTATCAGCATTTGGAATTATGCCCGGAAGCTGATAACTAGACTAACCTATACAGCAAAGACAGATGAGCAAAGACTGATACAGTATGCTCCCTACCACCAACTTCTATCAGAAAATGAGAGATCAATGCTCACTGTGAATGATCATTACAGGAAGGATGAAAGAGCAATCCACTATCTGCTAAGTTATCTCCTTGTACCAGCTGATCAAGTCAGGAGATTAATCTGTAAACACCATTGCTCCTTCCATCTTTCTTTCAGTTTTCTTATATGGCCTTGCTCGCCACTACCTACAACTTATCTTATTAAAAACCTCTAACTAGAAGAAAATTTTTAAAAATATATGGACACCCACAGGAGGAGGTGGATTACCCTCCTAGAATACTGCTCACAGCATCAACCCCTAATTCTCAAGAAGGCTAAAGGAACAATCCACTACCTCTGGGACATATCCAAGCTAATTACTTTAAGGTAGCAGTGGCTGTTTGAATCTTGAGCTACTGTTTGCAAAACAGTACATCCAAAAAATGCTTGACTCAGTCTAAACTTACTAATTTTCTAATGTCTAGTGAATATTTTTAGCTCTTTCCATGCAGCCACTTTCCCAACATCCTCCAAAGATTATGTAACACCATAAGCTGTTATTGTTGCCGCTGACTGCACAGAATGTGCCCACAGTCTGTGTCTGTACATAATCATAGCACAAACGAATACAAACTTTTAACCATCTTGAAATAGTTGCCTTAGATGCCTTAAAACTCAAAGTCCTTGGATGAAAGGAGATTAATAGTGCTTCCATACTTCTAATACTCTTTGTTCTCCTAATATACACTTTACAGCCCTCCTTACATCCATCGAGTGCCATTTCTTCTCTAATGGATGTGACAAAGTTAGGGCAAAACACTGGAAGTTCGAACATTGGCACTGAGGGAGAAGTGGACATGGATTTTAGCCTGAAAGACAGATCAACAATAAAAAATAACTTATCTCTTCCAAACTCTGACAGTCATCTCACTAAAGTAATTGCTATTTTAAGTCATTATTCTCAGAAATGCCTCTCTCAAAGGTTCAAATGAAAGTTTGGTTAAAGAATTTAAAACCAAATTTAGATTCCATGAAGAGATCTATGAATGGTTGGTGGTACCTACAAAGATGCTCCCCTCAAAAAATGCTTGATATGTGCATGAGCCAACACAGGTTTCCTGTGACCATAGCTATTACAGAAGCCAACGCTGCTACTTGTCTTATAAAGATATCTGGCCCCAGTCCTTTGTCAATTCCACTTTGCAAAAAAAGATCACCGATTTGCACATCTTCTATCAACACCAAATTTCCCTCATGCCACTGTTGAAATGCTCTCCATGTTTTTTCATATATGTAGCTGTGTTGACTGCTACCTAGAAGTCAGAACAGTATCTGTCATTGAGTCCATGAATCCCATACTTCTCAAGAGATTGCTGCTCAACCTCCATGCAATTAAACTTAACCACAATGGATCTAAATGGCAAATAGGGCCTTGAATCAGTAGATGTGATCTCTGTGGTAAACGGTAAGGAACATCCACTGACATTTTCAGCAACACAGAAAATCATGTTCTACAAGGCCACTGAGGTGCAAGCAAAACTATTTCTCCCTTCTGTAATCATCTTCCTTATTATTCTCTGTAATACTTGCAATGGAGGAAATAGATATAACAGATCTTTCAGCTGAGGAAGACTCCAGCGAGGGTAGTGGTTGTGCACCAGGCCCAGGTAGAGGGGTTTCCTCCACTCACTGAATTACTTATTGAATTACTTACTAAATTACTGTGTCACAAAAGGATACATGCCTAAAAAGTGAGTCACCAACATGAAAAGTTTGGAAAACTCTGATCTAAGTCTTTCAATAAGGTATCACCTTCATGAGGAATAATTGCATTAGAGACAAAAGCCAACAGAAACATCGACCAACGGGATAGCTCATTGGTTCATTGCCTTTTTATCAAAGGCATATCAGTTTCTACTATAGAATGCAAATCTTCTTGAATTGAGAGTTGTCTCCCATTCAATCTCAATTCAGTCTCAATTAATTAGTTAATATTTGTCTTCTCCACTGATCAGCTGGTGTGAGGAGATAAGCCAGAGGTACTGGATTTCTCCTTCAGCCTTCCTGAGAATGCTGCATACTCCACAGGTGGCAGGTTCTGAAAGAACTTCAAACACAGTTACAAACAGTAGGCAATATATGAGGGTACCAAGAGAACAATGACAATGCCCTACTGAAGGAAGAGCAGTCACCATATATGAAGTCAGTGTCCTGATGGACCAGCCTGTTCCTCAAAAGGCAAGGTGGCTGAAAGAACACTCCCAAGTTGCAGAAGGGATCTGCAATTCTATGTGTTTCCAAAGGTAGAGTAATTTTTATATGTTCCATCACTCTAATGGAGATATAAAAGGGAAGGGATGTGGACATTTAGAGATGCTGACAACAGTATCACGGTAAATTAACTTGTTTTAGCTATGCACTGAACAAAAATGGAACAATGGGGGGCGGCTACTGCAACAAAATGGTGAGTCCTAATTCTGCATACAGAACTCTTATGCTATGTTCAAGAATGTAGGATTTAAGCCACAGTATATTAATTATGTTGTTCCTATTTGAAGGACCTTTAACACCTATTTAAAACTAAAATCTACTTAACGCTGAGTCAGTTACATTAAAGATTAGCGTATTTACCCAGCATTGCCTAGGATTTTATTTTCCTCTTAAGAACACACCAAACTGTCTTGTCCAGTACCTGTAATTTTTACCCATATTTCTCAATGCAATCTGTATTCAAAGTTATTTACATCCCCATTTGAGTTCCTGAGGGAATACACTGTCCTCCTTCTTGCTGTTAGGCCTCATCTCCATAGCAACTGGTCTATTCTAGTACCTGTAACTTATCCCCATATTCTTCAATCCAATCTGTATTCAAAGTTGTTAACATAACAGAGGTTTTGTTTCTGAGGGAATACACTGGCCTCCTCATTCTTCCTAGTCGTCGCCTCCATAGCCTGAACTCTCTGGCTGAGAATTTTAAATTCCACTCCCTAAACTGCCAACCCCAGGATTTCATAGAGTCTTCACAACGAGCCAATCATATGAGGTCTTCTCACCTCACACAGCCAATCATATGAGATTTTAGCTTGCCTGATGCAGAAAAACAGACAAACTCACTCACAAACTTTGACTATTATACAGTAGATGTAAAACAGCAGATAAATCTAAATTGATTTACTTATTTTGCTTGTCATTAATACTAAACCTGATCTGGTGCTGACACATATTTTGCTGTCCATGGATCACAGTCCTTGTATATAGAGTACATTGAAAGTCCAGACATCACTGCAGAAGACAGAGTTATCCAGAGCCCCACAAGATTTAGATACAGGGAGCTGTAAGAAAAGTTAAGCACATTAAAAGAGCTCTGTTCCTGTTGAAGATGTTTGAAAACAAAGCAGTATTGCCACTATTCCACTTAGACAACATACTGTTCTCTTGCACATTAAGCAGCCAAATGGAACTAACATGCAAACAGATGGACTTCTTTGCCCAAAAATAATGCTTGCCGTCTAATTTTCTATTAACAATATTATCAGATATGAGTAATCATGATGATTGCACTACTGAACTGTAGAAAACAAGGTGCTTACTGTTAGTATTGTTCTTTCAACAGTCAGCTATATATTCACACATATGTGCTCTGTATGTATGGAGAACATCGCCTGAAACATTCTGGAGCCAAACTATGGAAATCTCACCCTGCCCTCAGAGCACATGCCACTGATGGAGCTCTTTTATCCTGCTTGGTTCCAATGGAGCAGCCAAATAAGAAACCATAACCCACATCTGTGTGTGCAAGGAGGACAGGTTGTGCAAATGCACAGACAACTACTCAAAGAACCACAATTATGGGCAAGGAACGTGCTCTTCTTCATGGTCTCAGTGACATATGGCTTACTGGAAATGAGACGGACATAACTTGTATACAGTTACTTCTGTAAAGCTATACAGAAGAGAACAGTATTTCAATCAGTAATAGTGGATAAATACAAACATGGGTGAACCAGACTACGTTGCTGGTTGACCTAAGTTTCAGCAGAAGAACATCAAGAACTAATGCTACGTGTTCTACAATTACTCCAGCTGAAGTAACAGCCTATAGATTGGGCTTTGGTAAACCACTTACTGAGATGCTTAAATAAGACATAGTGACCTTGGTAAAGATTGACAACTGCCCCCCAAAAAATTGAAATCAGAGAAGTAAGACAGATTCTAGCACAGGTGAACTATGAAGCACAATGGCCTTCTTTTTGTCCATCTCCTTTCCAATCCCAATATGGTTTTCCTGAAACAATAAATGTAAATTTTCCTTTCTTTTTTTTTTAACCTTACAGGAATAGCCTGAGTATTTTCTCCTGTTTTCTACCACAAGCTCATATTCCACTGGCTATGCTGCACTAGATACCAAATATTCCTACAAGAACTACTTGAGACTAAGGTTTGGGAGGAACCTGGGCCACCAGAAGAGATGACTGAGGGTCCCATCAGCCAATATAGCTGAAAGCAGAACTATTCCTTGGTACCTAAAGAGGAAGACCAGAACCTGCATGGTTGTAGCAGAAGACTCCTGATGAATAAAAAACAGTGTAAGGGTCTCACCATGAGAAGGATTTCTTCCAGAAGCCTCTAATACATGCAGCCTGACCCTGGGTTGGCAGCACAGTCTCATGTTAAGGGAGTTGGGCTGACTCCCTGACTGAAGATCTGCATATGATTTTGCTCTACCTTTGCCTTTGACTATGTTTCTTGTTTGCTCATTGCCTATGATTGCCCTCTAAAATGATATAAAATTTGGATTGTTTTTTACTTTGCCTCTTGTTCAATACTTGTCTAAACTGCATTGAGATCTTCTTGGTGTTGACCTTAGACCAACCTGATCCTGCTACTTGGTTACTTCTTTACAGTACTGGATCCTAAAACCACATATCTATCATGTGTCAGCTGAAACACACATCAAACACCTGCAAAAGTAAGAGTATATGTGCAGTCCAGTGCTATACACAAGGATTTCTGGACTAGAATGTCAAATGTGCAATATATAGGCTTACAATTTTCCATGAAGTCGTGTTCTACAAGCAACATATCGCTGAACCTGAGACTGATTTACTCCATATATGCCAAGCCACGTGAAAGTGCCACCGATAACGACTGTCCAGAAAGTATGCCTTTGCAGAGGGTTAGGATCAAAACTAAGATACAAAATATATCAGAAAAGTATCATCACTGAAAGGACTCAACATTCAGGAAAGGAAAAAAAATTGAACCTAGGAAGAAGACATTTCTGTTCTTCTCAGGGATGCCAAGCATTCTGTCCTTTGGAAAGCATCTGCCAATATCAAAACCAATCCCAACATTTCTAGGGACATCTTCTGCTTTGCCCATATCATACTACAACAATACTCAGCTTCTCTTTGTTGTAGAACTGCTACAAAACATCTCCTTATTGGCTGAAAACATAACTTAAGTATAAACAGTTAAGCTCAATAGTGATAAAATAAGGGAAATGAACTGCAAAGGCATAAAAGATAGCACAGGAAAAACAAGAAATCCTCAGGAGTCACTGCTCCACATCCAGTATACCCCCCAAAATAGGAGTGGATCAGATATCCTTTCTTCCACCAGGAAAAACTGGAATATACTGGTAAATTCAAAAATCCTTGTCTTTCCTTGTTGTCAGTAGGACAATCTGAAATGTGCACAGTTAAATCCTTAGATTTAGATTATCTTTAACAGAAGATACTATGTCAGTCTTACAGATCTTGTGAAATACAGTCCATAAAGGTCTCTGCTACTTTGCAAATTTCATTCCTAAAAAAAGCAACTATGGTGAAAGTTCCCCACATTAAATCAAACATAATTCCCTGAGGGAGAACTTCTCTAAAGTGGTTTGGACATAGGTAAGAAATAATCCCAAAAGCTAATACAGCACTTTCCAACAGTAAACTTTCCAACCTATAAAAGAAAAAAAAAATTAAGAGAACAGAAAAAATTATGAATTTAAGTTTGTCTTAATCATTTTGTCATGTCTTAATTAAAATTTAGGATCCACTTAAAATATATTCATTCTTTCTCATTAAAACAAATAGGATTAGAATAAAATTGAGGAAAAATTGCTTTCATCCCAAAATAATTAATTTTTGAGATAAAGTGTGAATCCTAGGCACTGATTGTTTCATCTCTGAAATTCTACATTATGAAACTGCAAAAAGGAAAATGACTTTAAACTGTTTCACTTCTGAATAGGAGATGTGCCTATGATTCAAATGGTATCCAAATAAAGTTAAAGTCTTAGCAATGCTGCCAATTTAAAAACTTCCCTCTACTACTGGCAGATCAAGCAAATCCACTTTTTAAGAATTCCTTGACATCAACAAAGTGCCCTAAATAGGAATAAAGCCAAGTTGATTGGCCAGCGGTTCTTTCAGATTACTGCACAGAAGTGAGAGCTCTCACAGCAGAGAGTGTTGCTTATTACCAGTTGGTATTTTTTCTTCAGTGCCCTTCCTCATCATTAGCTCTGGACATTATGAGACCTGAATAGGCATGTCTCATTTTTTAAAAAAAAAAAATAAGAAACAGTGTTCTAAAAATCTTAAGAGACCATCTGTATTTCCCCCCTCCCATCCAGCAAGGAGGAAGAGGAATGACCAATGAACCCAGCATAAACTGCAAATATTGAATCATAGAAGCCTTTTGAGTGGGGGTTTTTTAATTATCTTTTTTCTTTTTCTTTTTTTTTTTTGCTGCAGTACAGACTGGGCTTTTTAAAAAACTATCCTCAGTGTGGGAATAATATAGTGCTGCCAGTGCTGGGAATTGCCATTGAATGCCCCAGGACAACAGAAACATTGTCTGGTTTTATATACGTACATACATACATACATACAAAAAAATATAGTTAAAAAGTGAGAACAAACACCAACAAATACAGCAGCCAACAGGAAAATTTTCTTTGTCTGAATATCTCCCCAATCTCTGCATGTTGTTGGTTACAATAATCCAGAGTGAAAGCAGACCAAACTAAAGCTATTTTTGTACATAATGGAAAATATCTGAATTTTGGTTGCTAAATTTTGAAAGAAAAATAAAAACATAAAAGAAGTTAAGAAAATTTGGTGTGATGATTACACTTAAAGCCTTGCATAGCATACAAAGTACACCGTGGTTACTCAGTGGGCCCTTGATATCCATTGGAGTTTGGTTCCAGGACCCCTCATTGATACTAGAACCCATGGATGCTCAAGTCCCATTAAATCCAATGGTGTAGTAAAATGGCATCCCTTATATAAAATAGTGAACAACTCAAATGTGTGCTGGAGAGAGCCTGAGGATCTGTGAAACGGCAGGAGGCTACAGCGGGAGTATGCCTACACATCAGTGCAGAGGTTGGCATGTGGCAAAATCAAGGATTGCTATTTAATTCCCCCCCCCCAAAAATTTTCAAGCCTCGATTGGTTGAATCCATGGATGCAGATACAGACGGTCAAATGTAGTTGGATAAAAACTTACCGAACCCATTGGAAATTAATTAAATATAAATGATACAGATATTGCATTTATGAAATGAAAAGATAATTTTAAAATATTGGATAGTTTTAATCTATTGGGTCAATATTTTAAAAATTGGTAGGAACATATTTTGTAATTAGTGAATCCTTTAAAATTATTTTTTAAAAAATAGATTTATACTCTGCCATTCTTCCCAAAGATGTGACTCAAGGCTGCTAAAAATCAAACAATTGAAAAAAATGTAAGTTAAAACCTAAACAAATTAAATGAATATTAAAAGCATTTTATAACAAATTAATTTTTTAAAATGCAGCAATAACTCAGATGAAAAGTCCCTAAATGGAAATTCATCTTAACTGCCAAATGATGTTTGACTGAAGGTAGACTGGAGGGGGTCATCCCCTCACAGTGAGTTCCACAGCCTGGGAGTGGGCCCTAAGAAATCTCTTTCTTACTAAACATGCCTCTGAGGGCCATGAATCTGAACAAAGGTCCTACCCAAAGACCTCAAAGATCAAACAGATTCATTTGTATACTTTAACTATTTTGTATTTGAATTCAAGTCCTAGTTTTGGGGAAAAGAGTCAATAATAACAGAAAAACAAATCTGAGTTACAATCCTTTACCATGTTGTGGAAAGGTTATTCTTTCTCTTTCGGTTATGGGAATTTCATGAATTAATAACCTGACTGAATCAAATTAACTTCCAAGGAAGGTAATTCCTCTGGAGCGGTCCATTCATTGAAACTTAAACTCACAGATTTTTCAAACCATTAATAATATCTGAGATACTTATAATTTTACCTAGCAAAAGAACACTTACTCCCAGAATCTTAGTCTTCCTCCACGACGAGCATCATCTATAATAGGGCCGAAACCTCCTCTAATTGCTACCGTCCGAGCAATCACTGCTAAAAATCCACTTATCATCATTACAAACTGGAAGACATCTGTCCAGACTACTGCCTTGAGTCCACCCTATTTGGAAACAGCAGATACAGTGTACAGTAAATTATCTTGGCCACTTAAATAACCACCTACAACCTGGGTCCCATGATAAGAAATTCTTTCTATTTTGTGTGGTACCAAATAGTTTTGGAGTTCCGGGATCAGATATTTCTTCAGTTTTGATTGTAAATGGGCCCTCTGAAGAAGGCACTTAAGAGTATCCACAGGCTAAAATCTGCCAATCTTTTAAGTATCTTGAGATATGTTTCCTTTTGATCTTGTATAATTTACTGGATGCTCTCCAGTCGTTCCTTTTTTAAACATTAGGAAAGAACCTATATTACTACTGCACTGTAAGCAAAACTACAAAAGAAAACAGTCTGAGTGAATTCTGAGAGTCTGTGCTTCTGTGCCAAGCACAGAAAATGGGAAGTCCTCACCCCAATAGCCAGGATCAATGTAAAGACAACTAACCTCTTAGACAGCTAATAAAAAAAAATGCTTTCTAGAAAACTACATGAAAAAAGGAAGGATAGAGTAATCTGAGTAACTGATCTATTCCCTATTAGTCCCTTTTTGTTATACTGATCACAGAAGGAGACAAAGCCCCTTCCCTCACAGCCAACATGGAAGACAAGCAAGCTGGGGAGGGAGAATATAGCATGATCTGTGCCTCCCCAGCAAGGACACTCCCTTGCCTGTATAACATTCCATGATCCCACCTGTGTGGAATTTCTGTTGTAGAGATAAAGAAAAATAGGATGCTATATCTGATCTGAAAATTAAATTTCTCAGTGTTTTATTGATAACTTATATAAATGGATAACAGAACATATATTTATTAAAATGAATCACTCACATACCAGTGTGCAATAGAAAGTACAGACTACTCCTGTTGCAATAACAGATCCCCACAACTGAAATCCTGTAACTGAGAATTAAAACAAACATATTGTTTTTTAAAGCATTTCCAGGGATACATGAAAGAATTATCTTTAATGCAAAGATAAGATGTAAAGAGGATAAGAAAGAAATCATTATGACACTAATGAATTTGAAGCTTTCAGCTCAGAAGAAATAGAGAGCGCCATTCTAATCGGCAAAGATGACTGAGTGCTAGCTTAACAGACACTAGGTCAGTCGAAGTTGTGCTAAATCCAAACTGCTCCCAATCTAGAGGTGTTTGACATTTTTAGCAAGCAGAAAATGCTTGTGTTTAATCCTAAGCCATTACAAATACCATATATTTGAGCAAGGATTGCACTACTAAGTGGAAAGTTGCAAGAAGCTGTCCTCCCAAATTGCCTTTATGCCTTTAGAACTTCAGTGGCAACAATTAAAAAGCAAAATTACTGCCTACTGATTTTTTTTCCTCCTGTTTCTTCCTGCGCCTTACAAATCTGTTAAAAAATTTCTAATGATACAGGCCAGAATCTTGTTGGTTTACTGTGGTAGCAATTGCGCTTTGTCCAGGCTCACATATGAGTAGCAAGGAAAGACAAACAAAATCTGACAGCTCTGAACAGTCTATGTCTCCAGTGTTTTCTTTCCTCCACAATCAAAGTCCATAGTCTTTTTTTTTTTTTTTTGCCATAGCCACCAATACCTACATCAACAAGATTTCAGCCACACTCCACCAATGCACACTGAGCTAGGATTAAACCTCAATAAAACTGTGGGACTCCTTCCAAGTAAATATACATAGTAGTTCTCTGTAAATTATTTTAAAACTTCATTTGTGGCTAAATCACACAAATGATTAATTTCACTATAACATATTCTAGAAATGTGGAAACCTACCACTTGACTTGTCATACACAGACACATATACACATACTGTGAAGCAAGAAGTAAAATTAATTTGCATTTTTCAGTTAGCTGCTGGACATTAGGCGCAAGCAAACCACCTCTAGAAGTTGGCATACATCTTGTAATATCACACAGCTGACCTAACTTGTCTTTTCCTTGATTTTTTTTAAAGTGCTGTTAAAAGAAATGTACATCTTACCTTGATTCAAAGCCAAGGATGGAGAATATATTACAATTCCTGTATATAATATCTGGAGAAGTAGGAAAAAACACACCTGTGACATAAATTGTCCCTTTTAAAATTGTTCTGTGCCAGTTTACATTGATTTACATATAAATATATAAGCATATGCATATGTATTAAGCTTAAATAGTTGGGGGGTAAACTGACAAGTGCAGAATGGCTGGTAGCATGTCTATATGCATATGGATGCAGATTTGCTGACAGAATAAGAAGTGGGGTTCACTTTGGATTGGTTGCTCAGTGAGGGAAAAAGAGATTGATAGGGATGAGGGTTAGAAAGGACAGTTGAGGAAGATTATAACTTTAAGAATATTTAAGGATTTAATATACAGATCTGCAGTTGGATTTTTATTTGAAATACAGTCCTCCCCCACATATTTGCAGGTTTGACCTTTACAAATTATTCACGAGGCATCTGCTTGCTTCCCTACCCCATTTTCTCCCCTTTCATTTCCTTGCCTTTTGCCTGGGCATGTGTGCCCTTAGAACACTGACTAAAAAACAACTAAATTCAGTTTGGCTTTGCCAAAGGTTACCAAAATCTTTATGTTATCTGTAGACAATTCCTCTCCCACCGCCCCCACGTGACCACAGGTGGCGGGGGGGGATGGCCTTTGCCGTCCTCTCGCGTGAAGAGAGCAGAACATCCGGGCGATGGGGGTAGGCGGGGTTTGCAGGTACTTTTTAAGGCCGCCCCGCCTCCCCCTCAGCCTCTTTTGTTTCCAGCGACCCACCCTCCCTCCCTATGGTTTCAGTGTAAGATTAACTGGTCGCTTCGGGGCCGGGTAGGAATTTTTTCCCCCTGTTTGGGGGGGGGGTTCGCCTACCCTACACTGCGCCAAGGGTTGGGTAATTGGCTTCACAGGGTGGTGTCTTAATTTGGTAATAAATAGGTTTCCACAGCCACAATTGCTGTCACCCAGGCCGGTATGGGGGAGGTCTAAGGCTGTGGCGAGTACCTATGGCACCCTTTGGTGTAGGATAAATGCTATCCTTAAGGAGGGCCCTAGACTCACCCTCATCGTCGTGCGCCGGGGGGGTCGTTTGGGGCTCACCTTCCAGACAAGGGCCGGCCAAAGTCTTAATCCACCTTCAGCAGTTGGCTTTGGGGCCCGGTTCTTGCTCAACGGGCTAGGGAAGATGGTCGGGAGCTGACTCTTGCCCTAGTCCGCACATGCTGGACCCCCCCCTTTTTCTCAGGTCAGAAGTTCAAGTTCAAGTTCAATTCCCTTTTTATGTTAATTAGGCATATTAATAAATTGCCCTAGTTCAACCCAAGTCCTGTGTGTGGTCTCTTCATTCCGCGGGTTGGGCAGCAAATAAAATGACTTCTGAATACATAAGTGCTTGTGGCAAAATAAACACATCTCATGACCTAAATCTTAAACCAAGAGCTTTTATGATGATACCAGCATCTTTAATAAGTCTCAGGCTCATAACATAAATGTATGAATTGTGTGCAAAACAAATTAGTGCTGGGCTTTTTTTTTTCTTTTTTGGTATATAAATCCTATTTAGAATACCTGGGGTTAAGTAGTTTCTAACTCTGTAACAATCTCATAGCCTCTGTTGCAGTTTTGACAATCCTTATAAACCCTCTGTCATCCAACTTTTTCAGTTGCTTTTAATATGTCTCAGTTTCTCTCTCCTCCTCTCCTATTCCTTTCTCCTCAGCTTATTTTAACTGCAAAAAAAATATGAAAGTACTTTGCACTCAATTAATTCAGCAGGAGGAGTGCACAGGAGAGACATAATCTTCCCATTCCCAGTAGGCTCAAGCAAAGGCAAATTGCTGCAATCTCTCCTAGCTTTTGTTTCTCTTCATTAAGAACATTTAACATGTTGACAACACTCTGATGTTGCTTGGTCATGTGTGTCTTGGTTTTCAAGACATGTTGGAAAATATGCAATCTGTGCACTGAAATGTGTTTTGCTCATAAATTATTAATATTTATGTTATTGCCAACCAAGCACCATGGACAAATCACGCCATCTTTTTCTTTGGGATTTACATAATGATTCAAACAAATTCACCTTGATCCCTTACAAGATGTCAAACAGTTTTCAGATCTGAACTATCACTAAAATCAATGGAACCAGTTTAGAATAAGGGAAAATTTAAGACTGATATATTTAATATTTTATAAGCAAATTTTATAATGCAACTATTATTTAGAACATACGAAACAATATACAAATGAAAAGCAATATATGCTTTACTTGCCGTCAGTGTCATAAACATCACTGTCCCAACCAGACGCATATATTTATTATATCGAAGTTCCAGGTACTGCAAAGCAGAAAGGCTATCTTTAGAAATAAAACTTAACTATATTTAACATGTAGAGTACTTCTGTGGTATAAAATAGGATGTACTATATAAGGCTAACTTCCTATTCAGTATTTGCACAGTAAGAATATATATATATATATATATATATATATAGTATACACACACACAAACATGTTCATGTAGTTACTTTAGGTTACATTGTTGCACAAGAAACTGTGCCACAGAATCCTCAAGCTGGTGCTCCATGTGGTGCAACTGCTTGTGTCCAATTTAGGATTTGCACCTAACCATGCTTAGAGAGTGTGCAACTGTTTTCAGACCATCAAACTGTGGAATGATTTCTGCAGCACTGTTTTAGATACTATGCTGTGGCATGAATCAGGAAATTGCAGCTGTTGGCACAATGGGAATTAAGCCATCAGAAGTACACAACACGGCCCTAGCCTAAGGGTGCAGCCTCATACACACTTACTTGGGATGAAATTCCAATGATTCATTCTTAGTTCTCAGTAAACATCCACAGGGCTATAGTAAATATCAAATTACATTTTAGACCAAAAAGTCAATGCATAATGGCCCAACTTTTTAAAAATTAAATGTGGTAGATGATTGGGGAGTTCCTTATCTGACTAGAAAAATGGCAGGGAGGCTGTGTGCATTCAAAGGAATGCCAACCCCATTATCATACCTGCATTTTTACCTACAAAGCAAATGGCTATTTGCAACGCATGGAGTTTAAGGGTTAGATAGTCCCATTCCCAGCATACTCCCATTATCAAATAAAGTACATGTGTACCATACTAGCTACATTTAGCTTTAAAAAAAATAGAATCAACTCTCCTGGCATAATATATAGTCTTACTATATGAAAGAGCTTCCAGTACTTACTTATTTACAGGTATGTGAACAGCTACAGTCTGAATATCAGAAGGGCTGTCATATAAAAGGTTAAACTGGCTTGTTCTCTCCTGCTCCAGGAAGCTTTGCAAGGAAGTGTTACTAAACAGTAGGAGAGACTTCTTAATTGACAACAAACCAGTTGCCTTGAGAGATGCAGGAGGTATTTAAGCAGAAACTGGGCAACCATCTTTCAGTAATGGCAATAGCAATCACTCTGCTTTTGCCTCCAAGGAACTTTCACCACCAACATATTGAACATACTATCTGCCCAGTCTTCATATGAAACGACGTGAATGGTCCCCCCGCCCCCGTAATACAGGGGAATCATGTAGGAACTGTCTTTATCACTTTACCAAAAGCAAAAAAGACAACTGGACTTTTCCATGGCAGCTTATATCCTTGGGGTATTTGACCAACATGACATTACAAGACACTGTTTTGCAGACGTTCTGCTAAACACTTTCAGAAATTGATGCTGGAAAATGATGATGATGATGATGATGATGATGATCTTTATTTATACCCCGCTTTTCTTCCCAGGTTGCTACTTCCCGTATTACTTCTTGGTCAGTGGTTTATGAGGAAGGTGTGACCTTCCAGATGTTGTTCAACTGTAATTTGTTTCAACACTGTTGGTTATGCTGGTTATAAACAATATATATATATATATATATATATATATATATAAAATAAAATATATTATAATATTATAATAATATTAATTATAATAATAAATAGAATAAATAATTAAAAAGAAAAATATATTTTAAAAAATGGGAGCTGCAGATCAACAACTTCTGGAAAGCCACAAGTTCTGTGGGATCTATTTTGTCCCCTATGTCTTTTAAAATCTTTATGAAGTTAATGCAGGATGTCTGAATATCAAGTCATCACTGTGCTGAAAATATATCACTTTCTCTTTTTCTGCTGTTGCCAAGGGGCCTGCTGATGTTCTGAACAACTTTCTGACTGCAGTGACTGACATTTGATTCAGTCCAGACAAGATAGAGGTAGCTGGTCACAGACAAAATAATCTAGGATTAGGGATCTTCCCTGAAATGAGTTGTACTCCTTTTGAGGAGTCAGGTTCTCAGTTTGAGATCCTTCTGTGTTGCTCTTGATAGGTCATGGAATTCCAGAAACTAGAGTTCAGGTCTAAGTAGTACACCAATTGCACCTGTACCCAGGGAAGATAAGTCTGTCTACTGCAGGTCATCCCAGTTTATCATCTCTTTAGATTTAGATATCTATGGTGTTGTCATGCTCTGCTTCCAGAGCATGGATTCTGACTCAAAGTCTGAAACAGAGGGCATGCCAGAGGTTGAAACAGAAAGCATGCCAGAGGCTGAAACAGAAGGCATGCCAGGGCCTGCTGTACAGAGAGAGGTTACAGTGCCAGAAACAAAACAGGGGACAGTGCCAGCTCCAACAGAGAGTCCTGCCTCTTCAGATATAGAGGAACACTTAACTTGACCCTGCTTCGCAGTGCATAGGCAGCAAAGAAAGCCAGCATCACTCTCTCAGGTTTTATAACCAGCAACAATCAATCCTCAGCTGCACTAGGCTTGGGACCCATTTAGCTGGCATCCTTCCCCTCCAGGAGCTGTCAGAGCTTATCTGATCTGCTACCTTGCTGGATGCCTTGACAAATGCTTGGATTGGCCTAGGACACTCCCTCGCTGTGAAACCCTGCCGGACTATTTATGCTGAGACTGTTTATGACTCCTTGCTTACTGCCTGGAAGTAAGTAACAAGCTGAGAGATATTTAGTTTGTTTTGTTTGATTTATCAGCTGTGCCAGGTCTGAGATAGGACAGAGCTGAAAAGGGAGAGCTGAAAAGAGTCTGGAAACTGAGACTTGTTAAAATGTGGCAGCCAGGTAACTTTATCTTTCTGGACCATACTTCACTGGTCTTGTATCAACTGTACTGACTCCCTGCTAGTTTATAAGTCTAGCACAAGGTGATGGCTCTTATCTATAAATCCCTAAATGACCTGGGAGCCAAGATAGCTGAAAGACTTACCCCTGGATTATTGGTCTGATTTTGAGCTTATGCTCAAACCCTGGAGCTGGCATAGCTAATCCCCCTCCAAGATTGCAATTGCTTTCAGATGAGGAGGTAGAATTCAGCAATGAATCTGAATTAATGAAAAGTCCCACAAAACCTCCCCCCTTTTCATGGCAGGGCAAAGCAGAAGGGCTTTGGATGCCTCAGGAGATCCACTATTCTGCTCCTCCCTAACTCTTTTTAGGATGACTGCAGTTACTAATGGATTTACAAGATTACTGTTTCTGACATATGGATGTGGTATGGGGGTAGAGGAAAAAAATTAACTGAGAGAAGAAAATGAATTACATATCCACAGTGTAGAGTTCAGTCAGTTTATCAAAAATGGCTTTTTCTCCAATGATTCCTGGAAATTTAATTCCATGAAAATTCTCCACATCTTTTCAAACTTTTTTTTGCATTAATTCATAATCAAATTGGTATAACAGCAGATTATACTTTTGCAAAATGATAAGCTCCACCAAATGAAAAGAAAATTCATAATTTAAGCCCTCTAGTGGCTTAGCCTGTGTGGGAAGGAGGGTCACCCTATCATTATAGCATGAAGCATCTATCCATGGACTATGAGCCACCCCTATATAAGCCTAACATTTTAAATAACCTGCTTTCACTCTAAGGTAATTGTACTTTTGCGCTATTATTAACTTGTGAAGTTAAATGGCACTGTGTGCATGAGCAGCTGCCAGTTTAGTTGGCTTTTAAGGGAGATTGGGCAAACTCAACCAAAACAGGATTATCAAAATTACCTCTGCAATGTGCCTCTAAATACTAGATGTAGGGGGCAAAACAAGAGCAGAAGACTTTAGCCTTTGGAGTTCCTAGAAACCTCTGACAGTTGGCAAAGGGTGTTTAGAGCTTTTGGTGGGATGGTATGTGTTTCTCTTTTTAATGATATATCTTATTTGCAACCAAAGAGAAACAAAACGTCATCAGTTCCAGTGCAAACTCAGCTTAACAGTAGTTATTTCCACCCAGGCTATTACCACACTAGACTGTTACAGCACTATAATTCCACTTTCAACATCCTATGTAATCCTGAGGTTTGCAGTTTAGGAAGGGCCTTTGAAGCCCCTCCCTAAACTGCAAACCCCAGGATTCCATAGCATGTTGAAAGTGGAATTATAGCGCTGTAACAGTCTAGTGCGGAAATGGCCCTAGATTCGCAAGTGGAAAGTGATCCAGGCAGCATCGTGAATGCTGAAGAGAAAGGCAGGGGAGAGCTGGAAGCGACCATCGGGTGTTCTTCAGCCTCAGAAACCCTGGAAGGCACCCCCATGGCATCCCACCTCGTAGGCGCTGGTGATCCCCAGCCGATAGTAGATGGGCAGGAACACCTCAGCGCTGATCAACACCATGATGACGTAGGCGAACGCAAAGAGGCCGAAAGAGGTTCCAAAGCGGTAGATCTCCGCCGGGGTCCCCAGCACTGTCACGGCGGACATGAAGCTGGCCGTGAGGGACATGGCCACGGGAACGCAGGTCAGGTCGTGGCCGGCCATTACGTAGTCCTTGTGGCTCTTATGGACCCCCTTGAAAGCGTAGAAAATGCCGATGAACGCCGAGAAGACGAGCATGGCCGCGAAGACGACGTAGTCCGCAGTGCCGAAGCGCTCGGAGAGTTCCTCGGGTCTGAGGTGGACGGTTGGGGGTGCCGGCCTCGGCATGGCGACCCCCGCGCCCCCAAAGCCAAGGCGGCGGCAGGGGCAACAACCAGGCCGAGCGGGCTGAAGCGAGCAGCCGCAGCCGAGAAACCCTCTCCTTATAACCCAGCGTCCCGGGTGCGAGGAGCAGGACGCTCTCGCCTCGTTCTCTGGTGCCCTGTTCTCTCCTCAGCCTAACCTCCGGCTGTGCGCCTCGCCGAATTCCCCGACGCCCCCGCCCTACTCCCCTCACGCCTGTTCGCAACTCTTCCCACCCGGGGCCATCCTTGTGGCCCTCCACTCCCCCCCCTTTTTTTTGCCTCCTCCAGTTTATGCTTTGCGGTGATCGCCCCTCAAGGCGCGCGCCAACCGCCAACCGCCCCGGAGACTGGGAAGCGCCCCCTGCCCCCGCGCAGCGGTTCCCGCCCGCGCTTTTTAAACCGTCCGTTGGTCGGAGGTGGGCCGCTTCGCTCGCCGCCGGCTCGTGCCTCTCGTTCTACGAGCGCAGGCCAGCCTCGGCCTTCGGAGGCATTGGGTTCTGTCGCCCACACCTCGCTCTTTTGGCACGGGCTGCTCTTCGGTCCCGCTCTCACTGATAGTTGGATCAAAGAGCCCTTCCCCCCCCTTTTTAAAACACTTTTGTGGTGCCGTACCTGAGGGACCTGTTTTGTCGCTTGTGTTTTGTTATCGCTGTACTTCTTTCCCCGCGTCTTAGCTTGTCTTTGCGCCATACATAAACTTCCCTTGGGCACCTGCCAGGAGGGACGGTGAAAAGTGGAACTAGCCGATTTTCCCGTAAAGCTAATATTCAAGTATCAAGACGCACTTACCAGAAAAATCTTTCAGGCCATTTCCGCACTAGCCTGTTATAGCGTGATGATTCCACTTTCAACATCCTCTGGAATCCTGGGGTTTGCAGTTCCGGGAGGGGCCAGCCGGCCCCTCCCGGAACTGCAAACCCCAGGATTCCAGAGGATGTTGAAAGTGGAATCATCACGCTATAACAGGCTAGTGCGGAAATGACCTCAGTCTAACCTAGGGACGCTCCAACGCAGACTGAAGGGAAAGACCATGGTGTCTTTCGGGTAATGGAGCTGGCAGGGGAACTGTGAGTGTGCTTTCAAGTCGCCTGTCGGTTTATGGCGACTCCATTAATTTCATAGTTTTCTTAGGCATGGATTACTCAAAAATGGCTTTGCCAGTTCCTTACTCTGAAATATATATCCTACACACCTGGCATTCGTTGGAGGATTCCCATGCAAGCACCTGAGTGACTCTGCTTAGCTTCCAAGATCTGATGGGAGTTGGTGCCTTTAAGGTATTTAGGCCCTCCCAGGTGAATTTTACACTATTTAAAAACTTAGACCATTTCCACACCACAGTGTTAAGATGCTGCTATTCCACTATCAACTTCCTGTGGAATTCTGGGGTTTGTAGTTTAGGGAAGGGCACTTTGAATTCTCAGCCAAAGAGTTCTTTGGTCTCAGTAAACTACAAACCCCAGAATTCCACAGGGTGTTGAAAGTGGAATAGCAGCAGTTTAACACTGTAGTGCGGACATGGCTTTAAAATGGAAGGCACAGAGTTAGGATGCAGGGTAGGGCAGGTATCACATACCCCTCTATGCTTCAACACTTTGCTGCTTTAGGTCGCAGTATCTCCTGATATGTGTTGCCTGCTCATTCTGTTCAATGGCAAGGCCACTCCTAGTGTGGGCTAGTAAGTGATCATATTCTCTGCTTCAATTCCAGTTCAAGGCCAGATTAAGATGGCTGGGGCTCTAGAATAGTTCCAGAAAGAAGACCCATGTGTAAGCAATTCTAAATGAAGTGGCATAGAAATTAAAAAGTGCAATGAACAAGACAAAAATCTTGATATTTGGCCCCATTTCCAACCCTGCAGCTAGGGTGAGACTAACATGATTTTTTACTCAATCACTCAAGTATAGTAACACACAAAAAGTGGACAATAACCTGTACATTGAGAGATTTAGGAAGTGGCTGGGGAAGAAGAAGAGAAAGTAAGCCACATCTTTTTCTTTCAGCACTAAGCTTCTAGCCAATGAAGGGCACAGAGCAATTGCACCTACTGAACCATTGAGCATTGGACCCTGTTCCAGTTATACATTACATACATACATACATACATACATACATACATATATATACTTAAACTAATCAAGTAGAAATATACTGTTTATCATACATTTTATATATGACATTTTCTTGATCCAAAGATTTAATAAGGGTCAGAAGACCATTTTGCTTGGAAGCATCTTCAACCAAAATATTCATATAAATATTCTTAGACTGATATTTGAAAGTCAGTTCAAGGATCTACATTTTTCAAAATAGACAGTGGGCAATTTCTACGGTCAGTGTAGATGGAACAAAGGCCCTAACTATCCATCCCAGCAAGCTGAAAATTTAACACCACTCCCGTTCACTGAGCTTGCAATAGCCATCTTGCAGATGCAGAAACATACACAATGGCCAATCTCACAGACCAGAACTCTGGCCTTTTGCTTTATTCCCCTTCCCCAGGGGTAAGCAACTGTAGCATGCAAAGGTGCCAACTGCTTGTCTCTAGAACCCTTTGGGGGCAGCATGGACTGCTAAACATTTGAAAGAAAATAAAAATGGAGTTCACTTCTTCTTATGAAAATGTCAATGCATGCTTAACATTTAGTTATATTTATATTCTACCTTTCTTCCAAGGGGTCATATTCCTCCCCTCTAACAATGATAAGGGTAGATTAGGGTGAGAGTACCAGAATCACTAAATTCCTTCTGAACAAATCTTGCCCCCCGCTCCAAAGTGTGGTAGATTTACCTTAGGATTGCTATAAGTCAGAAACTACTTGAAGGCACACAACAACAAACTAAACCAAAATCACACAGTGAACACCATAGATGAGCCAGAAATCAAGTCCACATTTCCATATTAGCTTGCAACCTCTCATTACAAGTATCAAGTAAAATGAAAAATGTAATAAGCAATCTCCAGAAAGCACTTGGCATCTCAAAATCAGCCACTTGACCCAATCACAAGACTGGGCTAGGAATTACGTGATAGAAGGCATTAACTATACTAGAGTTTCAGTAGCACTTAAGAGATGCTTTGTATAAAAATACTTGCCTTTGTCACATTATGTAAAATCAGTGCACACAGCATCTTGGATGGCTTTAGGACTCAAGTGCAGAGACAGAACCCTCCCCAACAGCCACAACATAGAGACATGAACAGGACAATATTTAACTGTGGCCAGCATAGAAGAAAAAGAGAAAGCCCATGAGACTTATAGCATTTATATAGAGAAAATACATTAAACAGCTGGGAGTGGCTGTTGGCCAACATACATGGGGAGAGGAGGGGGAGAAAGCTGTTGCAGACAACTGCTTTTGCTGGTAGAAAAAAATCGTCTTACATAAGGATCCTTAACTTGTATTCCTGGAAACTGTGACCCTCACCTTGTGTGCTGACTTTGCTGCTAGATACTCCCTTAGGACTGTTACTCAAGTTTATTACTGACTCAGACTGCAGAAGCAACAAAGGGTAACTGGCTGATGAACTGTTGTGAATTGTGTCCTTGGCTGCTGCCACAGATTCTGTTGGAGAGCTGTGAACCTTAGCTGGATGTTGGCACAAAACAGGGATTAGATAAATTCAGGAAGATTCAGTAGTAGTTCCTAGCCAGTATGTCCAAACCTCACCTCCAGTATGAAGCATATTATACCTATGTATTATCCGTTACTCCCACCATTGGCACTACTTTTCCACAGGGGTGAGACTATGTGCTCCTGTGAGGCAAGAGGCTATGTTGATGGTAGAAGTGTTGCTAGTAGGGTCTCCTATGTCAGATAGGCCTTTGCTGAGGCACCAGACTAAATGTGCCAAACAGAAGGGGAGGTGATACTAGCAGAAGATCTCACAGACACAACAGCAGTGGCACCATAGCTAACACAGCACTGCACAGAAGGGGGCATGTCCAACCTCTTTTGAATGTCTTTTACCATGAAAATCCTATGATGAGACAAACCAAAATAAACAAGATATAGTGCCAGAATATGAAACTCCCAAGTTGGATGGCACTCATCGAGGTACTATGGTAGAACAGAAGACAACTACGAGTAGCACTGTTGCTAATGACACAACTGGACTCAGGCAGAAAGGACATTCAGCTGTTGATATGCTCAGAGGTGAAAGTCTGAAGCTGCACAACACATATTATAGGAACATGGAATTTGAGAAGCATGAATTGGGGAAGCTAGACATAGTAAAACAAGAAATGGAATGTATGAACATTGCAATACTTGGGGTGAGTGAGCTAAAGTGGACAGAAAAGGGACATTTTTAGTCAGATAATTATATAGTGTTTTACTCAAGAAATGAAAGTCTAAGAAATGGGGTGGCATTAATAGTGAGGAGAGATCTAACAAAAGCAGTCCAAGGATATAATGCAAAGTCTGACCAAATAATATCAATAAGACTTTAAGGAAAACCTATCAATATAATCATAATCCAAGTTTATGCTCCAACTACAGAGGAAGAAGAGTCTAGGAAGAAATTGATCATACACCAAAACAGGACTTCTTGTTATAATTATAGGCAATTGAAATACAAAAGTAGGAAACAGAGCAGAATCAAGGACTATAGGATCAAGAAATGAAACAGAAGAGTGACTGATTAAATTTTGTGAGGCTAGCACTTTGTTCTTTTCCAACACATTCTTCAAGCAACTCAAGAAGTGACTGTATACAAAAACATCACCTAATGGCCAATGTAGAAATTAAATAACTACATACTTGGAAGAAGAAGATGGAGAAGTTCCATTCTCTCTGCAAAAACAACACCAGGAGCAGATTGTAGCACAGACCATGAACTGCTGATAGCAAAAATCAGAGAGAAGCTAAAGAACACTTAACCAACCATCATGCCAATATGCAACCTGAAGAACAGCCCTGTAGAATTTCGAGATAATGTAAAAAACAGGTTTGTACTATTGTATTGAGCCTAACTGACTGGGAGCCAGATTAACTCTTGACTGTAGCCAATTACATTGTCAGGGAGGATTGGAAAAAAAAAACAATACTTCAGCCAAAAGTAGAACATTCTGTGTGGTTCAAAGCATGTTTAGCCAATGAGTTACTGGGATTTGCTTACTGGGATGTACGTATGATGTAATGTCCAGAATTTGCTTCCTATCATATTTATAAAAAATTAGAATAGTTACATTTGTCATTATTTGCACTTTTCTCCAATTACATCTTATACAATTTATTATTTATTTCAGGAATCTACCTGATGTTGTCAAGTTAGGAAAGACTTGGTCAGAATCCTGTGTAGAGTAGGAGGTTCACACTTTTCATAAAATTTATCCTGACTTCAGAGGCATAAACCCAACATAGCTGCCAACATAAGCACAGAGTCCAAGATTATTTTCATGTATGAACACCATTGACTTTTTCATTACTGTCTGTGAAATTCATTTCAACATGATTGAAAGCTGGGTTGTCAGTTCCTTCATCTGTCGCAGTGAATGGCTTCCAAGTTAAAACTTTGATATTCTCTTCCTGAAAAAAAAATTACAATGAGGAGTAAAGTATATTATTGTTGTTGTTGTTGTTATTTAAAATATTTATAACCGACCTTCTCCAGTGTTTTCAGGGCAGTTTTCAAAAAAGCCATACAAAATTAAAATGTAATAAAAGAAACTTATTGAGTATGTTAAGCAAAGTTGGTCATCATGAACCATGGAGTCCTTTGTGAGAGTTAGAATTCAACATTATATCTATATCTATCTATCTATCTATCTATCTATCTATCTAAAAATAAAAATATTTGCATTTATATTTCTCTATATTTGAAATAACTTTATGCTTCACTAGATAATGAAGACCATAGCACACATGCCCCAGTATTTGTTGATGAATGTACAAGGGCTAAACTGTTCCACCCAATCCTGGAGCAAGTTCTGTGATAGATCTGATGCCGCCTGTCAAAGTCTGCTTAAAGTTCTCTAGATGTTAATGCTGCAAATGTTTTAAATATTGTAACTTAGATTAAGTCTAAAATGACTGATGATCTTTAATCCTTGGAAAATGAGTGGTCCTCTAAAGCTTGTTTTATTATGGTAAACATTTTCTGGCTCAAATGTCTAATATACTTAATTCAATCTCTGAACGCAGTTCACAGTAGGCTTCCAAACATAATCATGGCAAAATAACCCCTAACTTGATTTTCCATTGGATGACATAAATATTGGCCTAGATTAGGGTTGTCAAGTAAAAAACAGGACAGGATTTTTGTGTAGAAGAGGGAATTTTAGCTGGTGTTACTTATCATGCAAACTTCACCTGCTGAAAGTCTCTTTTTCACACAGCAATTAAAGGAGTATGAGCCCTGTTCCATTTTTCTATAGGCAACCCTAACCTAGATATTGTTGGCTAGCATAACTACACAAGCATAGTTGATATGGCAGAAGTAAAATGGCTGCAGGTACAATGATAACAGTGGGGTTGTGAGAGAGAACACTTCACTTTCAGAAGAAAAAGCTTCCTTCCTGCTTCCAAGCTGCTCAGGAGCTGGCAGGACAGTTTTCTCTCTTGACAGTGATAGCTTTCTCCATCTTCTCTCCACTGCTGTGATAAGAGTACTGTCACAGCATAAAGGATTGCAGCCATTTTGTGTGCATTTTTTTTCTTTGCTCATATAGGAAAGATTTGGCCATACAGCAGTCCATTATTTGCACTGTTATTCTAGATGTTTCCATTGTGGCTTTTAACACTGTTTCCTGTGTAGTGGTTGCTTTAAGATGTACAGTATAAGGCTCTGACTTCAAGAAGAGCCTCTAGCTTTTGAAAACATGACAGACCTCCTGATCTTCATGGTGAGTGATGGCTGGAGGCTACAGGCAACTTACTTTCCACTGGGGTGCCAGTTGAAAGACAGGATAAGGCCCCTTTAAGGATTGTGTGGATGAGGGACTTTCAGCAGATGGAGCCTGCATGACAATCAACACTTGCTGAAATCTCTTCCACAGAACCATTAAAGATGGTAATCTCTCTTTGTTATTTGCATATGATATGTGATATCTTTACATTATGGATTTCCTTGTATCAAGTGGCAGCCAATGAAACAGTCTTAGAAAAAGAAAACATACAGCATAATGATGTCACATCATATATTTTGCATTCTTAATCCTGTGTAAGAAGGGCTTTGACTGACGATCCTATATTACCCAAAGCATTCCAACTATAATCTGAAGGTCTTTATTGTCATACCTGTAGAAGGTCTTTATTGTCATACCTGTAGACAATTACTAATGCTAATGTCACTATTATATTGATTGCTCCAATTATATTTTGGAACATATGTGTTTCTATTTTAGTTCTTCATTCATATTACTATTTCATTACTTCAGCTGCTTATCATTTATGCTGCAGTATTTTATTCTCCTCCTTTTACTACCTGAAATAATCCTGTTGCTTCACTTGTACTTAAAATATCTAATTTATGAAGAACCTGAAACTGGACAAATATGCTGCTCCCTGTTCAGCCACAAATCAGGGTGTGTGCAAGGGGTATCCTTTTAATAGCAAATGGAGCATGTAGAGGAATATAGAAATCTACTCAAAAGTACATTGTATTATATATAATTGAGTAGGGCAAATATCAGTCTGTTCAAGAGAGCTGCATAACTTTGATTTCAGCTGATACAAAGCCTGCCTTTGGATCCTTCACAAATCATCGTATCTTGAGGCTTCCTGCCCACTATTAGGATTTCAACTGCTGTGGGGCACTCTACCAGCAGAACTTATTTTTTGCAGAGAGAGACTGGCAGAAGATCATTTCATTCCACCCTTTGAGCTATCAGTAATGGGGATAGAATTGCATTGTTAAACTCTAAGTTGTCAGAAAGCCCCAAATTCCAAAAATATGGTGCTTGTTCCAGAAAACAGAAACAACAGAAATATAACAGCTACTTAATATTAGAATCACCATAAAGCATACATATTGGGGAGAAAACAATCCTAAAAAGGTGGAGGGAAGATAGACTCCTGTCATAAGCTGTCAAATAGACAGAAAAAACAAAAAAAAAAGTCCTATATAATTCTTAAATTTCAACTGATTTCAACTGACAATATTTGTATTGATATATTCATACATTGTTACACTATCATGCTAGGAATGAGACTGAATTTCAGAGCTGGCTAACAAAAATTCACACACTGTGCTACCAAGCAGAGCCATAATTTGTAGGCCTCTGTTAAACATGAATGGCAAACAGCAGTCAGGTAATATCCAAAGGACATACATTACAAACAAAATGTTGAAATAGTGAATTAAAAATTTTATTTCATATGTAATATTGAAATGTAGAAAAAGATTTGCGTTTTAGAAATCTTCTGGAATATAAATCCTAATAAGTTTGCATCTTCTATCACACAAAAGGAATCAAATAAGAGTAAACTGCAAAACTATACATACTTGTTTAAGTTTCAAACATGAGAAATTAGATAGAAAATCTTCTTTGGTGAGCAAGAATTTCCGGTCCACATTCTGTTGTAATCCTCCTGAAAAACATTCATTTGGCAAGTCAAAACCTATCCAAAGCATATAGAAAATGGTTCTTGTTCAGCCAATTGTTAAAATGACCAGAGATACAGTATACTAGTGACATCAGACAATGTGAAAAGGCTGTCAAGGAATAAATTGTATTGGATAACCAAGATCACATGGAACCCTTCCATTAGTGTGATATTTACTTATTACTGAAAACTTATTAACCTTTCCTTTCTATATCAGTAAGAACAAGACTAGGCAATTGGTAGCCCACCAGACACTGTTTGACTGCTGTTGTCATCATCCATCACCTTTGGCTATGATGGCTAAAGCTGATTAGAGTTGCAGTCCAACAACATCTAGAGGGCCACAAGTTGTGCATTCCTTCAGTCAGAGGCTTCCAAGTTGGTTTATATCAATAACTCCATAGACTTATTGTTAGTTTAAAAACAAACAGAAGGTGTCTGACAAGAAGTCAAATCAAACTCAAATATCCAGCAAGAATTGCAAAAGAAAGTTTAGAACAAAATGTAATCAGTGGAAGAGTCAAATGGATCTCTCAGTCAGGTCCGGGCAACAGTGGGCAGTTTCTTGGTTATTCTGGTCTTAAGCTGTTTTAAAGGTTATAGCTATCATTTTGAATTGTGGTTAAAAATGAATCAGAAATCAGTGAAACTGGTACACTAGTAGTGTCATATGTTCAAAATAATCAGTTTCATTCTAAAGTCTCACAGCTGGGTCCCGAACCAGCTGAAGTTTTCAGGGGGTTTTTTGTAATTTATTTAATTTATTTATTTGTATCCCACCTCTCCATATGGATCGAGGCGGCGAACAACTTACAAATAGCATGTATTTTGAAACATTTTCTATACATGCCCCCAACAAGCTGGGTACTCATTTTACCGACCTGCGAAAGGATGGAAGGCTGAGTCAACCTTGGAGCCGGGCAGGATCGAACTCACATCCTTGTGGCTTGCAGTACTGGCATTTAACCACTGCGCCACCACGGCTCCCCAGGTGCTTTACAAACAATTACACATGGAGGTTGTAATCCTTTTGGCTAGTATAAGCACTTTGGTGTAAATGGCAGCTGCAATGGAGCAGCGTCAGGGATAAAATAGCCACAGGTACCTTAGTGATGGGAGATAGGACGCCACAGGAAATCACCTCTGTCAAGGGTTGGGAAGGCCCTGCCGAGTTTCTCAAGAGCTAGCAGGTCAGCTTTCTCTGACAATGGAGACAGATTTTTCTTCTGCCCCTTGCTACCATTGTGTACTTCTCTAGAAAGTGCTTTACACTGGCATAAAGGAGAATTATGCCAGCATAAGTTACCAAAAGTTCCAAACAGAGGCTAGCATCCTCTTAGGGGCATACACAAACATAACTTTCTCTTATGTGTGCATATGCCCTTTTTCTGGGTGCTATGTGAGTTGGTATTTCCTCCTTCCCTCTGCAGTTCCCCCACCTACTGAACAGCATTTGAAGCCAGCCACATAGTCATCTCCTGTTTTGTGGGGAGCAGACAAGATTGTAGAAACATCTCTTCCTGTAGCCAGATGCAAAATGATGGCATCAGTACTGAAATCCACCAGAGTACTCCAGAGATCTCCATGCTACTGGAATCATTTTATGTTTGGCTATAGGGATATGGTCAGATGCTTCTGTGATCCTGCCTGCTCCCCACAAAACAGGGAATGGTGATGTGGGGTGTTTCAGAGAGAGAGGTGGTGTATGGCTCAGCCTAATGTGGACCCACATATGCAATTTACATGCTATGTTGAACCATATAGGATCGCAGTCATAGCATGTTGTGACAGCCCAGATGTGATGTATCTGAGATGTACATGACCTGTGATGTCCATAGTGAACATTCACAACAATGAGGTTATTTTAAACATAATGCTAAATTGATTTTAGGATGTGTCAAAATGACAAAAATATACCAAAATCCAAGTTTCAGTTGTATAAATTGTAATGAAAAACAAAAATAGAATCATACCTTTGTTTTTACTGTGCTATGGAACAGTTTAAATGAATACAAATCTTGATGAACCAGGGCACCCTGTTTGTAAGAAATTGCTGAAAGAGGCAGCTGCATTGCTACATGTGAATTCGATTTCTTAAAACTACTTTTTACAGAAAAAAGGGGGAAATTCATGCAATCTCGAAATCCTTAACCTCTAGTTTAAATGAATTAATTAAATTGAAAAAGAAGACAAGAAAAATCACTATTTCCAAACTTGTGTTGTTACACCAAAAAGATACTGTGAATTTCAGTTCCACATATCACAGTATATTATAGAGGGGTATGAGTTCAGTTTCTTTTGGAAACAAATCGATACCTCAGTAAAAACAAAACACAGGGATAAATACCTGACAAAAGGCTCACACCTATTCCCACAACAACTGTGACCAGTGTTCCAAGTGTGCTGAAGTACAGATAGGATAAGGAATACCAGTAATCTGCTAGAATTGGCCTGAAGAATCAGAACAGAATGTGTTACTTTTCCACAGTGCGAAGAAAGTTTAACAATATAAACTAAATTTTATTTCTCATTTTAATTAAAAGTTGAGATATTACTGTTTAAGAGAAATTTATAGAAAAATAAAATACCAATGAAACAAGAACATCAACAATATCCAACAATTTTAATAAGCCACAAGGAAAAATAACTAGCCTACAAAAAGTCTTCTAGTCCAAGAGAAGAGAAAGCAGAGTGGTAGCTGTCTCTGGAGAATCAGCATAGTGTAGTGGTTTGAGTGTTGGACTATGACTTTGGAAACTAATTCAAACCAAATGAACGAATTCAAACCAAATTCAAACTCTGGTTTGAATTCTCGCTCAAGAACATTTGTGATTATAGGATTATAAGAGAGAGCAAGTGTTCCTTAACCTTATTCGTGTTCCTATTGCTATCACCACCCTTCCCCAGAAATTCTGGAAGCACAGCTCTCTGGTAAAGAAACTACACCTTCAAATGACTAGGCTAAGTTTGCTGATGCAGACTCTTCTGTAGCATACAGAGCTAAAAGAAAGTAGACAAAGGATGTGTGTGGTACAAATGATATTTTCCAGATACTGTTTCAAATAAACCCCTCAAAATATTTGTCTTTGGGTCTCTAGAACATCTGCATTTCTCTGTCACTTGTACAACATAGTATGTCAGTTACAATATTATATTTGAGTCTGTACGTTTTTACAGTTTATTTGTAAATTTAAATTTATGTTCCCATCAAAATAGTGTTAGCAGATGAAAAAGGGCAATAGTTATAAAATGAAAGCAAGAAGAAAACTTCACATTTTTGTGTTTACATGACCTACAAAGTAAAATCTCCACCCATCACTCAATAATGTAGACAGAAAAACTTCTGCTTATTTGAATGGAGTTTTACATGGATGCTACTTAACAAAGAACCACAACCATTCAGCATCACAGAAAGAACTGGGGATTTTTCTAGGCCTGCATTCAGTCTGACTGTGATTTGACAAATGTAAGCTGATATGAGTTTTCTACATACCTTTCAGTTTCTTGAATTTTCAAAGAAGCTGGCATTTCTGTAGAGGCATTCCATAAGCTTTCTGGGCCTGGATTGGTTGTGTTGCAGCCTATAGTAGAAAGATTTAATGGCATGGTGGTGTGGGGAAGTGGAGGGTAAATCTGAGCTCCAATTCCAACCCAAAGGGAAGTAGTGAATCCACAAAGGAGACCAACAAATCCACCCTATGAAACAGAAAGTTAAATCTCATTCAAAGGAATAGATGAGAAAAATAAAACCAGCTCACCTTCCCTATGTTATACTGTGATTTCTAAGAAAGAGAACAGAGCAGCCTTTTAGCACCAAACTACATATTATCTTATCAGTAAATTTTTATAGTAAGTCTAGGACTGGACAAACCTTTCTCTAAATAAAATAGCACTTGTATGAGTCCTAGTCATGTAGGAAATCTCTTAGGATCAGATTATCTGAAGAAATGCCTACACTTTGTTCAGTAAATAAATACAACGGTAGGCTGCTTTTCTGACACAGAGAAAATACAGACTGGCTACTCACCACTGGATTGGCAAAGGGACAAAGGATACCCAAAGAAAATAGTCCCAGTAGAGGCCCACCAACCATGCCAAAAATACTGAGGGCTGCCTGAGGAAGGAGAAACATCATATACTTAGAAAAATGCTCAATCATCAATGTTAACTTGAGGAAATTAGTTTCTATACATCATAAATGCATAATTTACATAGCTTATCATAATCAACATGCAGGACCATATGACTGATAATAGAAAAATTATGGATGCTTTACCCTCTTCTCACCTATCATTTCAACCACCCCAAATCATCCTCACAAAGTGTGAATTCCACAATTCAGATTTGAATTCCACAGGATTCAAATCTAGTATTTGCAAGAACAAACATATATTTCAAAAGGCATTAGGGCAGAAGCCATCTGAGGCTGTGATCTAGAACAAGAAAATGGCAAAAAGGTTGTGCCCCATCCATCCAGCTCTTCTCTGCTCTCAATCATCTAATTTTGAAATGGGAACAACAACAACAACAAACAGAATTTGGAATTTTATCTTTTAAAAGTATTTTCTTATATAGTTAATGACAAAGCTTTCCTACAGGGCTGCTCCCAGCCCTGTGAGGATTTGTTGCATTGCATTACTTGTTAATTTTCTGCTTCAAAAATAAAATAAAATAAAAGTCAGAAAATGTCCTACAACAGAGCTAAGCAAGTTCCATATGCCTACGGGCTAACATCCCAGCCACTGGATATGCTAGGGGATACACCAACCCCTAAAAATAAACCACGCACAAAACATGTGGCTGGAATTCCACTTACAGTTTTGTAAAACTACCTTTTCTAACTTTCAGAGCAAGAAGGCACCTAAGTCAATAGGGAAAACACCACTTTGAGGTGTGGCAATTCTCTCTTTTAAACTGAGTTTTTTTAAAAAATAATAACAATAAAGGGATAGCAGAGTGAGAAAAGCTCACAGTCTATAGAAATGGCTTTGAGGCCACATACAAACCACAAGCTGACTACTACTCTCCCACACTAAAATTTTCAGTGGAAAAATCCTTCTGAATATCCATTCTGAATAAGAATGCTATGAAAAACATTTTTAACCCTTCAAATATAACACGAAAATATGGAGTAAATTTAAGCTGGTCTCCTTCAGGCACATATGTCAATAAACCTTATTCAAAGCTATTGCCATGGTAAGTGATTTAAAGTATAACAGATTCAGAGTATAGGGAATCCACTCCAGTAAGCACGTATTACTCTTATCTTCCAAGGAAATTGATATGAAGAAATGGTTAAACTCCTACCTGTAACAAACCTCCTAGAAGTGATGCCAAGGCAGCCATAGCAATGCACACTCCTCCATAAAACAGACCTAAATGAATGTTGTACACAAATATGTCAAATTATCCCAGAGGGGGGCGGAATTAACAAATAGCAGATGAATTTAGCGATTCTATTAAAAATTATAGAACGATGGCATGGAATTTGTAGTTTGTTTCTCGCAGGATTTGCTGCATAGCTTGATATCTTTACTTGATTTACAAAATAAAATAAAACGGGCATTTAGTACTGTATCCAGAACCAGCCAAAACAAACAGAATGTCAGGTATTTGTTTGTCTCAGGAGATATTTTAGAACTTGGAAAATGACATCACTGAAGAGTAATATCTATTTGCAACATCAAATGTAGGATTATTCAATATTATCATTTACATTCCTTATCTCATCCTTTTCAGCCTCAGTGGTCTTGTTCAGCGTTGGCTTGGAGGATGAAGAACACACACACAGATATATTACTGGGAGCAGGAAAGCAGTGGTCTGGGAAGTAACCTATCTGCATTAGAGAAGGTTTTCACCTCTCCCATCCTCCAGCAATTTTGGGAACCAGGGAACAGGACTTTCCCCTCTACAGCCCAGCCCCAGTTGAGTTGCAGGGGATATGGGTCAGGTCTTTCTAGCAAAAAAAAAAATGACAACCTAGGACCACAGGTTGTGAACACAATCCATTTTTTCCTCCTTTGAATCCAAATGTTGCACCAAGGAACCTTATCTTAAGCATTACTGGTTCTGAGATGGCATGGTCACCACGTACAGTGGCAACCACAGGTTAGCAGAGAGGCTGGATAGAAGTATAAATGAAGGAGTTCTGTTTTCTCTCACAGAATTCATACACTGAAGTAATATTTTATGCTGAGAAGGCATACTGTTTGAGTTTATAAAGGGGCAATTTGTGCTAAGCACTCTTCCAACTAGAAAGAAGCAGTATTCAGTGATAGCAAGGCTTCAGGAAAATAGGACATTGCCCTGGTATAATCATTCTGCATTCATCTGCTGCACTCATGGCCTTTTGTGACCTCCTCTTATTATTTGTTATTGATATAATTCTATCAGTATGCATGGAACTTTACAAAGTACACGTGAATGGATGCGTGCTCCAAGGAACTTACAATCTAAAAATCAGGAAAAGTGAAATAATAGGGAAAAGGTGCAGTAGTGGAATCAAAGATAAAGTGAGGAAAAATATGATGTTATTTTAAGTTGTATGTACTTAGGTATCATTATAGTGGTGCACAGTAATGCATCTCAAACTATACAATGTAACAAAACAGTGTTGTTTTTCCAGTGTGCACAGGACCAATTCTGTTATTTGTGCCCATTGACTACAGTTGTTTCATTCTTTCTTCTAAACTTGCCAGAGACCAGTAGCGAATGGCTCAGGGACAAGGACCATCACTAGGGACATTGACCACCACTTTAAGTAGCCCCAGTGTATAGGAATTTAATATATTCACAAAATATATTTACAATACTACACGCGCTTATTGCGAGTAAATCCCACTAAACATAATGGCACACAGTTATGCGTAAATATGCATAAAAACCATACTGTAAATTATGCCCTGACACTAAAAATTAGTATTACCTTACTTATTTGCAGGCCATGTTTAATGAATTTTCTGTTAAACCAAGAGTATGGTGTGAAACAGATTACAGTAATCTTTTGTATACTTACTTAATAGCACTATATACAGAGAGATTTATAACAACTCACTCTTGTATGAATAACCTCATTTATTCTGTTAATTTGTTTAATTAAATTGCTTTTAAATTTATATTTCAAAGCTAGCTGTTATCTTTATAAAAATTTACTGGAGTAATGAAATGTTAAAATTAATGTAATCTATCATGAGAAATAGCTATGTATGTGAGCAGATTTTGTCCTTTCAGAAAAAATAAACTGAGAATATAACTTTATAGTCTTACTCATCCCCTTTGAAATCCAAGACAATTTCTTTTCAGTGAGTGATGTGAAGTAAGGTTTAATTAAATCTTCTACAGTCACGGCAGCCAAAGCATTGATGCTAGAAGACACTGTACTAAGGAGAACAAAATAGAGTACATTTTAATGTCAAACCTGCTTAGATTAGTACTAACATGTGTGTTAATAACTAGAATTGCTATTATTATTAAAAATAAGTAACATAGTAAAAATTGAAGAAGATAATATATTCTACAATAAAGTACGTCTGATCCTATATGTGTGGTTACTTGAAATTAAGCCCTGCTAACCTCCATGGGACTCTCCCACAAGCAAGAATGCTTTAGCCTGCAATCTAAGGCAAGCAATCCACTGATTAAGATGATTACAGGTTGCTGCAGCCATTTAGATCCTTTGGATTCAAGATTAACTCACCTTAATGTTCCACTGTAAGCACTAGCTACAAAAAGTCCTGGCATGCCTGGAAAATCTTGCAGAATATCCAGTACCAAATATGGCATGAGCTGAAAAAAAAAACCAATTGTAGTATATATGTTACAATGTCATTTTAATTTCATCCCACCACTCTTTCTTTTCTTATTTCAGTTATCCTTTACAATATCTCCATGCTTAAGTAAATCAATATCTGTAACAATGTGTTTCTAAGGCCATTTCCACATTAGCATTTTAAAATGGTGCAGAGCAACCTCCAACGGAGGTCTTCTGCACCATAGCGTGGACTGGCGTGGACTACTTTTTGTAGTTCCACACTTCAATCCACACAGGAGCAACCGGAGCTGGTCGCGCAGCGTGGTTTTTAAAAACCTCTTTTCAGAGGTTTTTAAAAACCAGGGAGCGCACAACCCCGTGCTGCTCCGTCGCCCGGCTCAGAAGCAGATTTGCAGACGCGCGCAAGTGCATGCCTGCAGATCTGCTGGGGGCAGGCTTCCAGTTGGTGAGCTTCTCCAGTTGGTGGAGAGCCTCCACCAACCGGAAGCCGCCATTTGGGATGCCGGAGGACTGTGGAGCTGTTCCGCATGGCGACGGACTCGCCCGGCTGCTGGTAAGCTCCGTTTTCGGGCATATTCACCCGTCCCCCCCCACATGTGGAAAGGGCCTAAATATGTGAGAAATGGACTATTAAATCACCTTCTTAAAGGCACAATAAATGCAAGCTACCAAGTTTACATTCAAACCTAAATGTCATTCATTTTTTTCAATTCTATGGGACATACTCCAGGAACGTTGCTTTAAATATTCAGTGTTACTCCATCTTAACTATTCATTCCCACAAGATTTTTGTGAATGAATCTAGTGAGTCCAGGTACTTAGCATCATATCTCCATGTCAAATGCAACCTGATAATCCTCATTCTTCTTCCACCTTTTACATAACAATTAGAAATGTTTAATACTAAACCTGGTCCGGTGCTGAAACACATGTTGCTGTCCAAGGGTCACATTCCTTATAAATAGAATACATTGCTAATCCACACAACACTGCACAACAAAGAATTGCCCATAGTCCCAAGAGGTTTATGTAAAGAGATCTAGAAGGAAATAATAACACCATCATTTTTCATCTTGTAAGTATGTGGAAATACCACAGTGTTGTAGCATTATGCAATTATGTGTTGCACTATACCTGTATTCATTTCCTCTTTGGCAGCCAAAGAAAAGAAAATCTTTGTTAAATGAG
Source organism: Ctenosaura bakeri (assembly GCA_948474755.1). Classification (NCBI taxonomy): domain Eukaryota; kingdom Metazoa; phylum Chordata; class Lepidosauria; order Squamata; family Iguanidae; genus Ctenosaura; species Ctenosaura bakeri. Next base: position 275,844 of record CAOLHI010001548.1, read on the forward strand.
AAGGTACTGATTACTTTGGCAAAAAGGACAGTGCAAACCTTCTAGCACTCAGTAGTATGTGAGTGCATATGATCAAAACAAATTGTTACATTTCACCATTCTGTAAGCTTCCCCACCACACTAGCCATTTGCTAAACTCCTGTGATGTCACTGAATGTTCACAGATGTACTGGGTGTGATCTTAAACAGGGGGCTGTTCTGGACCTTTCTGTACACTGCAGCTCCCTGGGACAGAGTGCTTTGGGCTCAAGGGTATGAATTAGCCATGAAGAATCAGTAGGAGTTAGGGAAGGAGGCAGCCTTCCATGAGTTGAAGTGTTTTCAGTTCCTTAAAAAGAACTAATAGAGCCAAGCCTGCCATCATACAGCCTCACTCTGGTGAAAGTAGCAACAAGGATTGCTTTGCTTTCTGAACACTGCCCATAAATTTTTGAGATTTTCAGAGCAATTAGTAGCTAGATATCTTGAGCTGAACATATTCAATGTCTGTCTCTTGTTCTGTGTTCCTTCTTCTAAGGTCAACTATGAGATGTCGCCTATAGTTTGATATCCTTCCAGACATACTGCAAAGTTTTTGGTGAGTTCACTTAAGCATGTTTGTTTTTTATAGGTTTCACTAGCTGGACATACTGGTGAGCTATGCACTGAATCTGTTGGTGACATATGCTAATATAACCTCCCATACGCCAGTGTTATTTGTTTGTTTCAGTAACTGTAGAAGGAGATATTCAGTTTTGCAGCCATACTTGCTGGAAATTTGGGAGTACAGTGGCTCTTCTTTTCTCCCAGCTGCAAAACTGAAGCTGGATGATACCTAGGAGCTCCCATGGCCCCCAATTGCTGATTGGTGGAGAGACTGCACTCCAGCACTGGCAAGCTGTACTGTGCCGCTATGACAGCCCCATAGGTCCCAGAAAACAAGCATTAGTACACTGGTGGAGAGTTACATTTTACCAGTATCCAACAGAATCTCAACCATTAGGTTTCAATCTTTCAGGATGTTGCAGGGCAGAATTGTTTAAATTAACACCACTAAAAATGAAAAGATACTAAAAGCAATTAGAACTATGACTAACAGCTATGTCAATGGGGCAGTAAATCCATGCTGAGTTTTAGTCTGAACTTCAAAAAAGTTGGTTTTGAAGGCAAGGTTCAGTACCTTGACTAGCTCTTTTAAAGTTCAAACTAAAAGCCACTATCTGCCACTGAAGAATATGAAGAAGGTATTAGGTATTTTCAAAGTGCAGCATTTAAAATTGATTAACAGCCAAGAGTTACTTCTAATGTATAAAGACAGAATTGGTTTCAACAATTAAAGCACATTTTACTGATGTTCATCATGTATTTATAAATTTAACAAAATATTTTAGATACCCATGAAGATGCATTGGTTACATCTATGCAGCCAATGACATTAGTCCCTGGGAGGGGGGATGCTTCTTTTTTCTAGACCAATGGTTCTCAAACTTTTTACCCCTATGATGTCCCTTTACTTCTACATGAGGATGTTGTGTCCCTCCGCTCCATGTCTTGTCCTATACCTCTCTCACAGGCACCTTTTGTCTTAATGTTGAGTTCTCACGATTGCCAAGAGCCATGCACCTGCTGCACCAATTACAAGACATTTGGAGAAGCTGGGTGGGAAAAGCATAAAAAAGGGAAAGCTGATTTTTGGCTATGTCTGAAATTGGAAGAAGGCATAACAGGTGAAGACACTCTGCTTCACTGTTTTACAGAGATCAATCAATCCTTAACCGTGCATGTGTACACATGCACACACACAGGATTGCCCTTCTTTTTCACATTTGTTGCAGGCTGTTTTTTGCTCCCCTTTCCGTTTAACAACTTTTGTGCCTCCCCTTAGGGTCCCACCCCAAGTTTGAGAAACACTGTCCTAAACTATTTTAGTGAAAGTACCTTGTTAATCAGTGTATAAATTAGAGTCAGGCAACTAAGACACTACAAATGTTGTTGGTCTGCAGGTCCAAGTACCTGTATCACAATAGTAACCTAGATGAACCATTTATCTGACTCAATATAAGATAGCTTTGTATCAATCAGGAAACATGACATCAGGGTTCATGAGAGCATTACTCATTGTGGCCATGCTGACTACAGCTGGTAGGACTTATACCCAACAATTTCTGGAGATCCACCATTGCCTACACTGGTAAAAATAACTATGTAAATAGCATAGGAGGCAGTTTTCTTGGAACTTCTTTCTACCTTGAAAAAATGATAAAATTCAATGAAAGTTTCTGATCCCATCAAAGTCTGAGTAATCCATCTCTTGTGAATTTTAGACATGAGTTTAGCAATTACTTACAGATCGATTCAGTTTTTTCCCTTCTTGCAATTATGACAGAGCAACTTGTCCGTGCAAGACTAATCTTGATTTAAATCCTTGTGGCAAGTGCAGCTTTCAATAATCTTCACTGTGGTCCAACAGCAAAGCCTCACTGTACTTGACAAAATATTTATTTATATGAGTAATGCTCTCATTAACCCTGATGTCATATTTCTTGAGTGCCATAAAGCTATCTTATAGTAAGTCAGAATACTGGTTTGTCTAGGCAAGTATTGTTTGGTTTTTGGAAGTCTTAGGAAGTCCTAGACTTCCAGCTGAGACCATATTAACTCAAGGTGATAGAGACTGATCTAATAACCCTGTAAATGCATAGCATGTGCCTTAAAATGGAAAAGAAATTTGCTTCAGTTTGTTCAGAATTTATCCCAGTTTTCAGTTCCTGGAATTGAACATGTCCTGAATGCAGTCAGAAGATGGGACATTTATGACCTTATAATTCAATATGTAAACAGAAAATATGCATTTGATAAATGCACATGTTTCAACAAATGTGTGTGACAAAATGTGGACTTGAAAAATATGCACAAGCACACTTTATATTTATTGGAGGAAATGTGTATATTTTAAAAATCCACAGAAAGATGTATGTTTCAAAGAATGACCATGGAAATCAGAGAAACTTAACAAGTTCAAGTTTAGCTCATTGGCACACCACTAACTGTATTCCAGACAATGATCCCTCCTCTATCTTGCTTTATTTTTTTGTAAGAATTTGAGACAGTGCAGCATTCATACTTTATATTAAACGGTTCTGAGGGCAAAAGCTGACATTGACTTGTCCATTAGTATATAGTCTGCCTTTAAAGACTATTCCAAAATTTCAGCTACTGGGAACATGTCCCACACGTATGGAAAAAACTCCAGTGGCCTCTAATCCATTTCCAAGCTAATTCATGATCCAGTACTTATCTTTAGAGCTTTACATGATTTAAAAGTCATCATGACTTCACAATATCTACTACAAGTTTTCAATAAACAGGCCATATCAGATGAACTAGGCACGTCAGATTTGAATTGCAAATGTTTATAACTCTTACTGATAATCTCTTAAAATTCTGTCCAGGTATGCCCAATTTATCTGCTTTCTAATTCAAAGGAAGTGGGAAAAGTCTGACACCTTGAACGCAAAATGTTATTTTACCAGCAGTATTTGTATTAACAACTTTATTGTGTATTTTATACATCTCGCACTCTTTACAAAATTCTCCTTACATTTCATACAAATGTGCTTGTATTGGTAAAAGGCTGACATATTTAATTCAAATTTATTTCGATGATTAAAATCATTAAATAATTGTTGTTTATTATTAATGTTGATGATTTCATATACACAATAACAAGCATCCTCTGATGAAATACATAAGACAGAATAATAATTATAATCGATATAATACTAAATACATATTACAACGTACATACTACTAACTAAGATTCATTATTATTATATGTTCTGCATAAGAAAATTTTTTGCAAGTACCATATTTGCTGGAGTATAAGATGCACCAGCATATAAGATGCATCCCATTTTCAAACATTATTTTCCAGGAAAAAAATTTGGTACATTTAGTACATTTCTGATCAAATGTATTGAAAAATAAAGTACTGTAGTCTTCATATAATTGGTGTGTAAAATGAATTTAGGTACAAAACAAAGAATATTCAAGTACAAACAACAGTGGCAACAAATAAAACACCAAGAACAATATTATTACATTTGAATGTTTTACTCATCATCATCTTCACTCTCAGGAGCTGAGATGTTTTCTTTAAAACTAGGCACTCTGTCACTTGAAATCTCAGAAACTGAACTGCCACTGTCTTCAAACAATTCATTACTCTCAGAACCGTCAAGAGCATTACTAATGCCATATTTCTTAAATGATTTTATGACAGTTTCTCATTTCACTGCATCCCACGATTTTTTAACCCATTCACACACTTTGAAATACTAGGCTTCTTCCTTCTTCCTGTTGAAGTCACATCAAAATCTGGAGACTGCATCCAGCTATTCCACTTTTCCCTCATGAATCCTTTGAATGGCTTGTTAATACAAACATCTAGAGGCTGAAGCTGACTTGTTAAACCTTCTGGAATTACAGCTGAGTTCATCTTCCTAAATTTCTTCTTAACACTTTCAGTTTTGTGACATCAAAACTGATCCAGCACCATCAAGGAAGGTTTTTTAGCAGCCTAGGTCACACTTTTTCTATCCACAATTTCTATCCACAATTTCATTTTCATTCCTGCTTCATCCACCCAACCTTTGGGGTGAGCATGAACAAAACCTCCTGTTGATATTCTTTCCTCGGGTAACTTCTTCCTCTTAAATATCAAGAAAGGTGGCAATTTTGTTCCATTTGTACGGCATGATAAAATAACAGTATAATGTGTGTTTTTTTTGACAGTACATTTTGACAGCAACAGTTTTTGTACCTTTAGAATCTACTGTTTTGCTTGAAGGAACATCAAAGGTAAAGGACACCTCATCCATATTTGATATCTGTGAAAGTTCAAAGTTTCCAAGTTTTCTGCTGTTAATGAGGTATCTGTGAAACTCATTTACTTTATCTTCATAATTGGTTGGCATTTTTTGTGCTGTTTTTGTTTTAACACACATATTAAGGTTATTCATCTTCATAAATCTGGAACACCATGAATTTGAATCAGATAAATCAATGATTCCCCTGTCTTCTGCCATACCTTTTGCTTTGTGAATAATCATCTTTGTAATTACTGAAATACTTGCTCTTCTTTGTGATCCCTCCCATGTTTTTAAATCTTCTTCAAGTTTTGGCCATTTCATGATTCCTTTGCGAAGATTATGTTTACTGTGTTTTGCCTCCTTCAGTTCTTTCTCTCGCTTTCTCCAAGTACAAAACACTTTTTCAATTGGCAGGAGCCCAAAGTGTTGTTCTGCTGCTCTGTTGCCATTTTCTTTCACGTACTGGATTACTTTGACTTTAAATACTACGTCAGAGCAATGCCTGCATGACATGACTTATGAAATAGAAAAGTTTGTGATCTTCTGCAACTTTAAATAACAACTTATTTCCACACAGTCAAGAACGACTGTGCTACGTCAGGTCAAACATTTCTATGTGTTTGCACTGAGTTACTCTTTCTTTCTCTATTCTTTACTTTAGTCTCTCCAGTGTTGGTGTCTGTTTACCTTAGAAACAGCAAGCAACCACAACAGCACTTATCTGCTGCATTTTCTGTATGGCACTGAGGCAGAATGGAAGGGAAAGTGCGGAGAACCTCAGGAAAGACTCCCCCCCACATTCTCCCCTTCCTCTTCCACCCTTTTTGCTTTGCTTTGCTTTGCAGGAGTCCGTGCCAAAGCAAAGCAAAACAGATGGCCAGGAAAGGAGGAGAAGGGGCAGGGGAGGAGGTTTCTGGTGAAGTTCCACCAGTTCCCTTCCACCCTTTTGGCTTTGCTTTGCAGGAGTCTCCCTGCGGAAGCAAAGCAAAATGGGTGGCCAGGGGAAGAGAACAGGTGGATGGGAGGAGGTCTCTTGCAAAATTCCCCCTGCATCCGTTTTGCCTCCATGTATAAGACACACCCTGTTTAGAAAGGTCGTTTTCCAGGAAAAAAGTGCATCTTATACGCCAGCAAACACAGTACATGTCAGATAAGAAAAAAGAATGTTTGTCCACTTGTCTCTGCCATGGTTCAAATATACCACTATACATCTGGAACTTGGAACTCAGGAGGTTTGTACTGAGGAGTTACAAGGTTTTCAAAATGCAAGAATTAATTTTAATCAATTTAAATCTCTCTGTTGTTTGCAATAGAATCCTCAGCGACTAAGTGGAAAATATATCTATCAGATCAATGGATCCTATAATAGAACAGGTTCTACAGTTTCCAAAGACACCTCTTTTTTAAAAAAAAGACTAGCAAAAGCTGTAATGGGAGAAACTCACATCAAAGAGCTGCAGACAGAATGGGAAGTGCTGCATTGAAAATAGTTGAGAGTCCAGAGCAGCAGCTTGGAAGACAGAAAGCAAATAAAGCAGGAATGGCTGGATACAGAGCTGAAACTCTAGAAAAGAAATATGCCAGACAAACAGAATAGCATAGGCTGCAGCTAAGAACCCCATCTGCAGGGAAAAAGGTAATTCTTTATTTTCATCCAAACCAGCCTTGGATTAAGGTCCTGATTGGTTAATTAAAATTGGCTTGGTATCAACTTCTTCCAGCAGTTCCATGTAGTGAGATGGGAAGGAAAATGCCCAAGGCTGGGTCTGTTCCCCCAAATCAATGGCTACACTTCCTGGAGAAAGCATATCATAAAGAAGGAGGTGGGATTACAGTTCCTACAGCCCATGACTTCACTTATCTTGGACAGAGACTATTTGTCCAAGTCAGACACTTCCATAATGCTGTTTTGACCTTTGTATGTGCCCTACTATAACGACTATTCTAATTCATGCAAGGCTTGGTACTTTTGCTGCTGAGTAGTAAAAAAGCCACACAAAACTGGCAGTTGCTAGATATATATGATTGGCATGTATTTACTTTTGACATGGTTCACAAAGCAGAAATCACAGCATGCCTTTATCTTTCATTACTAGATTTCTATATGTTTATAATATCAAGAGTGAAATTTAAAACGAAATAAAAATCTTGTAATCAACTGATTCCAGTAATATGTCAGAACAGCGAACTTACTTACAGTTTTGCTTGAAATCTAGTTTTGCAGGCAATGTATCGCTGAACTTGTGATTGGCTAACTCCATATATACCAAGCCAGGTGAAAGTCCCACCTACAACAATTGTCCAGAACGTGTGCCTTTGCAAAGGATCAGGATTAAAGCTAAATTAAAGGAAGGAAAAATGGAACTTTAAGGTTTTTTTTCATGTTCACTTTCAATGAATTCCTCAAATTTAATCTGTAATAATATTAATAAACTATTGTGATATAATTGTTGCTATTGTTGTTGTATGTGTTCAAGCTGACTTATGGTGACCCTAATGCAAACCTATCACAGGGTTTTCTTGGGAGGATTTGTTCAGGGGGGGTTGCCTTTGCCTCCCTCTGTGGCTGAATAGACTGGGCCTAGGTCACCCAGCAAGTTTCCATGGCAGAGTGAGGATTCAAACTCTAGTCTCCCAGTGTCCTAGTCCAACATCCAAACCACTAGACCATAATGGCTCTTATAACATACTTGAGTTTAATACTTAACAAGAATCTACATATGTTTGACTAGAAAATGTTTAATTTAAAATAAACGGGTTCCTCATGAATTAGACTGTGGTTTACATCCAGTGGTGGTTTTGCACTAGTAGAAAGCAGTCACACTTACCCAAAGTGGGGAATCCAATATTCCTTAATAGGCCCAACCTACTACAACCCTCTGCACCATACGGTACATGGTTCTAGGGCAAGGCTTTCCAAACAGTGTGCCGCGACACATTAGTGTGTCACCCGAAGTGTGTGGGTGTGTCACCTACAATCTTGGAAGTGTATGTTATTATTTATAAATCATATATTTTTAAAAATACATGAAAGATTTTCATGAGATATGTTGTGTTCCCATACATTTTGTTATTACAATTTATGTATGTGTCTGTATCTCTTATAAGAGGTTAATTTAACGGTTTGCTAGTAAAACTCAATTACTGTGTCACGAAATGATGCATGTCTACAAAAGTGTGTCACCAACATGAAAAGTTTGGAAAGCACTGGTCTAGAGCATCCCAGAACCCTCAGGATAAGTTCAGAGAATGCCATAGTAAGTAGGACAGGAATGGACAACTTGTGGCCACATATGTGCTGTTGAATTGCATTTCCAACCACTCCTAGCCGACAATGAAGAATAATACAAGCTGCAGTCCAACTGCATCTGGACAGCTACACCTTATCCACCTTTGAGTTAAAGGCTAATAAAAACTGGGTGTTCTATTTTGTACAAGCAATTAGGCATCCTACCTTGCACAAGCAAGATGCTTTTCACTAACACGAAGGCAACACCACATACAACTTTCCACATTACAGCTGTTAGGGTCAGCTTACTATCAAATGCTTTGAATCTGTGTCTGGTTGTTGTTGTTATTGTTGTTTAAAAAAAGATTTTGATTCTAGTCAAAAACAAAATAGTCCTGGCAGAGACACAGATCACATCCTGTATGGGATTGCTTAGGACAAGTGTCATCTTCGTCGTCATCATCATCATCACAATAATACTAATAAAATTGTATCATTATTAGTAAAAATCTTCATTAAAATAAGCCCTGTATATTCGAGTAGACTACATTACCATTTACTTCCTCAACTCTGCATCCTCTCTCAGAAACATATTTACCAGATTCTGATGGCAAACTAGACACAACCAGGTCATGTTTTTAGGCAAATAGCTACAACAAACTTGTCTGCATGCTAAGATTCCTCCCACTGAAATTGATCCTCACAAGCAAGACACAGTTCTACAATCAGTACACCAAGTATGCAAGACAATACATGAAAAATGTCTTGTAAACCAGTGGATCTCAATCTTTGGTCTTCCATATCTTTTGGAATTCAGCTGCCAGACCTTAGACTGTTCTCCTTCTTCCTGATTCAGATTTTCAGTTCTTTTCGCAGCAACTTTAGGACCACTGTCTTGTACCTAGCTCTGGCCAACTGTACTTTGCACAGCCAGAGAATGAACTGAAGTCAGAACAAGATACTGAAGTTTTCTTTTCCTCCCACAGTTTCTAGTCAGTGGTAGTACAAGCATGCCGGCCTCTAACCGATCAGCTCACTCAGTGCTCTCTGTTCAGCTCTACCACCTAGATGAGAGTGTACTGTCCACAGTCATAGTCACTAAAATACAGATAGATGTTTGTGGGTGTATATGACTGGTTCTCCTGATGGAGAGCTCTTTGGTCTAGAGGATACTTCTCTCACCAGAATTGGGGGGAAATAATTTTCTGTAATTCCTCCTCCTTCCTTCCCTCCTCTTCTCTATCCTTCCGAACTATTTTGGATGACTGAGGGATCAATGTGAATGGTGTGGGGAGAGAATCACTAAAAATAGCCTCTCCCCTTCTATTGATAGAACCATCTCCTGGATAAAAGATAGAAGTCAATTCCACCAGCACAGGAACAACAAGTTCATAGCCCACAATTCTGGTGAGGATTATACTTATTTCTTATTGGCTATGAGGAAATACTTGATTTTCCATTCATTTATTTCAATTCCCATCTGGAAGTATGGCAGCATCACCTAGTGACAGAGCCCAAGAATTTACATTAATTATAACTTTGTACTAAATGTATAGCTAACTTTATTATTCATTTTGAAAATGAAGCTACATCTTCTGTTTCACTCCATGAACAATGTATAACTTCAGTAACATCTTTACTCTACATATTATTAGAAACAAGGGTCAATTATTACAGTGAGATATAAAACAAATACTATGTTTCAGATTTAGATGGGTAAGCATCCTCTTTTATCCCAGCACCAAAACAAAAAAACTTACTTCCAGAAATTTAACCTTCCTCCATGGTAGGAATCATTTAGTATGTGTCCAATATCACCTTGAACAACCACTGCTCGTATAATCACAGCTGAAAATCCAGCAATCATAATTCCAACCTGAAAAACATCTGTCCAAACTACTGCTTTCAGACCACCCTGTGGAGAGAAGTGCAAATACAGATTGATGTAAAAGACAGATCATTTCTTGACACAAAAAGAAACATTGGACAGGAAAGCTTCAGGAAAAAAGAGTTCAATTCTTTTTAATAATCAAGTCATTCCTGTTTTCAGCTTTTCCAGAAGGGCGGGTGAACCAAATAATTTACCAAGTATGTGCCTTCAAGCTGACTCTCAGCTTATGGTGACCCCATGAATTTTATAAAGTTTTCTAAGGCAAAAATACTCAGAGGTGGTTTGCCACTGGCTTTGTCTGAAATATAGCCTACAGCACTTTGTATTCCTTAGTGATCTCCCATTGAAGTATGAACAAGGGCTGGCCCTGCTTAGCTACCAAGAACAGACTGGATCTGATGCCTTAAAGGGTACAATAACAGTTAATTAACAATAATGTGATGCTTGTATTCCTATCTACTTCTGTTTTCTACTGATTAGCCAACCTGTGTGTTTTGACCAAAGATCAAGATAGTTCAGAACAGGATTTTACATTTTAAATGGGGGATAAATATTTTAGCTTTCTTCCTCCTGAAGATCTAAGGACAGCTTCTGGTTGAAAATTGTCACTTCACACGATAAAGCCTAACTGAAATGTCTCTAACTCTTCCCCTATTTTGCACATGGTTTCAAAAAATGGCATCCTCCCCTTGCCTCTCTCATTGCATTTCTGCTCCACCACCTGTTCTTTGTTTGTTTTTTGGTACCATCCTGCCTGATGAAAAGAATTGAAGATCTTGGAAGTCTGCATATTTTTGTGATCTTTGTGTTTGTCTAATAAACATCTTAAACTAATACTGATTTCAGGATGCTTATGTAACCCTTATGACTATTGATTTGGCCCAGTGGGTGGGGATATCCTAACGAATGGGTTGTACTGGCTGGTGGACTTCAGAAAGAGAGGGACAGCTGGAACAAGAAAGGAGCTGCAGTTGCTATGGGTAAGGGTAGACTCCACTCTGAATAAGGTAGTGGTATTTTCAATTGTGAGAGCCGGTTTTGTGTAGTGGTTTGAGCATTGGACTATGGCCATTTCCCCACTACAGTGTTAAACTGCTGCTATTCCACTTTCAACGCCCTGTGGAATTCTGGGGTTTGCAGTTTACTGAGACCAAAGAGCTCTTTGGCTGAGAATTCAAAGTGCCCTTCCCTAAACTACAAACCCCAGAATTCCATAGGAGGTTGATAGTGGAATAGCAGCACTTTAACACTGTAGTGCGGAAATGGTGTATGACCCCAGAGAGCAGTATTCAACTTCCCACTTGGCCATCAAAACCCACTGGGTGACTTTGGTTACATCACATACTCAGGGTCCCAGAATGCCCCATAATAGGTCATCATAAGTTGATGACCTTAGTCATCATAAGCCATCATAATAGGTCATCATAAGTTGATGACCTTAGGGTAATCATAAGTTGAAAATTACTTGAAGACACACATCAACAACAACATACAACAATTTTCCATTGTGCATATGGGAGGGAACAAAAGGGTAAATTATTTGTAGTGTAATTTCTATATTGTATTTGCTTCATACACACACACATGTGTATGTGTGTGTTTGTGCATATAGATAGATAGATATGAGACCCAGCATGGTATAGTGTCTTGACTGTCAGAACTATGATCCTGGACACCATGGTTTGATTGTCCACTCAGCCATGGGAACCCATTAGGTGACCTTGGGCGCATCACACACTCTCAGCCCCAGAAAACCCCATGATAGGTTTGCTTTACGGTTGTCATAAGTCAGAAATGACTCGAAGACACACAACAACAAATTTGTATCTGTATCTATATCTTATTTCGGATTTTAAGCTTGCACCAAATGTTGCACTAATACTATGCAGCACAAGCAGAAGAGTCCTGTCGTCAAGTCCTGCATTGGATGCTTGGAATTTGGGAGACTATATATATATATGCAAAAATTAATGTACAATTTGTTATATTGATGTTAAAAATATATACTGACATTTAAAGTGCAACTGTGTTTGCAGTATTCAATTACAGTTGGTCCCATAGAACTGAGAAAGATGAACTTAAAGAAAAACTTAGATGAAAAGTTTCATAGAGAGATGGTGGGCTGAATTATTTTCAGAGAAGGAAAAGGAAATGAAAATTGAGAAAACATGATTAAATGAAAGGGTGTCTTTTATTTTTAAATATTTATAAACAATAATAAAAAGGTCAAAAGGAAACCAACAATTATGAAATGAAATGCAAACATACCAGTGTGCAGTAGAAAGTACAGACTACTCCTGTTGCAACCACTGCTCCCCACAAATCCATTCCTGTAACTAGGGGGGAAAAAGATAAAGGAAGAAAGTTTTTATTTAAAAAAGGAAGAAAACTATTAGCACAATAGCAGGTGTTTACTTAATTGTTTCAACAATATAGACAAAGATCCCTGGATAGAATTATAGGAGCTAATTGATTTAACATATGGCTTCTAATAGGCTCTTCCATAGAAGACTGTTTGGAACTATGCCCAGAGAGCAAGCCTGCACAACAGGCTATATAAGCTATGTTACCTAACTCTCTATGTTCAAGTGCAACTGTAACAGATGCTGGCAATAAACAACAAGGAAAGGCCATCATTATCATGCCCTGCTTGTGAGCTTCAGTGCACTTGGCTTGTCCTGATAAAAACAAAATTCTAGATTACTCTGATCCACCAACTTAGAATCATAGAATCATAGAGCTGGAAGAAACCACAGGGACCATCCGGTCCAACCCCGTGCTATGCAGGAACACGCATCAAAGCAGTCCCAACAGATGGCCATTGGCCCTCTGTTTCAAACCCTCTAAAGAAGGAGATTCCACCATACTTTGAGGCAGCATATTCCACTGCAGGGCAGCTCTGACCATCAGGAAGTTCTGTTATATCTGTTGTCTATATTAGGCTCTACAACCTATGGCCTGTAATGCTGTACACTGACCTAGTTCAGTCATCATGCCAAACCATCATCAAACAAAAGCAAATGCTGTACACTGACCTAGTTCAGTCATCATGCCAAACCATCATCAAACAAAAGCAAATCTTACACATTTCCTTTCCCCTTCTGGTGCAGCCTTCAGATATTCAGACACTTTGGCTCCTATTTTCCATTAACTACAGTAAAACAACTGCATAAGCCTTTAATGATTGTTTGAAACAAGCTAGTCTATTTATATATTTTATTTTATTTTTATCCCATTTTTCTCCCAATATGGGGCTCAAAGCTTCAAACCATGGTTATGAAATTTTGTTGTCTAAATAAATCATTGTCAATATTAGCCAAAATTTACAGCTTGGATGGCTTGCTACACTATAGTTAATAAAAAATGGAAACAAAAGAGACTCATTGCCTCCTTTCTGCTGTACCACAAGAGAAATATAAAGGGATGAGTGTATGAGCCCAAGGCTCATTGCAGCCCAGTCTTCTTATGCTAAATCATTATTTATCATGGCATCAGCATGTGGTCAGTTTGGTTAGCTCATCAGAGAGAAATGAAGGAAAAACGGGCAAGCAAGAATTCAAGCACCAGTGACTTTTCTGCACCTGTATAAATTATTCTTATCTGTCCAGCAGGCATAACCATGGTCCCTGGATTTCTTTGAAAACAGAGAGGCCAGGTGCCAATTTTTTGCCCATAAAATTCCCTCCAGGCTAACCAAAAAATAAGCAATAAAATAAAGCTGAAGTGACTAAAGACTCACATATGGTTTTGATCTGGTTTTTTTGGAGGGGGGTGGAGTCTTGGAGTAGGATGCCAACTGTTCCAGAGCAGTATCATAATTCTTCAAGGTTTTCAGGAACACAAGAATCACTTATTTGGGGAGACTGAGGGCAAAGGAGCAGATGCCACAAAAAAGGCTTTGGAGACCCGAGTATAGCCCACAGGTGTCACTTTGTCCACACCTGTCTCAAAGCACACAGTGCAGCATTACCTAAGTTGCATTAACTTGAAAACCAGAATTTAGCTGTGAGTCATTTCTACAAACATTTCTTATGAGGGAGGAGCTGGGCAAGCCTAGCTGAAGGCAGCCAATCAGAGTTCAGGGAATGCTGTGAAGGAGGGCTGCAAGGGAAGAAATATTACAAAACTGAGGTTTGTCTCTGATGGAAGGCAGAAAGGAAAAAGCTGATACAGAAATAGGAAACAGATTTCAAAGAGACAGGAACAGATTTAATAGACAGGACAGTCAGACAGATGGAAAAACTGGCTCTGGCTTTGGGAAGCTATGGCCCTTTTCACACGCGGGCGGCGGAACAGGGCAAGCCACGCCAAAACGGGGCTTACCTTGTTCCGTCGCCATGTGGAGCAGCGCATTTCGCTGCTCTACAAGCAGCAGCGTCCTGCGGCGTCCTCGGCGCCCGGCAGCGCCCAAAATGGCGGATTTTGACTGGCGGAACCTCTCCGCCAATCAGAGAAGCTCGCCAGCCGGAAATCCCGCCCCCTGCCCGATCTGCAGGGACACCCTTTCGCGTGTCCGTAAATCCATACGGATGCTGCGACAGGGCTGGACGCCCCGTGCCTTTGAAAAACCACATAAAATGTGGTTTTTCAAAAACATGCAGCGCCGCCACTTGCGGGTGCCTGACCGCGGATTCGCGTGTGGATTTACTCACAAGTAATCCACCCCAATTCGCGTAACGGTGCAGACGACCTCCGTGGAGGTTGATCTACACCGTTTTTTAAACCCCATGTGAAAAGGGCTTATGAATGGTTGAGAAGCACAAGGCTTAATGTGTCATTTCTGTGTCTTAATAAACTTATTATTTTTATTTCTACCCTGAACTCAGCAAGGTGATTGCTGAGGGGGAAAAATGAGGAAAAGTAAGAAATCACAAAAGCAGTAAGGAAACAAGCATAAATTAAGTAAAAAGAAGTCATTTGGATCACAACTAAAGTTTTTCCTAAGGTACAAATTGCTGATAAATATAGGGAAATACAGATATTATATCTCCCAAAAAAGTAAAACCAGTTTTGGAAAACCCTGTTTCAGAAGGGAAAGAAGTGAGTAAAGAGACAATGGGGACTATAGACAAAACCACAATGAACTCTTAGACAGTGAAGAAACATGGAAAATAAAAGGAAGGATTGAGTTGGCTAGGCTTGAACATGAGAGAAAGTTAAGAGAAAAGGAACTTCAACATGAGAAAGAATGAGAAATTTTGAGAATGGAGAAATAACAAGAGCTAAGAGAAAAAGAATTAAGAAAAAAAGAAAAAGTTAAAGAACAGGAACTAAAGGCCTTTCCACACTACACTGTTATAGAGCTATTATTCCACTTTCAACATCCTGTGGAATTCTGGGGTTTGTAGTTTACTGAGGCCAAAGAGCTCTCTACCTGAGAATTCTTAACGCCCCTCCCTAAACTACAAACCCCAGGATTTCGTAGGATGTTGAAAGTAGAATAACAGCGCTATTACTGTGTAGTGTGGAAATGACTCATGACAATTTTTACATCAACTTCTGAATAGGACCCTTGCAGCTTTTGGAAACTTGTTGCAAATGTTAATTTCAAAGGGAACTGTCCAACAAAACTGGCAAAATGCAAGATAGTGACTACAAAGAGAAAAAGAGCAAGGATGCAGGTAGAAGTAAAAAGGCAGCCCAAAGGAATGCCTACAGGATTCAGACAGATAAAATGGCATCCACATACCACCAGGACAATCGTCAAGTATATACCATTGGTCATCAGAATCTACAGAGAGGAGACCACCCCATACACTGGACAGCTCCTACTTGCTTGGATTGACTAGACTGTAAAACAGACCAGGCAAGAGCTGTTTATATGAACAGATGCTGTGAAATAAGAGAAGACTTGTTGGAAGTATCACCATGCATAATGGACTTTGTTAAATCAACTGCTCTGTTTGCAATACCAATGTACTTCTGTACTGCAATTTACCGCAGTTGTTATAACATGGATTTGAGGGAAAGAGTAAATGTGCTATTTACAGGAGTATTTGAAATATCCAGCTTATCTAGTTGCAGCATTTAACATCTGAAGTGTATGTTTGAAACTGTCTGTGAATTGTATGGATTATTACTACCATGTATGCTTAAATGTTATAAGAAAATATAACACAAAGTACAATGAAATGTAAATATTTTAATGTGCGTAAACTGTAACTGGTATATTTGGGTGTTAAGAAGATTGTGCCAATATGTAATATATGAGATTGTAAGAGGAATATGGTAAGTACTGTAACATGTTGAATGTTTTGTTTGTGTTAAGGTGCTAAATCGCATTGCTCTTAATTGAGACCTATAGAGTCATCAATAGAATCATGACTTCTGAAGAAGGGGCATGTCACATTCCTGCTTTCTATTCTGATAAAATAATTTTAATTATACAAACTTCTGTTGACATCAGTAGTAATCTTGAAAGGCTTAATAAGTGATCATCTATGAGATGATAAATTTTATAGGTATTAAAGAAAAGGCTTTGATATGGTACCACACATTCATTTACCTACCTTGATTTAAAGCTAAGGCAGGAGCATAAATGACAATTCCAGTGTATAATGTCTGGAAAGAAGAAGACAGACATAAAAACATAATCAAAAATCGTTGCATTGAAAAATTCATTTATTTGTAAATACTCATATATTTAAATATTTATGCAATCTGTGGTCTCTATTTTTATTCTTATTTATGTTTCTTTTCATTGTAAAATAATCTTACAAAGTGAAAAGTCTTATTTCACACCACACCACTAGTGCCTGCTTCATGCCATACATTATGTTAAAATCTCACTGACTCTTTGAAGTACATGCAGTATGAATTGCATCCAAAATAGTATATATTGTGCCTTCTGTATATGCAGGGGTTCCATTCCAGGCAAAACAATGACATTTGTGAATGCTTGTGTCCCATTTTATTCAGTGGAGAATCTTTGTGTATAAAAATCTTCTTTCTAATCAAATGTGTGTTGACTATTTTTTTTTTTCAAGTAACAAGAAAAGGGTTGATAAGAACAGAAACATTGGGAGATTTTAGGAAATGACTGGGGAAGAAGAAAAAGCAAGCCACATGTTTTCCTTTCAGCATTGGGTCTAATTGGAGCAATTGTACCAACTGAAGCATTGATAATTCAGCCTTAGGTATACCTAAGAGCCTTTTTCACTGAAAATATGGTTGATGCTGCCAAGTCAGATCAGATAACATTGTTCATCTCTTCGTGGTGGCCAGAGTTCAATTCCCTGTTATGCCATGGAAACCCAACAGGTAACTTTGGGCAGTCATACTCTCTTAGCCTCAGAGGAACGCAAAAGTAATCCCTTCTGAACAAATCTTGTCAAGAAAATCCTGTGATAGGTTCTCTTTACGGTTGCCATAAATCAGAAGTGACTTGAAGGCACACAACAACAATTTTTTTTGAGATTTGAATTTTTTTTAAAAAGAAGTAACATTAACAGTTAAAAGTATATTCAAGTATATTTTATATATAAAAGTACATAAAAGTATATGTCATGGTTAAATACCTGAACAACAACAAATTTAAGGTAGTCCATATACATGAGTTTTTCTATTTTATTGTGCCGAAAATCCTGAGAATTCACTTGTATGATAGTGAGTTGACCCAAACTGAGCCAAAGCTCAATGTGCCCCATTCCACATTGTTGAAGTGTTCCTCCCACAACTTTCTGGATAATCTTTTCAGGAGGCACTGAGTACTGTACAGGAGAAGTGAAGGTAACAGAGATCTTTCTATCCTTCAGCTTCCTGGATAAGTTAATGTAGGTATCACTGTTTTGTGGATTTTGGTATTTGTTGTATTTTACTGTATGGCCAACATGGCTATGCCTCAACATGTTGAATGTTAAGATACAAGTTGCTATATTCTCAGCTTGCGATGGGGAAAAAGCAGCTGGTGGGCTGCATACAGCTGCCAAGTCTCTTTTTTGAAACTCCTGAAGCTCCCAGAGACCCTCAATAGCAACTAGGGTGTCAAGCCACTGCTAAAATTCAGCAGCAGGAGAAGATGATAATGGCATTTGCACCTGAAATATGGTAGCAAACTGCCACTACTAACACTGGCTATTGAACTGCTTTGTTTCACCTGCACATATGTGGTTGCCAGCTTAACTCCTCCTGACCATTGCCTGCTTTAGGTTCTCTCTCAGCCACTTCCAATGAAGTGCAACTGCTCAGATCCCTAACTGCTGCTCCACGCTTGGCTGCTCAGCTGAGAGGGAGAAAAAGTTTCAGCAGAAGACTCTGTAAATTTCCAGAATCCAGAGAAAGTGCTGATTGGCTCATCTTATAAAGTACAATAAAGAGTTTTCAGATGGCAGCCAGCTACCGTAGCATTCTTCTCTCAAATCTACCTGCACAGTTTACTTATCGTCTGTTCTGTTTACATAAGAATCTATGTCTTGTAATGAGTGACAAATCTCCCTGTTATTTCAGTAGGGCTCTAATTTTCCCACTTCAGAATTAGGCAATATCAATTTCATGCCTGAAGTTTCTAGAGCTAACTTAATTTTATAATCATTACTGTGCTGTTGTTACATGCCTTCAAGATTTTTTTTCTGACTCACAGAAAACTTAAGGTGAACCTATCATCGGGTTTATTTGGCAACATTTGTTCAGAGCAGATTTCTCATTGCCTTTCTCTAAGGCTGAGAGAGCTGCTGCTGACAGGTTCAGGATCACCCAGTGGGCTTCCGTGGCTGAGTGAGGATTTGAATCTTGGTCTCCCAGAGTCCTATTCCAACAATCAAACCATCAAACTAGGTACCATTACTTACACTAGGGAGTAAATTAACTTTCATTGCTGGTCTAGTGTATCTAGCTATAAAATCATAAACTTCAGTTTAGATTAGAAACTTCAACTATTAAGCAACAAATAAATTTTCTTACCGTCAGTAAAATGAACAAGACTGTCCCACACAGACGCAGATACCTGTTAAATCGAAGCTCTAAATACTGCAAAAAACAAAGTTGTCATATCATTTTTATATACAATTTTGAAAGAAGCAATCATTTCTAGTTGGAAAAAAGAAAGGTACCCATGCTGGCCAATGAACAATTTTAAAATCCATTATTAGGGCAATACCCTTTTTAAAAGATCAACTGAAAGATCAGAAATATTGCACAACTTTTTAGTTCTCTAAGATATTAAAACAAAAGCAGCAGGGAGGGAGAGAAAAAAGTGTCTGATATTTAAGCCATGTAGTTTACATCTTGTTATATTCTTAAAATGGATAGTGCAAAGAGATGCAGGCATCCAAGTTAACTCTGCCAGGAAGGAACTAGGTTTATTACCTGGGACTTTCCTCCCAGTAAGTTTTGGGAGAGATCCAACTTACACATATCTCAGACCATCCAAGCTCCTGACAGAGGCTAGCTTTAACATCTGCATCCCTTCCCACTTTTCGTTTTAAAACTATAACCAAATGCTGACTAAACTGCAACAAAACATCCATGCACACATACACATGCACAGAGAAAGCTTTGTTTTTACATCTTACCTGATGATGGGTTCTGAAGAACTCAAAAGTTTTGCACGATAGCTTTTTTTCACCTTCAAGTTCTACTAATATAAGGTACTACTCTAATATGAATGTGGACACATCATAATGGAGGAGACAATATTAATATGAGGGAGAAAAGGGTTTCTCTATTTATTTCCTGACAAATGCTTCGATCCTATTCAACTTGGCATTTCTTTTGTCTCTGACTGTAACCACACATATATAAATATGTTTGATTTATCAAACAACCAGTGCAAACATTCTTCTAGTAGCAGCTAGTGGCTGTGGCTTTATTCCAAAATTTAAATAAGCTATCCAACATGTCAACCCTACTTTGGATATAACGTTCAGTACCTTCAACACCTGACTTAAAGTTTGGGCTAAAACCTTGAATGGGTTCACCATCCCACAGACACAGAAGCTACCAAACACCACTTATGTCCAACAGGGAAGAAAAATGAACTCCTTTTTGGATCATAAGAGCAAAGCAAGATTTCTCCTCTTCATGATAAAAATTCTGGTGTTAATAGATGTCTTCATAAACATGCACACACCTAAGTCCTAAAACCAGAGGTTTTGTATTAAACGGAACATCACTACGCAAGGAACTTGCAGAGCGATCCCGGAACACCCTTGATTTGGTAGTTGGGTTGATTTTTCTTGGACTGATTTCTAGATTAGGATCTCAGAAAAGTTAAAGCTAAAATACTCCAGTTTATGAAAGAAAAGTGAGAAAAGCGACATTTGGAACGACATCTTGCCTTATTCCCAAGACAACAGAAAAATATATGAGAGACAGCGCGAGCAACGGGTGGATCAAATGGCGCTTTCTGCACTAGAGGGTTATAGCGCTATGATTCCACTTTCAACATCCTATGGGATCCTGGGCTTTGCAGTTTCGGGAGGGGCCCCCGGATTCCATAAGATGTGGAGAGTGGAATCATAGCGCTATAACCGTCCAGTGCGGAAGGGAGAAGAGCCAGATGCAGCCAGAAGGGACGGGCGGAGACCAGCTGTTCCCACTGACCTCGTAGGTGCTGGTGACGCCCAGGCGGTAGAAGACCGGCAGGAACACCTCGGCGCTGAGGACGACCACCAGGGCGTAGGTGAGGGCGAAGACGCTGAACATGGCTCCGAAGCGGTAGACCTCGGCCGGGGTGCCCAGCACGGTGACGGCCGACATGAAGCTGGCCGTCAGGGAGAGCGCCACGGGCAGCGCCGCCATGCTCCGGCCCCCCATCAAGAAGTCCTTGGAGGTGTTCTGGCCGCCCACGACGGCGTAATAGACGCCGATGCCCGCGGAGAGGAGCAGCATGGCCGCGAAGACCAAGTAGTCCCAGACGCCGAAGCCCCCGACGGCTTTGCAGGAGGAGCTCATGGCCCGGCTCTCCCGAGGGCTTCCCCCGCTCCACAGGCGCGCCTCGAAAAGCTCCGACGGCGAGGCGCCGACGGACCCCGGGAGCGGCTGCTCGGAAAGAGCGCCCAGGCTGGCCTCGTCCTTCCCGGCTCGGGCACCCTTTGGCTCCTCAGGCGCCGAAGGCACCGCCTCGCCGGGCGCCCCCCTGGCTTTGGCGCGTTTCTGGCGCGGTCCCTTCAGCCCCGTGCGCCCCCGCGGCCCCAAGCCCAGCTGGCCCGAGGGCGCGCTGGCGCGTCTTCCTCCCCCGCGCGGCTGCGGGCGCTGCTTTGGCGCGCCTCAAACGCGCGCCTGAGCCGCCCGTCCCTCGTGAAGGTCCCGCGCCTTTGGGCTCGCCTCACCCTCACGCCCTCTTTCCTTCCCTGTTCCCTCCTTCTGGCCTCTCACTCCCCCCGACTTCTCCCCTTCCCTTGAGCCTCTTTCCTTTTCTTCAGACTCCCAGCACCGCGGACCGCTGGGGCTGCGCTCGGTACATACAACCTTATCCTCTGGCGAATGCTTTTCTCCTCATCCGACCACGATGGCTCATCGCTCTCGCTGGCTGCGCTTCCTATAAGGTGGTTGGAGGTCAGCTGAGAAGCGCAACTCCCTTCCCTTTCGCCACCTCGAGAAAGAATCGGGCAGGTTCCTTCTTGCCCTGGAAGCTGGCAGTGATGCCCTTGAAGCAGCAGAAGGGGCTGGCCCAGGTCGACTTCGGCAGCAGCCTATTGCCAGATGTGCCCATTGCGCAGCCGCTGGAAAGCATCTCTCGCTGGAATGGGCCCACCTCCAAGCCAGCAAGGGAGGGGGGCCCCCGGCTTCCATAAGATGTGGAAAGTGGAATCATAGCGCTATAACCGTCTAGTGCGGAAGGTACTTCTAAGAACGTTAACACCCCAGATTCAAAGAACAGATTAACACAAAAGGAGGACATTGCCTTTATCCTTTGATGTGCCCCCTCTGCATCCAAAACGAAAACAATCCCTCTTAGAAAAGATTTAAGGGGAGAATAGACTGGTTGAAGACCTGCCCCTGAAATCGTTCAGAATAGGGTGTTAGGTACAGGAACCCCCAAACCAGAAAAGCTGGGTATACCTGAATCCCATCTATGAACTCAGTGAACTTTTGTGAACAAACATGGTATACTGCAACTTGATTGATGTATTAATGATATATTTGTCTTCAGCGCATGATCATTCATGGGTTTTTTTTAAGAACAACTCCTCCACCTGTAGCCAAGATGCATATATTTACATATCCGTCTTCTCCTTTGCAGCTGGTGAAACAAGAATCA
Organism: Ctenosaura bakeri; assembly: GCA_948474755.1. Taxonomy (NCBI): domain Eukaryota; kingdom Metazoa; phylum Chordata; class Lepidosauria; order Squamata; family Iguanidae; genus Ctenosaura; species Ctenosaura bakeri. The sequence goes on from CAOLHI010001548.1 coordinate 298,013, forward strand.
GCAAAATGTTAACTTACTCTGTACAAATGCAGCCACTGATCTGGAAGTGACTTTCAAGTTTATACAGTCCACCCCCCACCCCCAACACACACATAGTGCTGGAAGTCCTCTGCTGGAAATCCACTATTGCAGCACTCTTTACAGGGCTCCTTCTGCTTAACAACCTCTTAACAAATGAGATCAGTCTACTTTCCAAGACTGTTTCTTCTGCTACAGAACAGTTATCAGGAAGTTGTTTCTACCATATTTTTTTCTTTAAAAATTCCCTATCATGTCATTTGAATCTGTTGGTTTGGACCTGGCCCTCTGGAGCAATAGGGGACAAAAAAAAAATTCTCTGTATAAATTATTAGCAGAGTACTGTACATGCATACTGGTTAATCCAGTAAGTTATGCTTTCTTGCATAAGGTTGTCCTTATAACATGACACAAGTGGGAAATTTGAAGGTGTGACCTTTTGTTTCCTGGGTGATATTGCTTCAGTTGATTTGCACATGATGGCTAAGGATGTGCAAAGATTATATATTAATTCTACATATATTGTATGCCAGAATTTGATGTATCAAGAGCAAGCAGATATTCCAGTGTCATGAATTATTCTATATTCAGTACAATATTATATTAATAATCCTGATCCATTGGAGTGGCTTCTTTTTAGGAAAAAAATCCTCTTTTTTTAAGGAAAAATGTAAATCAGGATCATTCATCTATATTAATACAGTTGCCCCAGCACAAACGTTGTTTTGTGTTCCTACTTTTTGGTACCTATCCATAAAAAATAATATAAGTCATTATTTGGCTTAAGCCTGTATGAGCTGTGGTCTCTTGAACTTTTCAGGCAACAGGATGTAGCTCAAGGAAAAAGTAACATCGTCACAGTTAACTTTGGCCATTTCCACACTTACACTGTTATAGTCTATTATTTCACTTTCAACATCCTATGGAATCCTGGGGTTTGCAGTTTAGTGAGGGGCCTATTCTCAGCCAGAGAGGTCTTTAACCTCAGTAAACTACAACTTCCAGAATTCTACAGGATGTTGAAAGTAGAATAATAGCACTATAAGCGTGTAGAGCAGAAATGGCCTTAGGGAAACTGGCCTTCTTCTTAGGAAGCAATTTCCACATGATTCTTGCAACATTAAATTGTACAAAGACTTCAGGGTAAGTCTATGTAAGTAAGATAAGGTAGAAAAATAAGCAAGTTGCAATTCTATGTACACTTAGGTGGGCATAACTCTTATTGAACATTTGTTGCTGTGTTGTTGTGCAGCTTCAAGTCATTTTTGGCTTATGGTGACCCTATCACAGAGCTTTCTGTTGCTGAGAGTGTGTGATGCCCCCTTATTCCAAGTTAATGTGTCAAAGAGCTACTGGGCAGTTGCAGTAGTGGGGTGGGTGGTTGACACTGATAAAGGATCTCTCAGAGATAACATCCGTGTCACCATAGCTAAGATTTGTTTGCACTGTGCAGAAGGAGGGACAGTACACACCTTTTGAATGTCTTTTACCATGAAAACCATTTGTGCCAAAAAAAAAATCCTGAAGAACATTCTAAGAGAATTTAAAGATAATGTAAAAAATAGATTTACACTATCAAGCCTAAGTGATCTGGAGCCAGAAGAACTATGGACTGAAACCAGGGCCATTATCAGGAAGGAATGCAAAGAGAAATTTATCTGCAGCCAAAAAGAAACAGAAGCCTCAATGAATAACAAATGAAACTCTTCAAGCAGGTAAAGATAAATGAGAAGCAAAAATAAGAGGTGACAGAAATAGTGTCAGAACCCTGAATGTTCAGCAACTTGTGAGCAGGGACAATGAGAACTACTATAATAATGCAGAAAAATAGAATATGATGACCAAAAAAGCAAAACAAGAAGCCTCTTCCACTACATCCAAGAAATCAAAGGGAAATTTACGAAGAGTGGGGGTTCTATACAACCAGTGGGGGAATACATTACATGTCCAAGTAGAAATTAAAAGATGACCAAGAGCACTTGAAGGAAAGCTAACAAAATGAATGTCAACAGAGAGAAATGTAAGGTCCTACACTTTGGCATTAAAAAACGGAATGCACAAATATAGGATGGGGGACATGTGGCTGGATAATAGTATGTGTGAAAGGGATCTAGGAGTCTTGGTAGATCATAAGCTAAACATGAGTCAGCAGTATGATGCAGCAGCCAAGAAAGCCAAGACGATGCTTGGTTGCATCAATAGGAGTATAGTGTCTAAATCAAGGGAGGTAATGGTACCACTTTATTCTGCTTTGGTTAGACCTCATTTGGAATACTGTGTCCAGTTCTGGGCACCTCAGTTCAAGAAGGATATTGACAAGCTGGAACGTGTCCAGAGGAGGGCGACCAAAATGGTGAAGGGTCTGGAAGCCATGCCCTATGAAGAATGGCTTAGGGAGCTGGGTATGTTTAGTCTGCAGAAGAGAAGGTTAAGAAGGGACATGATAGCCATGTTGGAAGGGATGTCATGTTGAGAAGGGAGCGGGCTTGTTTTCTGCTGCTCCAGAGACTAGGACAAGGAGCAATGGATTCAAGCTGCAGGAAAGGAGGTTCCATCTGAACCTCAAGAAGAACTTGCTGACTGTCAGAGGTGTCCAGCAGTGGAATATGCTGCCTTAGAGTGTGGTGGAGTCTCCTTCATTGGAGGTTATTAAGCAGAGGCTGGATGGCCATCTGTTGGGAATGCTTTGATGTGTGTTCCTGCATAGCAGGGGTTGAACTGGATGGCCCCTGGAGTCTCTTCCAACTCTATGATTCTATGAAAGAAATCACCAGGAACAGCTGGCATACCACTAGAACTGCTTCAGTCTACAGAAACAATCTGCTCTAGTTCTAACTAAAATATGTCAAGAAACATGGAAAATAAAACAATGGCCCATAGAATGGGAACAATATACATTCCAATCCCTAAGAAAGGGGATAACAGGCATTTAAGTAATGATAGGACCGTTATGTTAATTTCCCAAGCAAGCAAAATGATGCTCAAAATTCTACAACAAAGACTTTTACCATATATGGAATAAGAAATGCCAGATGTCCAGGCTGAGTTTGGGAAAGGAAAAGGCACTAGCGATCATACTGCAGACATATGTTGGATAATGGAGTGCATCAAAGGACTTCAAAAGAAAATCAGCCAGTGCTTTACAGAGTATAGCAAAGTCTTTGATCTCTCATCCATAGAGTCAAGTCAAAGTCGACTTGACAGCAATTAACAACAACAGATGTTTGGGGACAGTGGAATTTAACTGACTGCAGCCCAATCTATTGTGTGCTTCTTTGGAAATGCAAACTGATCTCCTGTACTGCAGTATATAAAGATCATTATTGTATCATCAAATACTGCTAGATAATAAGTAAATCTGGTGTGTGCCTTAAAACTGGATTAAAACACATAGGCCATTTCCGCATGAGAGGGGAGGAGCGGTTCACTGTGTGTCAAGAGTGGTGTTTTTGTACTCCGATTTGGAAACTGAATTCAGAAATTCAGAAACTGTGCTGTCTGCACCACCACCACCCCATTTACATCGTACTACTGCGGAGAACAGTGGTTGCTGCATCCACAACAGCAAGTCTCTGGCCACTCCCATTCCCCTCCCTCACCCCACCTTGCCATCACTGATTGGTCTTTTTTTTAGAAAACACACACACATTTTTAACACATTACTGTGCTGCTACGTTTGCACATAGGAATGTATGTCCATTGATATACGGAAAAAAACACGTCTTAACAGTCCATTACCAGATCCACTCTCTTCTCACTGTCTGTTTAACACAGGAAGACAATAATGACAGCAGCCTGTCCTTTGATGGACAGAGAGAGATAGGGATGGAAATGATGGAAGGGACAGCCTGGGAATGCCCATAGCCAGCCACTTCTGTGATGTGAATTGATGCTACGCTTCTGCATGTAGGCAAAAACCGAAGCAGAACCAGTTTGGCAGATTTACATCATAGCTTTTCCGGTTCTCACATACAGCGGTTTTGCATCGCAGTGAACTACAATGAACTGTTCTAGAAGCTGAAAATGTGCAGAACCATGAGGAAAACTATGAAGTTAAAATGGTTCAACATGCAGACGGGAGGGTCAGAATTCGACACTGCTACGATGTATCAACCTCGTGCAAAAATGGCCTCAGAGTTGGATATAGATTCAGCCATGGTTAGAATAGACCCATTAAAACCAGTTGGATTTAAAGCAGTCATGACTAACTTAAGTCTGATTGATTTAACTATATCTAAATCTGAAATTATATTTTTCGCTTGGGCATCTATGGGCTTATTTTGCTTCTATAATTCCCTTCTTTTTGTTCTTCTGTTTTTAAGAGTATAAATACTGGCAAAGCTGTCTTGACTTTAATTTTAAACTGCTGCTGTGTTACCCACCTAACCCACCTAAAAATTATGTCCTGAGGGTCCTAATTATTTTATATCAAACATAGTGAGCCATAGAGATCTACTGGAAGGACACGTAGGCAGTGAAGCTATGGAGACAGATCAAAGAATAGCCTGTTTTCTGTCACGCATCCTAGGTGAATCTTGCAAATGGCTCACAGGCCATTTGAATGGATTTTCAGCAGTGAACAGGAGACAATAAGTCTCTGGGAACAAATAAACAATGCAAACAGCCTGGAATGTGACACCTTGAGGTGTGCATCCTCGGATGAGAAACTCATCTTGCAGGAAACTACAAGGATGTTTGGCTGTATTTTCTTTGAACTACAAAGCTGAAATCCATCTTCATAAAACTGCAGCCATCTGTTCCCCAGGACATGTTTTAGCTCTATAACTAGCCCCCCTTTTCTCCTTTTTTCCCGGAGTTCTCCAAGACCCGCAAACCATGATGCTGGTAAGCTCCCCCTAGTCTCAAAAGGCGTGGCTGAGATTGGCTTTTCGCTCGTTTTCTGCCAGCTGAAGACTTCTGGATTGGTACAGTATTACCCCAAAACCCTTATGTCTCTCTCTCTCTCTCTCTAATTTTCTCCTCTTTCTAAATTTCTATAGTCTTGTATGCTTGTTGGAGTGAGTGTAGCTGAGTGATTGTATGGATTTTAACATCTATGTCTATAAAATACTTAAATTTGAACAGTTAGCCTGATTCTCTGTGATCCAACTCCATAAACATTGGGCAAAAGATCCTTAATTGCCCTGCCCTCTTTGCATTGCTAAAGCGGTGTTCATAGCTAATTTTCCCCACAAGTGATAATTTTGACAGGTGTTGGGAATCCCCCTAAGGGGCTCCCAGCAAGCAAGGTAACAGCTGATTAAATTAAGGACGCAATACAATTGTTTTATTGTTGTCGTTGCGTGCTTTCAAGAGGTTTCCAACTTATAGTGACCCTAAGGTGAACCTGAAATAGGGTTTTCTTAGCAAAATTTGTTGAGAGGGGATTTGCCATTGCTTTCCTCTGAGGATGAGAGAGTGGCCCTTTTCGCACGGGCCTTTTCTCACGCGACAGCCCCGTGAGCCTCGCGGGAGTGGGAGCGTCGCTCCGCACAACGCACTCCCACTTCCGCCGGGCTCACGGGGCTGAAGCGGCGCGAGCGCGAGTTTTTTGATTTTCGCTTCCAAGCGAAAATCACCCGCGCTCGCGCAACGCTCCCGGCGCCCGCGTGCACTTACCTTTCGTGCGGAGCGTTCGGGAGCCGGCCGGGTCACGCTTCCTTCCCTCCGCCCCTGCGGAAGGAAGGGACGGGGCGGGGCACTCGCGCGACACGTCCTGCTTCGCGCACGCGCGCGGACGGGAGGAGCGCCTTTTTCTCTCTCGCTCGCGGGGGGGTGGACGGGAGGAGCGCCTTTCTCGTGCGTGGGGGGGATGGAGGGGACAGGCTCCTTTCTCGCGCGTGCGGGGGGAATGGACGGATGCGCGAGCCACCGCCGCCTCCGGGAGGCTGCCGCTTCCCCGCTCGTTCCTTTGCCTGCAGAAGGAAGGAGGGGGAAGCGGCAGCCTCCCGGAGAAGGCTTCATGGGCGAGCCGCCCTCCCCCGCTTGCGCAAGAAGACTAATGCGAAAAGGGCCAGTGACTTGGCCAAGGTCACCCTGTTACCTTCTATGCCCTTAAGAAGAACAGCTTTTTCTGAGAAACAGGCAAATGACCAGATGTTTCTTGGTTCAAAGGCTAAAGGCCAGATTTATTGAGTACAAAAATATAAAAATATAAAAATCTGCTGCAGCAGGGTGCTGGAGGTTCAGAGGAGCTTGGAAAAGTCCTTTTATCCAGGTAAACAGCATACACGTTCACTGCGGCATTTTCCCACCAATCACAGACCACCCGCCCCATATTAGGTAATGTTCAGAAACTTCCATCCGTATAAGGAAGTGTTCAGAGGGGCAGGTAATATGAGGTTTCATCTAACCACAAACTACCTTCCATATAAGGCAATGTCCAGAAAGACGCTTCAGGTGAGGTAGACTCATGAGTCAACAGACAGGAGGGGCTAGAACTCCTGTGTATGCGACTACTTTACTAGCTTGTAATGGAGGCTGTCCTTCCTTCACTCACAACCCAGTGGGTTTCCATGACTTAGTGAGGATTTGAACCCTGGTCTCTGGAGTCATAGTCCAAAACTCAAACCACTACACCACTTTGGCTCATACAATGTATTCTTTTATTTTATTATTTATTTATTTTATATCTCATCTTTCTGCTATGGGACCCAAAGCAGCTTACAATAATATAAAAAAAAAAATTCAGCTATTAAAAAAAAATTACAAAAGTTAAAAAAATCATCAAACAAGGAATTCTATTTTAAAAAATGCATTGCTATCAAAGACTATGCTATGACATCAAATATTAATGTGTTTGACACAAGCTATGATTACAGTTGTTGCCTCTCTTCAAGTAGTTTCTGACTTATTGCAACTCCAAGGCAAACCTATCATGGGATTTTCTGGGGCTGAGAGTGTGTGATATATCCAAGCTCATGCAATGGGTTTCTATTGCTCGGCAGGAAATCAGACCCTGGTCTCAAGGGTTATAGTCCAACCTCAACCAACTTATACCATGCTGGCTTATGATTACAGTATCACGCTCAAACTTTTGCAAAGCTATTATAAAGTTCCTTTGATTTTCCAGGTTCAGGATTACAGCTGAACATATAGGCTATCAATAAAGCAATGCTCCAAGGCTTTAGTGCATACCAAAAGACAAGTGAAATTTCATTTCAGACAGAATAAATAAAAGGACAAGTAACAAAACTAATTCCATGTAGAATTACAAACAAATGGAAGAAAAAAAGGAAATTTTGATTTAAAAAAATGTGTTGAGAAAAAGCCATATTGAAATATATCCATTCTGTCTGTCTGTGTGTGTGTCTCTCTCTCCCGCCATGTTCCTGGAACATGGTATATTTCCATCTATTTCTATTTCTGTTACGACCAATCACTTAAGCAACAGTGCCTTAAAAAAGAGAAAACACAGAGTGATTTGCTATCAAGAGGATGACTGGAACTGAAAACCACCAGTGCCAAAGGAAGAGAGAAAGAATAATCTTGTGCTGAGAAATGCTGTATTTAATTAGCTTCCTGGTGAACATTTGTCAGTTCTTTCACTTACATTAACCTGGAGTTTGCAAACTGGTTGAATCATAAATCCACTTTTGTAAAATTAAAAACCTTAAGCAAACAAGGATACAGATTCTATAACCAAAAGTAGAAAGTTCAAATGGGTGTAACATATTGCTCTTTTGCAATTAGGGATTAAGGAGGGCATGGGCAGAACAATGTCAGATTTTAGGTGTTTCCTTCTTAGAACTCAAGGAGCTTCTGCCACAAACAGGGCAGACTTGCTGCACGTGCTATTGTGTTCTTAAGTAGAGAGCCTTGCAATGCAACTTTGACTCATTGTAGGAAAGGTGGGATATAAATACTGTAAAACTAATTAAATAAATCATAAAGTGAAATGCACCAAAAACCAATAGAAGTACAACATCAGAAAGTAGAACATTTACATACAAATATGTTAGCATTGTTGTTATGTGCCTTCAAGTCATTTCTGACTTACAGCAACCTAAAGGTAAATCTATCATGGGGTTTTCTGGGGCTGAGAGTATGTGATATGCCCAAGTTAACCCAGTAGGTTTCCATGGCTGAGTGAGAAATCAACCCCTGGTCTCCAGAGTCATAGTCCAACACTCAAAGCAAGGGTATTTACAGAAATTGATTACAGTAGGTCTCCCATATCCATACAACCAGTACACGATTTCATTTACTTGTGTGGAAATGTGGCCTGAAAGTATTACTTTGAATAAAACAGAAATTAAATAGAAACTGAAGTAACAAAGAGAAATACAGTATTAAGCAGTTACCCCCCACCCCTTAAGTGCAAATGGGACTTTTTCCTAAATGCTGCTTGGATCTGCTATGACAACATTTTAAATCAAATTGTAAGGCTTTCCTAAATACAATTACTAGGTAGTTATCCCACAGAGCAGAATGGGTTTTACTCCTGAATAAAAATGCTGTTTACAACTGCTGCAAAAAATGAAATCGCAGTGCAACCCTGAACACATTTGTTCGGCAACCCCACACGACAGACTCCTGAGTGAGGCTTCACTTAGTGCAGGCGACAAGAAAGAGAAGGAATGGATCCATCTGCCTCCTAGGCCGTCCTTTTCAGCCTAGTGGCAGGCCAAACAGAGCCAGAAAATAGACAAGGTTGAGCCAGGGGTTGAGGGAAGGGTGGCAGCTGAGAAGGCTCCTTCATGGCACTGGACCTGAGATGGAATGAGCCAGCTCTGCAGGAGGCTTACAATCAGCTCTTGGCCTTTGAACTGGTGAGGGGCAGCAGGTAGGCAAATGCTTAAGACTGTTTCCCTCCCCCTCCTTTTCTTCTCTGCCTGGCTTTTGTTCCCTCATCCCTGGGTGCCACTGTGGCCCCTGTCCTACCTCCAAAAAAGCTCTCAGCTAGGAAAAGTGAGTCTGTTCCTAGGTCTTGTTTGGTGGGCCTGAGAAAGAGTTATGTGGAGCATGCCTCTCTGTGGGAGAGGATTTTGGGGTTTGAGTCCATACTTCCCTTCCTTTTCCACAAGGGGAATGGAGCTAGCTGGGTGGAGGACTGGTTTGGCTGAACTGAGGCTGGGGGTTTATACCTTTACGTTTTAAAATCTTGTGGTTCTAGAGTTCTGTCAAGTTTCAGAACCTCCTTTCCAAGCTGCATACTTGTCTTGTAATTAATCTCATTGAAAAAAAATCCTCTGAGGATATGGGGGACTTACAGTATTAAGTGTAGCGTAGTGGTTTGAACTCTAGACTACAACCTCGGAGCCCAGGGTTCAATTCCCTGCTTAGCCATGGAAACCCACTGGGTGAACTTGGGTGCATCACACACTCTCAATGCCAGAAAACCTCATGATAGGTTTGTCTTAGGGTCTCCATAAGTTGGAAACAACTTGAAGGCACACAACAACTGTAAACATAGCCTCTGTCAGATGCATTAATAGTTCATGTCACAGCATAGCTTTTCATCAAACGGTTTTCCCAGTTTTGCATGGCTTTTTAAATTCTATTCTTAGATCCCACAAGACTGGCCTCTACAGCTCTGCTAGACATATAAAGATTTTTACAGTATTTACCTGTTATGGGCACCTCTGGGACAATACCCCTGACTTCAAGAATATTTTTATTGGAAAACAAACAAAGGGAATATGTGTTTCTTTGGCACTACAGAAAAACTGGTTTTCTTTTTCAAGGTAAATCTCTTTTTTCCCTGCAGCAAGTTTGTTTTTTGTATTTGTTACATTTGAACAGTTAACTGTAAATTACAGGAGTAGGACTGGGGTTAGCATCTTTGTAGCAAAACAGTAAGAGCTGGTCTGGCTGTTTCACCTAAGCTGTGCTAGTCTGTACACTAATAGCACGATCCTTTCTCCAAGTTATACATACCGGCGAAGATCAAGTTTGTCCCTAAATTTTCTTTTATTAGGGAAGCCTAACTTATGACGGTGTAGGGCAGCAGTAGAAATCACTCAAGTCTCCAAGTGTAGCCCCCATCATATCTCAACATTAACTATGCTAGCTAGGTGTGCTGTGATATGCAGTCCATCAACATCTATAGGGCCATACAATTCCCACCCTGGTATAGAAGCTCTAAATACTAGTGTAGCATCTTTATTCTATTCTTGGTATCTGAATCTTGCAAATCTTTGTACCAGTACAATACAAGGCAGCACAACAGAGAAAAATAGGTAGACTAGGGACATGATGAGAAAGAAATGGAAGATACTCAGAATTTCATGTTCAATCAAGATTTGGTGCCATCGTCAAAAGCAGCATAATGTTATGCCTGCAGAAAAGTTGAAGCAATCCCATTGAAGTAAAAAGAAAATACTAAATGACTGTCCCAGTTGCTCCCATCCACCTCCATAGCCAGAGGAAAAATAAGTATCCTATTACTTATCTGTCTAATCAATCGTGCCACATAACCTGTTGTTGAGTCACAGAATACAGCTATTGCTGTGTGTTGACTCACACTTTTCTTGCCTAGCTTATGTGGGGATCAATGTTGCTACATTCCTTTTGTTTCTGGGGCTATGGTTCCAATTCCAGCTTCACACCTGCTAACTCTGGAACAGTAGCCACCCAACACAGGGCCCTTTCACACTACACAATTATATTGCAATGATCCCACTTTAACCATCATGATTGTATCCTGGGGAATATTAGGATTTGTAGTTTTGTGAGACACTAAATTTCTCAGGGTGAAAATTCTAAATATCCTGTCCTAAACTGCAAATCTCAGGATTTCCTAGAATGCTACCAGTGCAGTTTAAGTGGAATCATAGCACTATAATTGTTACCTTGTGTGTTGGGGGTCCCGGGAGGGGCGCCCAAATTACCAAACAAAGACACGAATTGGTGGAATTTAGCTTGAGCACTCTCTCGGCTAAACGAGAGGCAGGGTAACTTTAGCAAGGATCTTTAACCCTATGTATACAGCGGCGGGTCAGAAAGCGGCTAGAAAAGGTTTTCAAAGTTACAAACAATATTTTATTAAAGACAAGAAACACGCAAGACAAAACATAAACTAACTAACTGAGAAATAGAAACGGAGAGCTTTCGGGAAAGGCAATACGACCACCTGGTCTCGTAGTCCTGGAGAGAAGCTGGATTCCAGAGAAGAAAGCTCAGTGGGGCTCGCTGAGGGGAGTTTCCTTAGACAACTGACAGCAAGGCGGGATGGAAGTCCAAAGTAGTCCGAGGAAGTCCGAAGACCGTTTAGAAATGAGGGGTTTTTATAGGGAGTTATATAGGAGTTTGTGCCTACCGGCTATGGCATGCCAGGTGAGAACAAAGGAAATTTAGAGCTGGACAAAGGATTTGGAAAGGTCAAGTTTGCATGATGAGCTTAACACTCAATGACAATAGTTTAGCCAGTATGTAAATGTCCTGTCTGAAAGGACTGGTTCGGCTGAGAGCTGTGCAGCTATTGTATGGTTTGCAGTTGGAAGTTCCCTGAAGCTACGAGCGAGGCTTGAGTTGTTGGCCTCAATAGGGTCTGGAATGTAAAACCATTAGCGGCCGCACCCTGTCCGTGCTTGTCCGGAGAACCTCGCAAACATGTGGAGTGGGGTGGCTGGAAAAGGTCAGGCAGAGGCCGAATTGTTTGATATCAAAATGATATCTGGGGTCCTCACCAACAGTGCCATAGCTGGAGTAACATAATCATGTGCCATAAGAGGACCCACAGGCAGTCAAGAGGGTCACTTTAAAGCATCATCTCCCTCAGCATCTAATCCTGCAGCTGGTTTTCCTTAGATAAATTTGATTTCATTCTGTCTGGCATTGTGTCTCTAAGTACATTTACTTGAAAAGCAGTTCAGTTAGAATGGTATAAAATGTAAACATGTAATCCCGATATGGTGCCCATAGGCTAATATACTATTCATATTTCAAGATGTGTGTATATTGTGTGTGAAAGAGATAGATAATCTTGCTACAGGTAATAACTGTATTTATCTTATTGACAGGTAGGGAGCTATGTCCTTCAGAAGACCAAATAAAACAAAAGGAAAGGAAAAGATGTGGCATTCAGTAAGTGACATAATAATCTCTGAGTTTACTTTTTGGCACAGCTTAAACTGTGTATAGAGAAGAAACACATCTTTATAAACACAAAATAAATAACAATTCAACAACATCAAGTAAGAACATACTGTATTTGCTGGTATATAACACTCACTTTTTTCCCAAAAAAATTCTGTTTGATATTGGGGTGTATCTTATATGCCAGTATGTCTTATATGCCAGCAAATAGCATTTGCTGGCATATAAATGGGGTGCGTCTTATACACCAGCAAATATGGGTATATCAGCCGAGAACAATTTGTACCTTTCAGTTTGCAAGACCTCAGCAGGGGTGTAAATAACAGGTTCTGTTGGAGTCTCTCATCCAAAGAGTTGCCATAAGTCCAAGCCAACTTGATGGCAACTAACAATACAACAAAGATGAAGATGACTCATGTCAGTCCCAGCAAGTACAGCCACTGACACAGAGCTCCCTGATGAAGTCTAACAACATCTGGGGAACCATAAGTCATCGCTACCATACGTACATAGATGCAGCTTGGCTCTGAGTAGATACATATGTGCTCTAAAATTGCTTAAAGGCCAGCGGGAGTGGGGAGACTTTCAGTACTGTTTTGATAGATCTTATTTGAAATAGTAAAATGGGGATGATTTTAGTCCTAAATCATATAAGACCTTAAAGATAGGCAGCAGCCCTTTGATTTGTGCCTGGAAATGGACAAACATACCTCTGTTCATTCCACTGTACAAGATAGGCCCTGTAATGTAGTATTCCATGTGGAGTGTTTCTGTACAGGGATCCAGACACTCCATTTCATGCTCCTGGTTTTCCACCGCTCCATAATAATCAATAAAGTTTCTGCATCCATAAAGTCTATTCAATCCTCACTTTGTTTCCTTTCCTTTCTGGACAAAGTGGAGCCACAAGGGAACAGAGTCCTTGTTGCTTGATAGCTCCTTTTCCACCATGTAATTCAAAATGATGGTGATGACCTGCAAAGCCCTGTATGGCTTGGGTTTGTATCTCCCCTTGTGAGACCATTAGAGCTCCAAGAACTTCAGGGAAGTCTTTTCTCTAAGCCCCATTGCCTTATGATGCTCATTTGGTGGGAACAAGGAAGAGGACTTTCTTTATGGCTGTTCCTAGACTTTGGAATTCCCTCCATAGAGAGTCTATGGCCATTTCCGCACTAGCCTGTTATAGCGCGATGATTCCACTTTCAACATCCTCTGGAATCCTGGGGTTTGCAGTTTCGGGAGGGGCTGGAAACTGCAAACCCCAGGATTCCAGAGGATGTTGAAAGTGGAATCATCGTGCTATAACAGGCTAGTGCGGAAATGGCCTATGATGGCTCCCACATTACTCTCCATCGGGTGCCAATTAAATACATTCTTATGCCATTGGACTATTTGAAACTAACTGGGATGAGCACTGTTCTATCCTGCTTTGTTTTTTGTTTGTTTGTATAAAGTCCTTTAATGAATTTTAATGGTTTTAAGTTCATAAATTATTTTAAATAATTTTTATATTTCTGCTTTTTAATGATGTTTTTGTATAGCTTTGAATACATAACTTGGCCAACAAAGTTGTTTTTTAATGTGCCTTCAAACTGACTCTGGCATACTAGTATCAAGTTTTCTTGGCAAAATTTATTCAGAGATATGCCATTGCCGTCCTTTCCACGGCTGAGTGGGGATTAGAATCCCAATCTTCCAGAGCCCTTGTTTAGTGCGGCCCCTCCCCAAACTGCAAACCCATCTTTTTCCATAGGATTCCATAGGACGTTGAAAGTGGGATGATAACACTGTGGCCATTTCCGCACTAGCCTGTTATAGCGCGATGATTCCACTTTCAACCTCCTCTGGAATCCTGGGGTTTGCAGTTTCGGGAGGGGTCGGCCGGCCCCTCCCGAAACTGCAAACCCCAGGATTCCAGAGGAGGTTGAAAGTGGAATCATCGCGCTATAACAGGCTAGTGCGGAAACGACCAAAGTTTCTTGTTCGCACTGTTTTGCTCGGATGCGATTGATCTCCCCCTCCGGTTTTGCTTCGTTTTGTCTTGCGGCCGCCTTATTTTGTGTTGTTCGATCCTTGCACGCGAGCGAATACTGAGATCCCCACCGACATCCAACCAAACACCCTCCTCCTCTCGCTTTCTCCCTAGTCCAGCCCCCAGCTTCCTCGCGTCTCACGTGATGCTCTTTTCCCAGAATCCTCCAGCCAATATGGCAGCGCCCAGGTGGCGGAGGCACACGTGCGTGCAGGGGGTCCCCGTTTGATCAATTGACCGGGCCTCGCGCGTTATTTCTCTGGACGTATTGTTTGCATTGTGGAAGAGGAACCTTGTTGTTCTCTCGCCTTGAGCAACATGAAGTCGAAATCATCCTCTCACAAGTCTGAAAACACACACAGGGTAAGTAAGGATGGGGGGGGTAAGCGTGGGGAGGGACCATGAAAACTTCAGCTCTTCTGAGACCTCAAGTTTAACTCTCGGTTCAACATAAGGGACTTTTCAAACTTCAGAAATAATGGCCATTTCCACACTACACTGTTATAGTGCTATGTTTCCACTTTCAACCTCCTGGGGCATTCTGGGATTCGTAGTTTGCTGAGGCCCAAGAGCTCTCTGGCGAAGAGTCCTAAGGACCCCTCCCTAAACTGCAAACCCCAGGATTCCATAGGAGGTTGAAAGTGGAATAATGGCACTATGGGCCTTTCCGCACTACGCTGTTATAGTGCTATTGTTCCACTTTCAACCTCCTGTGGAATTTTGGGATTTGTAGTTTGTTATGGCCAAAGAACTCTCTGGCTGAGAATTCTAAATGCCTCTCTCTAAACTGCAGAGTCCAGAATTCCATAGGATGCTGAAAGTGGAATAATAGCAGTATAATAGTGTAGTGCGGAAAGGCCCTATAACAGCGTAGTGTGGAAATGGCCAATGTTTTGCCAAAGCTGCGTGGCAGTCTCTCTGAAAAAGCTATTGGGGTAGATTGGAACAGAGTCAGATCAGCAGGAACGGAATGTAAAAAGTTACACAGCTTTAGCATCTTGTGGAACGTGTAGATATTGCTAGACGTTATGAAAAATAGTGCGGCTGAAACCATGGCTACGTGTGAAAACAGTGTATATGTAAAGCATCAAGACAAGGCACCGTGAAAACGTGCTCGTGAAACACCGACAGAAAGCACAAACAAAACTATAAACATTCTAGGTTGGGGTAAAACAGTTAATTAAAATTTCTAGAAGAAGAATCTGTGTTAGCCGGTTGCAGCAAAGGCAACAACTGGACTGTATCTTTAAAGCTAACAGGGTTTATCTGGTAGAAGCGTTTGAAAACTGTAGTCCGGTTCATTAGTTGTCTAGAGTCTCGCCTCACTCGGTAGCTGTTTATACATTTGAGTGAATGTGAGGTGTGATGGAATTGAAATACAGAAAGTGGCAGTGGTTGTTAACAAACAGTAGTTGTGTGGTGATGCTGATATTTTAATATTGATAAGCAGATATAACATGTTTTGGCTGAGGTCCTACACAGAGCAAGCAGAATGTAGTGAGAGTGGAATGGAACTTATGGAAGTACTGAAAGAATCAACATGATCTTAGCTTTGAAAAAGATAAACTTCAGTAATGAGTCTTAACTTGAAACTTAAATTAATGGGACTGACTTTCACATGTACGGGTTTGGAATTACTTGTTAACTGTTTGTTCTCACTGTCTCATTTTCCTTCTTTCTCTGGGGCATCAAAAATGGAAATGGATAAGAAGTTTTCTAGTCTGATGCTAGAAACTAAAGTTCCTTTGCTCTGAGAAGTAAAATGCATTCATGTTTGCCAGTCCAGAGAGTTAATGCTGACTGATGGATTGAGACAGAATATCAAATATCTGATGCATGGAGCAGATCTCTGACGGGTGGTGTGTGCCTTCTGCTTACAGAACACTGTAAACATGACAGTAAATCTTAATTTTCAGTTTGGAAGATTCTGTCCAGTATGAAAAAATGGTAGTGGTCTTCAGAAGCATGTCTGTCCTGAAAGACTGTGATATATAATTCTGTTGGTTATGCTGTTGTATGAAACTTTCTGTCAAGTGCAACATGACAAAGATTGCTGAAAAACAACCAAATTAACTTGCATTGTTTCTTCTGCAGTTTCTCACCTTCTCAGAACGCTTAAGCAATGTAAACATTGATATTATTCACCGTATTGACAGGACAGGGAGCTATGCTGAGGTAAGGACAATGTAGTTGTCTTTAGTTTTTGTTACTGTCTTTTAAGTAAAGACCATCAAGTGTCTTGTGTTATATTAGGTATTTCCAGATGTTAACTTCCTCATTGAGCACTGATGGTTGATATACCTCCTAGCAAGGTTTGGGGCTGCCGCCATTGCTTTGGTGTAGTTGTTGCTCCCCTTTGCTCTACACATGGTTCTGTTAAAGCGTGTGGACTTTTAGCAACCAACACATCTTATCTGAGCATATTGGCAATAACATTGCAGTAATCATCCACAAAAGGATTGTAATTGCTCTACAAAGTTAGTACCTGGAATAACTCTTAGCATTCTCAATCTTCTTTATTATCCCACATCCATGCTGAAACATTTATTCAAAAGCTTTTAAATTCCATTCTTCCTCTTTGTATTGTAGCGTAACAGCAGCGTCACCATACTTCTTTGGTATATTCTTGTATCATTCCCATGAGGTGATTAAGTAGTTATCTTCAGTTTACTGATAGGGAATTCTGAGAGAAAGAAATAGATTTGAGGATCCAGCATTTACTTTTTGCTGGTTCTGCCATAAGATTGTACTGCTACTTTATTCTTACATAAGATTTATTATTTGAATTCTGTTTAAGTGTCATGTGTATATAAACTGACTAATGCACATTATTGATTTTGCTAGGAGGTTGAAACATATTTTCATGAAGGGCTTGAGAAATGGAGAGAGCTGAACCTTACACGGCATTTTGGTATGTCTTTTTTCAAATTATTTTGCATTCATATTCTGCTATGTTGTAAGGTTTTGAGTACATATTGAGGCTAAGTATTTGCAGCTGAGCTAGCTGTAAATACCCTACTTGCTGGCGTATAAGACTCACTTTTTTCCTGAAAAATCCTGTTTGAAAATGGAGTGCATCTCATACACAGTGCATCTTACATACCAGCAAATTGGATTTGCCGGAATATAAATGGGATGTGGCTTATATGCTGGTGCATCTTTTTTGCCAGCAAATACAGTATGCAGTTAGCAATATGTATATGCTGGGATAAGGAGCAGGACAAACGTGTCAAAAACTTTTCTGTTCTTGTGGCAGTTTTTGTCCCACTTTCAGTGTTAGAGTAGATGCACTGGGATGTGTTATGGAAGTTGATTCTCAAAATAACTTGCTTAATTTAGTATACATTACTATTATACATTTGTAAGGAGCTTGAGTACAGTATTATGTAGTAGCATGTAGCATGAATATAGACAGCACTTCAGTGGCATGGCTCCATGACTAGTTTGCTAGCAGATGCTTCAGACAGGAAGAACCTAACTGCTGAATCAGTACAGTATCATGGCAAGTGTTATTGTAGACTTAAGGGCACTGTGTGAATGTGATGGGATTTTCTATGTCTGCTACAGGAAAATTAGGTACATACAGATCATTGCATCACTCTTTAACTCTGGCAAAGTTAGTTCAGTTAATAGCTCAAAATGGCATATAGTTACTTGGAGAAAAATGATGTGAGCCAGCTTTGGGATGACTTGCTAAAAGTCTTTTGACCAGAGCTATGACCAGAGTACTGATGGAACACGCTCGATTGAAAATGGATTGTATTTCTTTTACAGTGGAATGACTGTATACTGTATGCTGTATTCCCCACTTTTCTTAATACAATACGTCCTTCAGTTTAGGTTGACGTAAGCCCGTTTCTTTGCTGTAACTATTGCAATTATCTGTGGGATATCTGTACTCATTTGCTGAGAACCCAATATTGACCTTTCATGTTTGTTGATATGGCGCAAATCTGTACACTATGCCAGAAGCAGTATCAGAAGAAATGATTTGGTTTACCCACTAGAAATCTGCATGTTGGAAAATTACCAATAGTAGTATTCACATTCTTTCAGATTATTTTCATCAGACTTCAACTGCATTTTCTTCCTCTTCTTGAAACATTTTTTGTTTTTGTTTTTGTTTTTTTGTTTTTTTTTGCTTGTGGAACAAGTCTTTTCAAATGTAAGCATTTAATGTCCTGTTGCCAAAAGATTCTCTGCAGTTAATCCTTACTGCCTTTATAATGGTGTATGTGTGTGTGCATCACTGGCATGGAATTTGAGCTGAGAAACTATTTTTAAATCCTCACATATAGAAAGTTTTTTCTTGCCTTCTCAGAAATTTAGACTGTGAATTTGGATAGACTTTTATTGTTCAGGTGAGCTATTCTTAGGACTGCTGGTTATGGGAAGGTCCTTTTCCCTGACAAGATTGTGAGGGAAAGTCCCCATCGTGAATAGAGGACTTGCATACCTGGATTGTATTCCATGGGTATGTATTTTTAGTCACCTGGTGACTTTAAACCTTTAAAGCTTTTGTACTTGACTAACAATAGGATGGAAGGGTATGTATGCTGCCATCTCTTACTATGCTCTGGTGGTGGCTTTTAAAAAAAAGAAAGCAAATTGAGGCTGAAATCTTATACATACTTGCACAGGAGTGAACATCTCTGAAAACTGTGAGACTTAACTTCTCAGTATAATTGTACACAATTACACTGTTTGAGTCAGGTCAGAGACAGATAGTTATGATCAGTGGAATTCTCTAAAATTCTTAGTAAGATTTACTTCTAAAGTTTTTCAATGTTTGTTTTATACAGTGGCATTCTATAGACAAGTAGTCAACAAATGCCAGTCTTTCAACCAGCTGGTATACTATCAGAATGACATTGTGCAGAGCTTGAAAACCCATCTGCAAGTGCAAAACAGTCTTGCTTTTCAACCCCTTTTGGAGTAAGTATATGCTATTGTCATTTAAAATATATTTTCTGTGGAGGGACAAAAGAAGGCCAGTAGGATTTTTTTCCCTTCTGTCTCCTAATAGAAAAAAAAAACTACTGTCTTCTTAATACTGGGGACATTCTATTTTTGATATTCTAGGATGTTGCTTATAGATCTGTAGAGAACTTTTAATTATTTGTGCAGATTTCTTTAAAATGCTTCTGTAGCTAGAACATATCCAAATAAATATAAGCTTTCTTGGTGCCAACATGTCATTGTAAGCGTCTTCATGATCTTTGGTGTGTGTTTGTTTTTCCATTGTTTCATTTGAAAACCTTTGTGGTTTGTGTGTATTAGTAGAGAGCCTACATCATTCCTGTGCAATAAAGTTTTCCAGTGGTTAGAGTGTTGATCTAATATTTCTATTGCCCATTCTATGAGTTATTTAGTGGCTTTTGGTAATTTCCTGTAGCTGTCCTGCTGTTTCTGTTTTGCCAGTCCACATTGATAATAGCTATACTTGCAGGACTGTTTTGCAGTGGTTTCACTTGTAATTAAGAATATATTGAGCTGTCAGTATTGCTGGAAATCCTTTAAAGTATGGGTGAACCATGGGACAGTAAGACATTTTTCAAGAGATAATAGTAATTACTGTTGAAGTTTTGCCAGAGACAATACTAAATACTGTTGAAGTGTGTGCTTAAATGACAATGTGCTGGTTTTGATATTTTCCTGATAGCTTGGTGGTACAGTTGGCTCGGGATCTCCAGACAGATTTCTATCCTCATTTTCAAGACTTTTTCTTGTCCATTACAAAACTATTGGATACCCAGGACACAGAGCTGCTAGAATGGGCTTTCACCTGTCTTTCTTACCTTTACAAATACTTATGGAGGTTAATGGTAAAGGATATATCCAGTATTTATCGGTAAGCCTTATTGATCTATCTAAAGAAATAATTGGAGGACGTAATAGAGAAATTAATTGCATTTGGGTAGAGCCATTTTTATGTGATAAAAAAATGAAATGAATGGCCATGCTTGATTGGGAGTTAACTCAGAGCATCTGTGTGGCAGAGCCATTAATTCATTTTTATGAGTCTAATTGCATTTGTTATTTATCTTAAATAAGAGACAAGTTTAGTTTCTTACTGATTATTAAAAAATAAATTTTAAAAATGCTGCCTCAGTTTAAAAACTCAGCTGTTTTTTTGTTTTGTTCAGCATATTTCTTCTGGTGCTCTTGAACTGCCCAACAATAACTGGCTATGTATCAGAATGAACTGTATATCTTTAATGAAATATTAATGGATCATTATATTGTAATAATATTGCAGTTGTTATAAAGTTATATTTTGTCTTACCAATGCAAGTTTTTATTATCAAAATTTAAAAACTTTTTTATTTTTTTAAAAAATAAAAAATAATTTAAACAAAAACACTGCTTTGCTCCTTGGACTTGGTGGACAATAAAACCCAGATACTGGCGATGGCTTAACTGGTTGGAATGTCCATGCTGCAAAAAGCAGAGTGTTCATGTTTATCATCTCTGTGGTGGTAGCAACTGAGAGGACCAAGTGTGACTCTTGTAGGATATTTCCAGCTGGCAGTACATCTCACTGTGTCTCACTGCAGCTTCCTGGTGGAAGGGGCTGAAAATGTTGTCCTGCAGCACCCCGTCACCAGCAGAATAGACCTCTATTGTTTCGGTGTAGCTACTGGCTCTTGAAATAAATTGGGAAAGCATTTGCGATCATGACATTAGTGCCTCAATCGTAAACATGACAGACAAATACGAAAGCATCAATAAAATATACATCAGTTATTTTAAAAACCAAATAATCTGTTGAAATGAAACCAGTTAAAATTGTTAAAATATGGGATATTAAAAGCAACAACAGGACAACAGACTATTAAAAGGTCATGGCCATCAGTTTCTGAAAGCTTGTTGGAATAAGAAAGTTTTCACTTGCTAGCAGGAAGAGAACAACTAGGGAGTCATCCTAGCCTGTCTGGGGAGGGGGTTCCAGTGTTAGGGGTTGGCCCCTGAGAAGGCCCTCTTCTCTCTACCTACCAAGAGTGCCTGAGAAAGCAGTGATACTGACAAAGGGCCTTTCCCAAAGATCTTAGAGCACAGGGAAGCTCATACAGGGAGATATGGTCATTCAGATACCCTGGACCTGAGTTGCATTTAAGATGGAACCATCAACTTGTAGCATGCAAAGCTACCTTTTAACCACTAATCTCTGACCCAGATTAGTCAGAGGTAATAACTTACTTTCCTCTAGATTTTAGAAAGCATTGATAAAAGTTAATTTGGCTGTGTCTGGTTTTTCTTCTTAATAGGAATATGAATCTTTTATTTACAGATTGTACAGCACCCTGTTGGCCCACCATAAACAGCACATCAGGAACTTTGCAGCAGAAAGCTTCACCTTCTTGATGAGGAAAGTAGGTGATACATGGGAAAGAGGCAATGAAGTGGGAGGAAGTAGGGAAAGAGAAAGGTGTGGGAACTGCTTTCAGATTAAGTTGACTACCATATCTTTGGTCTTTAATGAAATAAAAAGAGTTGTATTTTTTTTCTTTTTAGGCAGTGTCTGTCATCCATTCATTTCAGTGAACATATGAAATTGCCTTCTGCTCAGTGAAACCATTGGGCCTTCAAGCCTATTGTGTCTTAATTGTGTCTTAATTGGTAACAGACTTACCAGGGTTTCAGGGAAATGAAAATGCAACAAAATGCTGTAACATGGATAACCACGTAAGTACAACAATTCTATTATGAAACAATATATACAATGTTTGTAACAATGTGATGGCAAATGAACAGTGTGGCAATGTAAATATAACAAAATATAACGTTTACAATGTACATTCAGCAATTCCATTGTAACAATGAGAGAATGTTATCCAACAGTCCACTCATTATCTCAACAGAATTGCTGAATTGACATTGTAAATATCATAATATTTTGTTATATTTACATTGCTATACTGTTTATTTGCCATTACATTGTTACAAAGGTACAACATTGTATTTATTGTTTCATAGTAGAATTGTACTTACATGGTTATGCATGGCACAACATTTCGTTATATTTTCATTGTTTAACTTTATTTGTATTTATATTGTTTCCATTTGTTACCTGTTTGCTGTCAACACCTCAGTGAGCTAGTTCAGTTGTTTCCTGTGTTAGTTTGCGCAAGATGTTTCCCGTCACCTGCTACTTAATCAATCTTAATGCAAAAGCCAGGAAACCGGGAGTTCTGCAAACAAAGTTTGGGTTCTACCGCAGAGCTGTGGCAACTCATTTTAAGGAGTGCCTCATTTTAAGAAGGAAGTAGACAAGTTGGAGAAGGGCAACAAGGAAGATAAGAGGTATGGAGAACAAAACATATGAGTTAAGATTGAAGTTGCTGGGCTTGTTCAGCTTGGCGAAGAGAAGACTGACAGGTGACATGATTGCACTCTTTAAATAGCTCAAGCGTTGTCAGAGACAAGAGGAAGCAGGTTTGTTCTCTGCCGCGCTAGAGAATAGGACCAGACCTAATGGTTTTAAATTGTAGGAGAGTAGATTTCAATTGAATATTAGAAGGACGTTCTTAGCAGTATTAGCATTTTAGCGGTGGAACCAACTGTTTAGAGATAGTGGGGTCTCCTTCTATAAAGATATAAATGTGTAAGAAATGGAGAAAGAAATAATGTAATTATAATGTAGTTGTCCTTTTCTCTGCTAAGTGGAAATTATGTGTGTATGTAATGGAAATAAGCAGATTCAACTGGAAAATGTAAGCTTGGAAGTGAGGAGGGGGGACTTTTTTATTTTCAGAACTAAATTCTCAATAAAAATATTAAAAAAAAAAGTAGGATAACACCCCCCCCAAAAAAGGAGAAAAAAGCCTGGGGAAAAAACTAGAAAATGGGGGAACCCCCACACTTTCCCCGTCTTTTCAGAAGAGTTTATTTTCTGGAAACATTGAAAAAAAATGGCTTCTGGAGTGTTCTCTTTTAAAATGAAATATAATATTTAAAATGAAATATAAAATGTTTAAGTATTTACCCTTCCTACATTATTTGTAAAAACTATGTACCAGGTAAATTTTTATGTAAGACAATGTGCATCATTGCAATTCTTGATCTTAGTGTCTTTTTCTCAATTCTTATTATGGGGGTGAGCACTTGGTGTCGGCTTGGAACTACGGAGAAGTAGAGGAGACAAAATAATTTTCTTTGTTGACAGTTTCGTCTGTTTTTATTGGATTTTTTTTTGCCGTCTACTCATAAACTGGCAAAAGCAAAGAGTACCTATGTAGTTCAGGACCATGTAGCTCCACTAACAACAATAAAATTTTAAAAAGGAAAAACAAAAAAAAATACAAAAAAACCCCAACCCTGTCCTTTTACTATGCCCAATACGATATTCTTATGTCAAGCCAAGTTATGTTCTAAAAGTAGCAAAGTGACTTTCAATCTGTACAGGGGGTTAGGATTGCATTTTTCCCAAATTTCCCCCAAATTTCTGTTTTTCCCAAATTCTAGTTTTCTATGAATGCCTTTGTAGTTTCTGCCTCAGTTGTCAGCTAGTGAAATAAAAGCTGAATGATAATACTTAGAATCTATCTCTTTAACCTGAATGCTCAGGTACTCACTGATGCAAGATGCTGGTAATACTAAAAACCCAGTAATTATATCTGTTTTACAGAGTAGAGCAAAGGACAGTGAAACTTATCTAAATCCGTCTGACATATTCATTCCTGAGCTATGATTTGAATCCAGAACTTTTGCCATAGTCACTTAATTACTATGCAACATCATTTTTATGCTGACCTGCTTCACAAGGTTTTTGTATGGGTAAATTTGCAGTAACACTTTTGGTAAAGAAAATACTACATCTCTGGTTTCAGAGGAATTGTTCTCAAAATGTGAAACACTTAGTGGGAGGGATGAGGAAAAGGGATTATAGAAATTGCTCTATTTCCAAGATAAATAACAGGCAGGACTTCTGAAAGCAGGTACAGTTAGGTACCCAAGTTGAGGCGTGTGTGATATCTGTTCTTCAGGTGAGGCTTCATATGTGCTTGTACAACAGGGACAGATAGCAAAAGTCGCTAGGTTGGATTCTTCTGTTTAGATGTTAGCAGGGAATAGAATTGTAGTTTTCTGGGCGTAAGAGTTATCGTGTCATTATCATCATGTCTGCAGACACCACTGTGACCATGGATATCCCCTGGCACCTGCAGACCTCCTTGTAATGCTGGCAGATTTTAAACAATTTGATTTATATTTAGTTTTTCTTTAAAAAAAACAAAGTGCAGCTCCAGCTGCCTGTCATTTTTATTCTCAGAATGCCTCTAAGCTTCACATGGATGGATAACTTTTCTTCAGAAGTAAAAGTGCTAGGTGGCTGAGGGGCAGAACTTTTGTTTGAAGCACACCTGGCTGCACAGCATTACTATCGTTGTGAGACTCTTGGGAATGGCAGCTTTATCCAGCTGTTTGGACAAAGAGCTGCAACCTTACTAGGAAGTATCCCTGCTAGTGTATAGTTTCTACAGTGTTGCCTATATTGCTGGAGGCTGATGGTAATGTGGCATACAAAAAGTTAACTCGGTGTTTTGCCATGCACTCATTTCTGCCAAGCTGCAATTATGTTACAGAAGTAATAAATGAACTAGCCTTGCGTCTCAGCACAACCCTTTTTGTTGTGACATGAAAAAAACAAAACAAAACACTTTGACTGCCTAACAGAGCTATAGATCATCCAACTGAACTTTTTTTTTCCACAGAAAATTACCCATATCATTCATACACACACACACACACACACATATATGTATATACACATACATGTTTATACATAGTTGTCTTAGCTGTTGTACTGCAGTCAATCAGACAGGTTAAATATAGGAAATGAAGTTCTTGTTATTCTTCTAAGGAGACAAGCATTGATAGGCCCTGGTACTCAGAAGAACAGACTAGCAGTTGAACATTCACCTAAGCTTGTTTCTGTTTTACAAAATCTCAGTAAGTCACACAGACAATTAGTCAAAACAAAGTGTGATAATTCGCTTGCGCCCACTGCCTTCCTTTGTCCTTTAGTGAAAAAAAAATGTTCAGCTACTAGTATTGGGTCAGTTTTTTTCAACTGGAAATGTTAAGTAATACAGTGAGTGAGTGAAGGTGCTCTAGTTAACACTTCAGCAAAAGAAAGTTAAAATGCAATGTATCAGGTACAACTGTCTCTAGATATATATCCTAAAAATAATGTTCTTTGAGGTATAGTCATCTTTTGTTAAATGTAAGGGAGGTATGTGCTATTCTTTTTAGATTATAATGTATATTCTGATGAAGTAATTTCTACATAAAGCTTTGAATGTGTCTGACTTCAGTATTTAAACCAAATGTGATCATTTTTAGAACTTTAGAAAATATCATGAAAATTTTCTGGTTCTACTTTTTTCTCAAAAAGCTGTATCCCTGCTACTGAGAAGAAAGACATGATTCTTGTGTAATTAATTAAGCTATGAAATCCTGCTTTATTTGGGGAAATAAACATTTGAAATCCTACTTTATTTAATTAGTTTGAATTTATTGTAGTTGCAAAAGAAAACTGGGGGTGTCATTTTGAGAAGAAAGGAGAGCATCAGGAATGTTCAGCTGTCTTTCAGTGCATGACAAATGACAGAGACAAAATTTCACCTTGGAATTTTCTCTTACAGGTTTCTGACCAAAATGCACTTTTAAACTTAATGTTCCTTGACCTGGAAGAACACCCAGAAAAAGTGGAAGGTGTGGGACAATTAATTTTTGAGATGTGCAGAGGTGTTAGGAATATGTTCCATTCCTGTGCAGAAAAGGTAAGCATTTCACGTGTGGAGAATTTAAAAACTTATAGAGGGGTTTGACTCAATGTTTGATGACCTTTAACTTGCTTCAGTGGATAGTAGATGTAGGTCCTGTACATTAGAATTGTTGCGTATCGTAGAACAGACTTTTCCAATCTTGTACCCTCCAGCTGTGTTAGATTACAATTCCATCATTCCCAGTCAGCATGACCAATGACCATGATGGCCGTAGATGCTGATTCTGTTGCAGAACATATCCAGATGACACCAAGTTAAAGTAGCCAACTGTACATAAACATACATTTCAGTCATTTAAAGTAGCGTTTCAGGGTTTTATTTTCATTTCTAACACACATGTTTGTTTTAAAAATATTCAGTCAGCTCATACTTCTGGATTGAAAGCTATCTTAGTTTATGTTGTGATAATCTTGTAGGGAGCATCACATAGCTGTGATGTGTAAGGCAGTAACCCAGTGTAAGATGCAAGGTATTTATGAGGCAGATAGTTAGCTTATGTATGGGTAAATGAGTTTATGGTCAGTTTTCTTGGAGATGAGAAATGCCTTAATGTAAATAGTTCTTTATAATACTAAAAGAATATGTCATTCTTCCCAAAGGCTATAACGTTAATTCTGAGAAAGATGGGGCCAATTACAGAAACAGAAGTTATGCTCCCCTGGATTTCTGTTGGAGAAGTATGCAAACATATGGCACAGTCAGCTGCTGGATACATTTTCAAGGAACACTTTGACGTGTTTTTCAGATGCTTGCAGGTGAGTTGTTCAGGGGAAAGCAAATAGGTCTGCCATAACCTAACCCTGGTAATATTTTATATGAATTGAGGTTAGTTTGTGGTAGACTTGTGGCAAGTAGTGTGTTTTAGGTACCTCATTTTTTTCCCTTCCAGAAATGGCAATTGTGAAATGAGGCAGTAGATTGGTTTTATCACATTTGAACAGGGTGAAAGAATACTGTTATGCAGTCACAGACAAAGTTCCTCTTCACTACAGACATTCTTTCAGAAACACGATTCTTCACTTTTTTCTCCTTTTTTCAAACATATAGGCATGTTCCACTTGTGAATATTTTATCTTAAAGACTTGGGCTGGCATCCTGATGAGCAATTACAAACGCATAAGCTAGACTTGCACATTCAGAACTGATTGGTATTCATTCTTACAATCATGATGCTATTGCAACAATTGCAAATGTCCCCCATCCTTAACACACAGCAATCACACCAAGCAATGAAAGTTTGTTTTGCTGGCAAGCAGGATGCTGCAAGAGGATGTTTACAGACCCTTCTTGTCAGCAAGCTGCACACCTCATCACTATAAAGCTTGCTGGTGGGAAAAGGCCGAAAACACCATCCTGCAGCACCCTGATCAGCAGTGGAACAGACCTCCTTTGCTTGGTGTGGCTATTGCTTAAGAAAGGATTGGGGAATCAGGTCAAGATATGATATATACATATGCAGTCATTGCTATGTCTATGATGTAGGATCTCAGGCCTGATTTTACTGTTGTTATTATTGGTACATACCGCTTAAAGGTGCTTATAAAATCTTCTTTACAAACATTATGCTCTTTATGAGCTCATTTCTTATGGAACTCCAGTTTGTGCACTCTGGGATAATAAGAATGAAAAGTATAGGATTACAAGCTGCTGAACCACCTGGTTTTTGCAAGTCTTATTTTCATATATACATGTCTGATTTTGTGCACAAAACCTTTTTTTTATTAACAGAAATCAGTTCTCCACCTCAAAGGAATGGTAACCAAGGACAACTGCTGTGAAGCTTCTGAGCAGATTGAAAGAGTATTGCAAGTGTATTTGACTATAGCAGAATACGGGCATGGTTCCAAGATCACAAATCCTGAAGAAGTTTGCAAGGTGGGTAACACTATTCCTTTTGCTAGGAATAGCCCTCTGATTGGCTATGCTGTATGGGGTGATTTTGGGAGCTTTAATCTCAAAAGGAACTTTTCCACTCTCTGAGCCTTGCTGCCTTGTGCAGCATTCATTTAATAATGACAGAAATTAAAGCATGATGCTGAAGTATTGAACTTCATGCCAAAACCTCAAGGTTTTGTTTTGTTTCTATTGTATTCTTAGAGTGTTTTTAATCATTCTTAATTCTTTCATTCCACAGACATTGACCAAAATGATAGAAACACTTGATCTCTCAGTGGCCTGTTGCAATACTCTGCTCAAAGTTATTTCTGTTTTGCTTCTTGATACAAATGTCATATTACCCGATTCTTTGGTAAAAGAAACAGTTGAAAAGGTAACAAAGTTAGATTATTACAAATATCCTCTAGAAAACATTCTAGGGGATTCTTTTCTTTTCTCTTAAGTAGACAGCCATTCTTTTCTCTTAAGTAGACAGCCATGTTCCATTTTTGAGCACTCTCTGTCTTAAAAAAACATGATGCACAGATGACACTTTTAAAGTTGGAATGGATGCAAGCTAGGTCACTGTCCCTGTGCAGTTTGCAGAAGGAAGGAAAGGACCTCATTTCTTCTTCCATTCAATTTATAAGCAGATGCATCAGACCATAAATGATAGCACAAGTCTTCTCCCTCCAGGGCAGATGAAGTGCTGGAGTCTGTATAATATTAGAAAATGTTTTGCTAAACAAGACTGTGGCCAAAAATTGTACACTCATGGTTTAAGAAAGTTGCCTGTCTCGTCCCAGGTGAATATTTCAGATTTTCCTTTTAAAGTCTGTTGGGTTTTTCTCAACCAGTTATGCCCAGATGTGTAAGTGGAAGGCTCAGTAGCAGATTCAGTCTTATGCATTTCCAGTTAATATGTCATGATAGAAGAAAACTTGGGCAACACATCTGCTTGAGATCTTTTAGTTAAAGGAGATGTTGTTGAGCTCAGTAAACCAGTAATGTAACCACAAGGAAACTTCCTGTGTTCATGTGTTCACAAATGAATTTGGGATGCATGGGTGGACTCATCTTTATTCATTTTCTTCTTAACAGGTCTTCCAAAGTGGATTTGAAAGATGTTCTATTTTAGATTTTTCTAAAGCCATGTTTCTGATGGAACAGTTTGAAAGGGTAAGCCAAATTTTTATAACCTTTTTGAAGTTGTCATGAATTTCTGTCTTGAAGTAACGAAATGTATGTGAAGAATTGTTGCACATATCATTTCTGAAAACACCGCTGCCATCAATAAAGTCATAAAGGCTGTGTCATATTAATTTAATCTGAGTTTGCCTTGTTTTGATGTCATCATTTGTGTCTGGATTAATAGTGTTTTGGGCAGACATCTTAGCATTTTTGAACCTCAGAATAAACATATAGCTGTAGTTCACTGAACCGCCAAACTTCCCTCAGTGATAGCTGAAAGGCTTACTGGGAAGTAATGTGTGAACACCTAGAATTCTTTGGCTCTATTCATTTAAACACTTTAAAATGTTTTCAGAACTTTGTGCATATTTGTTGCATTCTGCCTTACACTGTTCTATAAAATGTGTCAATGTTATTCCATATTGCAAATGGAGAGGGAAGCAGAAAGAGAATGAGAGAGATAGAACTACTTACCTAGGTCCATTCAATGAATTTAAGGCTGCAATGGAAGTTGAACTGGGGATTTTAGATTCTTATCTTACATGCTATCTTTTTATAAAGGCAATAAAGTATTTATATGTGTATTTTGAACATTTGGCATAGTGATTATAGTCTATGTATTCTAAAGTTATCTTAACACTGATCTTCAAGTTGGCTTCTGATATGGTTGGATAGAGGACATTGTTTCATGGTGGTAGTGGGGCTTATATGAGGAACTGCTATGGAGGAAATGTGATATGAGGGAGGAAGAATAAAGGATGATTTGTTGAAGAAGGGAGTATGGATGCGGTGGGAGTTTAAATTTGTGAGCGTTTTTCTATTCACTGTTATCATCATTATTGATTTATTTTGTACCGTACATTTTCCCTAAACCCAGGACTCAAGGCAGGATTCAAGCACAATGGAATTACACTAATAAAACAATGGAGTTAAACTGAAAACACTGCAAAAGTTTAGAACATACAATTAAAATGTTAAAAAACAGTTTTCAAAAATGGGTACTGGTATCTTACACAGAAATCTGAAGCAATGATAATTATTTACTTTATTCCTACTAAAATTTATAGGTTGTTTTTTGATTCAGTGTGTCAGTGAGAAAGAATGTGGCAGTATATTCCATTCTATCTGTACTATAGTTTCCAGGTTCATGTTTGGATGTTGGGGGAGACTTCTGAAAGATGAAAATATTGAAACCTTGACTTTATGGAAATTCTGACATCCTGTACTTTCCATGCTGCAGATGAAAGGAAATTATACTCTATTATTGATTTTCTCTTTCCCCAGCAATTTCTTCCAAGCCTCCTGGAGTATGTTGAGCCCTGCATCTATGGCGGTGATGCTCTGGTTCAGGAAGAAGCTTTGGCACTTTTGGCTAAGCTCATCCTAGAGAAAGCAGAACCTCCCTCGGTTGGTTCAATGGCATTTGAGAAGTACCCCCTTGTTTTTATGGAATCAGCTGATGGGTATGTGTTTCAGATGCCATTTGCTGTCTCATTGCTGAAGCAAGCTTTTTTTGGTGTGGATAGTGATTTTTTTTAAAGGCTCAATAAATCCTATTTAATTCCATGGGTTTAAGGCTTATTTAGCCATTACATGTATACTATATCATAAGAACAAAGAGGAACGTAATTTGAACATTGCAACAGGTGTCTGTTTTCAAATCCTGACTGTACTCAAATCACAGTTGTCCAGAACCCAGCTTTCAAGTAGAAACCTGTTGCAAGAATAAGCTTTGCAGTGGCAGAGTAGGTTATAATACTGTAATTTAGCTATTTAAAGATTAAAACTTAATTCGGTGATAATACATTAATCTTTAATGTTGGACCAGTTGGTCCAGTGTTGCAATAAAAACATGTGAGCAATTTATTTATTATAATAATAATAATATTATTTATTTGTATCCCGCCTCTCCACATGGATCGAGGCGGCGAACAACATGAAATACGTTATACATTAAAATACATTAAAAGACATTAAAAACATACCCAATCCACCCAACCCACCTAAACCAACCCATTAAAATACACAGCAATCAACAATCCATCAATTACTATTAGCAAGGCAATAGATGGGAGGCGATGGAAATGCTAGTCTGGGAAGGCCTGTCGGAAGAGATCAGTCTTGACTGCTCTTTTAAAGCTGTCAGGACTGCTAATATGCTGGGTCTCCTCCGGCAGGCCATTCCATAGCTTGGGAGCGATAGAAGAAAAGGTCCTCTGGGTAACCACAGCCAACCTAGTTCTGACTGGCTGCAGTAAGTTCTTCCCAGAGGACCTTAATGTGCGGTCCGGATTATATGGGAGAAGGCGATCCCGCAGGTACGCTGGCCCCAAGCCATAAAGGGCTTTAAAGGTAATAACCAACACCTTGTACTGTGCCCAGAAACTAATAGGCAACCATTGTAACGACTTCAGAATTGGTGTTATGTGGTCAGTTTTAGGTCTACCAGTGACCAACCTGGCTGCCATATTCTGAACTAATTGAAGTTTCCGGACTAAGCACATGGGTAGCCCTATGTAGAACGCATTGCAGAAGTCAAGCCGTGAAGTTACCAGCGCATGCACCACTGTTTTTAGGTGTTTATGTTATTTCTCAGCTTTGATTAATGAGAAGTGGTTCAGCTACCTTCTTTTGCGATAGTGGATACTTGGGGTCTGTGGTCCCCTGGGAGTCCACAGTGTCTTCACAGAGGAGTCCATGAAGGCTTAAAGAAATGTTATGAGCTTTTACAGTTAAAATAGAAAGAAAGGAAGAAAGGAATGAAAACAGATGTTCATACATTCTCAAAAGGAAGGAGTCTTTTGCTGGTGATGGACTTCATTTGTACAAAGTTTCATTACAATATCTCAAACCACCCCAAAGTTCTGAAACTGTTTGATGGCAGAAAAATGTACCCTGCATTTGCTACGTCTGCATGCAGTTAAGAACATACAAGTGAATGATGCTGAGTGGGAGAGTGAAAGCACCTGACATTTCTTGCTGCCATACACGCAGTCAGAAACTGTCTTGGTGGTCTGTGGTGATAATAGATATTTAAAGATCCATGTAAAGAAAATGTTAAGAACCACTGCTTTATGAATTGAATTCAACTATCTGCTTATTATTGATTGATGGAGTTCTGATGGGTTTTGGTGAGGTAAGGCATAGCCCAGAGGTTACTTACTCCAGAATAACATCCTCACCTTCAGTAGGAGAAGTAATGATGTGAGCTGCCTCTGTCAAAGCTCTGTTTGAGTGCTGGTGACATCTCCATAGT
This sequence comes from Ctenosaura bakeri, assembly GCA_948474755.1. NCBI lineage: Eukaryota > Metazoa > Chordata > Lepidosauria > Squamata > Iguanidae > Ctenosaura > Ctenosaura bakeri. The sequence goes on from CAOLHI010001548.1 coordinate 330,213, forward strand.
GAATGGAGAACTACGAAAGCTCTTCTCTTCATTTGAACACCAAAAGAAGGAAATCATTAATGGAAAAATGTAAAGCATCTGAACCTAGAGGTAGCAAAACAAAAATGTCAGGATCCTCCTTTGAAAAAATTTTATGTTGGAAAATTATGGAGAGAATCTTTCATAAGGGAGAGATAAACAGTATGTAGTAGACAGTAGTGACAAGTATTATCCTAATTATTAAAATTTAGACCCTTTGAAATGATGTAGGAGAAAAACACATGTAATTTTATGTATTCTGTTTAAGATCAAGAAGACAGTTGAGAAGGAAAAAGACAGAAGAAAAAGAAGAAAAAGTGGTGTTGGATTATATTCTGTCATGCATTCAAATACCAGAAAACAAAAATACGGCTAATCTTTCACTCTCTTGGGCAGCTCTTGTTGTACTTCCTCATATAAGGTAAATGTTTGTCTTAATAAAAAAAAAATGTACATAGCAGTATTGATCTCTAGGGTACAAAGGCAGTAAGTACTGTTATTCATGTGTTTCCTAGAACATACCAAGCTAGTGCCAGATCTGGTTATTTTTACTATAGTTAATGGACTGGCCTTTAAGGATATATACATTGATCTCTGTTCCCTTAGAAAACTATAAGAACACTTCTGTGTCTTCCACCAAATGTCAGGATATATTGTCGTCTTTGTGACTTAAAACTGTGTTGTGAAAGGAAGTAGTTGCAGAGGTGTTTACAGTCCAAGATGCTTTGCTGGGCTATGTACCTATGCCAAAGAAAACAAAAATAACTTATCCAGTATCCTGTGCAGTATTGCCAAAGATCCTGGGACATATGTCTTTGATCACACATGGTTTAATTAATACTTACATACATATATGTCATAAATGACAGCAATACTAAATTTAATGGCAGTAACATTTGGGTTAAATATACCATCAGCTGAATTTTTAAAACTTTGATAAATAATTGGAAAAATTATTTTTAATCAGTTCTCCCCCTTGAAATTTCTTCTTCCTTCACATTTGATGTAGCTTGTCTTTTTAAGGTCCGTTAGCTTTTCAGGACACTTAATTAGAAGCTATTTCTGTTGCCACAACAATCTTGTCTTTGGATTATGTGATTCCAAAGTAGTATAGCTGTCTTCCTGATGGGTGGACAAGAAGGTACCCAAATCATTTGGTGTGTGCAGGACGAAGATGTCTGTCATAAGGAAGTGCCAGTTACAAGGCAAACCATTTTCTTCTCCTGGATTCAAACTTGGAACTCTCTGTCCTGATAAATTTATTTTGCTCATTTTTTCGTGATTCTTGTCATAGCATGAAAACTTTTCCATTTTAACAGAAAGAACCTTGGCCTTTAAAACCTTACATTGTTCTTCTGGACTTATTTTTTTAGTGCTATTTTACTGCTATTCCTCTCATCATGTTTTCATCTGCTTCCTGTTTAATTTCATTTTTTAAAATAACAGTATTTTGTATAACAGTGTTTTACAGAAGTTTCATGTGATCCGCTTTTTTATAAAGAAAAATGAGGGGGGAATTATTTTAAGTACAGAAATACTGATTCTTAAAACCAGTTCGTGACTAGGTTTGAGCTTCCTCTCAAGTCAAAATAGACATGAGTTGTGAAAAGGCAGATCACCAAATGTCTTCCTGCCTTCTGTGTATCCCTGTGCTCCTCTTAAAATCAGCTCTTAGTTATATGGCTTTGATTTTATCCACTTAAATTAGCCTAGTTCAGTTTATTGAAGGATAATGTAATGGGAAAATGCCATTTACAGGGTAATCCTATATTCTTTTCTTCAGAGAGATCTCACTGAATTCAGTGAGCCTTAAAGCCAGATAAGTGGATACAAATTTGGGAACCTTAGACTGCAATACAAATCCCGTTTACTGAAGAGTAAATTCAACAGTAGTGAAACAGTAGTGAAACATATGAATAAAGATACAAGTTAATTGACAGCTAAGAATACTTAATGTACCTGAAATCTTGAACTGCCGCAACAAGTTAAATTTGTATTTCAATATTTTAACAGACCTCTTGTCAAAGAAAAAGTCATACCAGCAGTTAAAAGCTTTGTTGAATATCTCTTTACTGTTCTGGATAAAGGACAACTCTGCAAAGGTTAGTTCCTTACAGTAATCTGTCATTCCTCTAAAATTGTGGGTGAAATACAAAAAAGAAAAAGAAATTAAAAAAAATAGTATGTTGGAGATAAGAGTATTCTCAGATTTTCTTGACCTCTCACAGGGTGAGAGTACTAAGAACAGTTGGTTTTCTGTTTTTGTTTTTGTTTTTTTTGTTTTGCTTGTTTGTTTGTTTTGTATCACAGTTCTCATAATCCTCCAGCTAGCATGATAAGCCAGCGTGACTGGGAGAGTCTGGAAGCATTAGCCCAAAAGTATGAAGCTCTGAGTAGATGTGTCTTGTTTCTTGGTCAAAATGAACTGATGGAGAAGAAGAATTAATGAATTTTCCACTGGACAACTGTTTGTAAAACCTCAGGCTACTATGAAGGAATTAAAAAGAACAAATGAGATTCCAGTTCAGTTCTGACCTTTGATGCCATGTGAAAAATTGAATAGGTAGCTAAGCTGGAGTTGGCCTTTTGCCTTGGAAGCATTGGCTGGCTCCCAGCATGTGCTAGTATAGGAGTTATCGGTTACAGATGTTGTGAAATTGTAAACATTGGGGGGTGGCTCCGATCTTTAAAAGATGCAAGCAATTGCTGCAGTGTTTACCAGTAGCACTGACACTTCATGAACAAAACATTCTCTGCCTTCCTGAGTTCTGTTCAGATTATGCCTTGATTAGAATAGTGACTAAGCAATCAAGAAGATATTTAGAGGTTGCAAAGTCCCCACGGTTTATATGCAAGTGAGTTTTGCTCCTAACAACCTGATTTAGAGGAAAGCTATGGCAGCTTTCTTGCTTTGTTTAATGCCAGCCCCTTATTCAGTAAGCCTTCTTGGACAAAATGGACTTTGCTGAGACACAGTGTGTGAAATTTGGTTCAAAAGTAAAAAAGCAGCTACCCTCCTTAACCATTTGGCAGTAAGGAACCAGAAGCTCAGCCCTGGTTAAAGCTTGGGAAAATAAAGCATACCAAGAGGACTTTAAAGGGAGGATCAGTTGGATTCCCAGTGCCGTAATCTGGATCCATAGTAGGGAAAGCCCTGTCCTGTGTCCCAGCCAGATGAGTTTCTAAGAAAAGCAGAGGTTGAGTAGCTTACGTAGTATACAGACAAACCCCCTTGTGCTGTTCACAGTTTCTCTTCTGAAATGCAAAAGATTTTCCTTGATTTTTATTGTACCATAGCATTGAGTTTCTGTAGGGCCATATGACTAAAATGCATATATTGAATACCAAGAACAGAAAGATCAAATGTATGCATCGTCTTCGTCATTGATGACTACAAAGATAATGTGCATTCACATATAAAAATTAATGCAAGATCAAGTGAAAACAACATATTCATAGAGTGATAGAGCTGTTCATCTAAAGTGTAACAGGGGCCATAAATAACATTATTTACCAATTACTTTTTCCCCATAACTTACATTACTTGTCAAGCTGAATGTTCCAACACACCAGTAAATATATGTTCAGCTCTTTATATGAACAAATTTATTTCAGATAGTGCTGTTTATGTTTTGTGAGATATCACAGTGACTCTACCTTTTATTTTTATAATCTGTTTTAAGTCTGAGGTAGCAAAGCACTTCTTAAAGAGGAATTCACAAGATATATATTAATATGCAGTTTATTCTGCTTCATTTTTTTCAGGAAGCTTATTTGTGGCCTGCCAGGCTGTGAGCACACTGCTCAGTTTAGCAGAATCTTTGGAAATTCTGGATCTGTTACCAGTGGAGCGTGTAAAGACTCTGTTGATGTATGTAAAGGGAGGTTTTGTATATGATATATGACATACTAAATTCATGTGAAGTTTGCTCTTTTCCTGCTGTGTTATTCCAAACAGGAATTTGTGTTTTCTGGGAGAAGACATGCATTGCCCAGTTGTAATGATTGGATGGATGTTTATAACTCTGTCTCTAGACTGTTTCTCCATCAGGGTTTCCTGAAACCCTAAGCTTCTATGAAAGGTGGCTAGGAGATGTCTCTGAGACTATGATTAGGAGGAAAAAAACGTGTTTGTTTTTTTTACAGCTGTAGATACAACAGTTTTATGCAGGGGTTCCCTGAGATCTGAAAATTGTTTTAAGGGTTCCTCCAGAGCAAAAAGGTAAAGAAAGATTGCCCTAGATGAACAGATTGCTTTGGAAAAGGAAACATAATTCCTTCTTTGTGGTCTCTATGATTCATAAAAATGGGTTAACTGTGCATGTGCAGTTCATTATTCGGAACCTTCTAAATCTGTTACACGAGCTTTCTAGGGGTAGCCCCTCCTGTACTAGTACATATGACCCACCATGTTCCCACTCAAACGCTCAGTTTCTTTTCACCCACCACAACAGCAGCATCAAAGGGAATGATTAGCTGCGCATTTTGGTTTCATTTGGTTTTTGACTAAGATCGCTAACTCTTAACTGATATTATAAATTCAGTGTTCATCACCTATTATCTGTTGGAGGTAGGGAATTTAATTTGTGTTCAGAGTTTCCATCCCTTGAGGGTTATTCTGTTGTGGCTTTGTGCTGTGGATGGGTAATGGGTTGTGAGCTGTGAATTGGGAAGTCCCAATCTGAATCTCAGGTTTTCCATGACCTTTCTGTCTGGGCCTTGGCAGGTTATTTTCTTTCAGCTTACATTCCCCTATTTGCAATGCAGGTGATAATACTGACTTATGTTACAGGATAGTAAGAGGTATACCAGGTAGTACATACAAAGTTCTTTGAACACCAGTGTAAAAATATTAAAAGTTTTACTTGTTTTAAGGCCTTGGGTATTTTTTTGGATTTCAACTCCTAGAATCCCTAAGCCAGCATGTCCTCTAGATTCTGGGACAAGTAGTCCAAAAGGAGTTTTACCAACTTGTGGCTACTTTACATCTTTTTAGCCTTCTGTTTCAGTATACCTTAATGCTCACTTTTTTCCCAGGACGTTTCCTTCAGAGCCATCCGCCCTGCTGTTGGCTGATCTGTACTGTACAAGGTTAGCCTTATGTGGTTATCGTGAGCACCTGTCTAAAGAGAATCTGATGGAATTATTTTTTAAACTGCAAGACAATATTTCAAGCAGTGTATCTAAGGTATGCTTATTTACCAATCATGTATAGTTGAATGTACCACGTTTTCTAATTCACAAATAGTTACTCTTGAAAGTCAACTCCTTAATAAAGAACCTAGTGGTGTTAGCCAGAGCATTACAGTAAAAATGTAATTAGCATTCCCAGTGGTAAAGTTCATCACATTCAGGATATGTGTGCTTGCATGTCAACTAACATTGCATACTTAATATTCTGCATTATGCCCTCTAGCAGTATATGTCTGACAAATGAGCATGATTTTAAGGCAAAGACAGAACAGGCATAAATCAGATATGAAGACCAAAAATGTTATGAATGCTGTTGGTGAGCATTTTAAGTTCTGTAGTCACAAAATTACACACTGCATGGTAGCTGTACTGGAGAGACTCACTTCAGGGAGAACATGAGCAGAAGAACTTATTAAAATTTGATGATGTCACTCTTGCTTTGTATAGAGTTTAAACTACAGAAATGCATAATTTGTAGTTATACTTCAGTTTTTTCATGCTGTATATAATACCACTTATATACTGTGGTGTCTCTGAATGAAACTGGAACATTCACTTTCCACTTCCCTGTAATTGACTACAACCTTGTGTCTATCTGTTACTGCATTGGAGGAAATAAGTTTTATTGTCAGAAGCTCATGCAGAAAGCATTAATTAAACTATTAGTTTAAGAGATGCTGCTACATTGTTTTCACTGGTTTGCAGTTAAGACTATTGTTGCTGTTCCTTTTAGTCAGTGTTGTTCCTTTTGTTTAGTCAGTGCTGTTCCTTTTGGTCAGATCATTGCATCCTTTTCAGTATGCCATATATTTTATAACATGCACAGAGGTAATGAAATTTCCCCTTTGATAGGTACGGCTGTTGACAATACGGATTTTAAATCATTTTGATGACCTGTTTCCTATGGAGATGGAGGTAAAGTTTCAGGTTGTAATTCAATGAAGCAAACTTGTGTGTGGCGTTCATGTAAAAATAATGCTGCTCAGTTAGTGCTTGGACAGCTAAGATTTTGTGGTAGATAAAACACTGCATGGTTCACAGAATACATAGTGTTATATAACTGTTGTTATGAGATGATTCTTTTTATATACTCTTTGTGAGAGCTTGCTCGAGTTTAAGTAAAAAGTAATTTTATCCAGTTGTGTTTTCTTTTTCCAAAAGGTCATGAATAGCTAGGAATAGCTCACATTTAAATTGGATGTTGTAGATTTTTTTTTTCTTGCTAACTAAAAAAGAGATTTTGTCATTACAGTCTACTTTGGGATTTCTATTTTCTTTGTGTGTTAGTTTTGGTGTATTAGATCCTCAGCTGATCTTAGATGCTATAGGGGAGTAGTTTTCTTAGAGAAAGATATAGATAAAGTAAAAAAAAAAATCTGTATGCAGGTAGCCTTGTTTTAAGAAATGTTATATGTTTTCTCTGATCTACTAAGGATTTAGGAACTGGGGAGCTGCAGTCTGTGTTTGCTATATTGCTTCAAGCTGAACTTGTCCCAGCAAGTGTCAATGATTATCGTGAGAAACTGCTTCACTTAAGGAAGCTAAGGCATGACATTGTGAAATCCCTGATCCCCGAGGGACCTTTACAGGAGGTAAAATAACAATTTGTTGAAAGCCGCATCTCAGCTTCTACCTTTTGAAAGAAAAGGTCATATAGGAGTTAGATTTTCCTTTGTGTTTTTTCATAATGGGCTTAAAAACATTGTGGGTGTTACAATAACTGGTTTCTATAAATAGATTAGTCACAATGGCTAAGAACAAGGATGTCCCCGTGTCTTTCAAGGAAATGTGGGGTTCCCGCAATTTGAACTTGTTTGCTGTGAATTGTGTATTTGACCTTTGCATTAAGCAGGATTTAAGTTTATATTAGCAAAATTTATTTCCTTTTGTTGTTTTCCATGCTTTCCATTCCACTAGTAGATGTTCTTTCCATTTAAATCCTAGATATTTCTGGGTCATTAGTAAAATACCTGCTGTCACAAATGGCCGAGGTTTATAGTTGAAGGGAATATTTGCTGTCATAAATGGCTGAAGGTTTGCAGAGGAAGGGCTTATATGTTCTACTGATTGCAGGGCAGGATACAGTACTCCATTAACTCTATTCTCACCTATTCTCACCATCCTTCCATGTGTAGATTGAGTAGATGGAGAAGGAACAGGATCATGTCCTCAGTTTCTGACTTCCACTTGCTAACCTTCCAGGTGTTCTGCAGGAAATGAGGATGGGCTCTTTGTGCATACAGTTACACAGACAATGAGAAACTCTGAAGTAGGCAGAGTTCCAGAAATATGCACTTACGGCCTATTGTCACTGTCTCCCAGAACAGAATTGTCTTTCTTCCCAAGGCTGTTTTCTGGCGACAGGACAGGAGTGGGGAGTGGGAGCCTGGGGCTGCATACAACTTCCCTATTTTTGCAAGGCCCTTCAAAATTGGATAGTGTGGGAGGCAATTTTGGAACATTTTTTCCCCTCTACCCCAGCATTTTATATCGGTGAGAGGCTTTTTTTCCCAACAAGTGACTTTGGGTTACTTTGAGTTACTTCTGGTTGGAAAACAAGGCCTCTCCTGTTCTAGAGTCACCCAAAATGGGTTAATAATGTGTTGAAATGCCCCATAGAAGGCAGTGGGGGTTATTTGATCCTAAAATCCATTTTGGGGGATGCACTGGGTGTATCTCTCCGAAATCCCTTGTCTGGGCCAATATGGTTCCCTTATCAGTTGCCAGCCCAGGCAACAGGGCTTATGATTCTTCTCTAAATCAAGGTGTGAAGGAGCATGTCTTACTTTAGCTAAAAATCCATTAAAGAAGGGAAGACTTTTTTAAAAAAAAGAAAAAGGAAAGTAAGAGATCTCAGCATGGTCTTGAGGCTGGAACAGTGGCCTCTGGAGCTTGGCTACCACTGCTATACCCATCTGGCAAATGCAGAGGTTGGGAGCAGGGAAAGCACAATCCTTCCTTGTATGCAAGTCTGTATGGGGATAGGTAGTTGAAATATGACTACTATGTCTCTATACTTGAAGTGTAGGCAGCCTTTGTGAGGCCAAAAGCCACTTTTCAGATTGGAGAAATGCTTGAGGCCTGCATAACAAGAGGGCATGGCCTAAAGAGAAGGGGCAGAACTTAGTTTTTTCAGATGAAACAAAGTTGAAAGAGTCTGGCGGGTTGTTTTTTTTTTCAATTTATGTTTAAATTTTAACACTAACAAGTAAAATTTCCTGTCCTACTTAATTGATTAATATTTGGATTGATTAATTTTATTATTAACAAAGAAAGTTTTCTCACACTCATTATTAACAAAATCCCACCAGTCATACTTGATGCATACCTACATAAAATTTCTATAAATATATAAAAAAAATACAAACCTACAAGGGTCGTATTGAAGTAATACCTGTCAGATCATAACTCCTTTATTAACAACGTGAGACATATGAAAAAACATTCATGTGTGTAAACTCTTTATCTACAACATGGTTCTATTCAAAATAGTCCATACCAGTGGTGATGCATTTATGCTACCTTTCTAACCATTCATCAAATCCGCTTTGGAAAAAAAACTTTCAGGCACTCTCTGGCCCAGTGTAAAAGAAACCAAGCAAAATCACCCACTTGTCTCCCCAGCAAACATTCAGCACAATCTTCTGGGCTGAGCGATGGCATTTGAATTTCTTTGGTCTAGGGAAGGTGGAATACCTTCACTCCATGGACTAATTCTTGGTCTCTGGGTCATACAGGTATGCCCAGGTCTCATCACCAGTGCAAACATTCCTGAAAAAAGTGTTTCTGTGGGCTTCAGATGCTGCCAACAGTTCCAAACATACATACAGTGTCTTCTCTTTCAAATCAGCTGTTAATTGATAAGAATTCACCAGGCACGTACTTTCCTGTATCCAGGGTTATGGATAATCTGCTTGACAGCCCTATGACCACAGCCAAGTTCCACAATCTCTCACAGTCATACGCCAGCTTGTGTGAATCATGTCATCCACCCTGTTTTGGTTTTCATTGGTGACTGCTGTCAGTGACCTTCTGCCGCATGGTTTTCCTTTAGCACTGATTTTGCCTTCTTTAAATCTTTTCACCCATCTTCACACTTATCAATTGTCACCTCATGATACGTATTTCTGAGCCTTCTGTGGATGTCGGCGCTTGTACATCCTTGTTTGATCAAGAATTCAATGACTGTTTTTCTTTCTGCTTAATATCCATGTTATGCAACACCTAGAAATATAGAAATTATCTCAGTCATGCAATAAGAAGTACTCTGTCTTGTGGTGCAATAGCATCATGTTTGGATTAATAGTTTCAGAGAAGATGGCACACAGGCATTACTTTCAGTATGGCCCTCGTAAATGAAGGAATGAAACTTAATTGTACTTCAATTAACTTTAGCAGGATGTTGACTGTTCTATTTTACTTTTAGTCAATACCATTCTTTTACCTCCTAAACTACAGAGCAACTACTGATTTACTGAAATTTAAATTATTTTAGAAAAAAAAATCTGAGGAGAACTGAAATATGAGAGGCTTAGATATGAAAAGGCTTGGCAGGCCACCTGAAGCCTGCAGGCTTCATTTTGCCCATCTCTACCATGCCCAGAAACGCATGTGGCGTCTGGGTCTCACTTCCTTTGTGGGAGTAGTAACCTTGAATTATATTGTTTTATTCTTCATTCCTGCAGTGGTCATTTGTTTACATGTGTATCATTCACTTGCTTATGATTAGAATGAGAAGAAATGGATGCATTTGGGGAGACCAATAAAGTGATGCAAGCAAGCCTTCTACCAGTTAAATAATCTTATCCTCAGTTCTTCTGATTACACTAGAATTTGAGAAAGAAACATTGGGATTTGGCTTTTATTAAGACATTCCAAGATATTTTGCTGCTTGCAGCAAAGCAGCAGATTATATACCTACATCAAGATACATTGTAGGTAAAACCACCCAAATCATTGTGGCACATGGGACTGGAAATCCTACCAGCATCTCTCCCTCACCACTGTAAAAGTAGAATAGCAAAATAAGTAACCATTTGCTGCCCTTTCACGAGACTCTACTGTCAGAGGCGGACACCTCACTTTGACTGGTCTTATTATTTATTAAAATATTTATTTTGTTCTTGTGTATTTTCAAATTGTTTCCAACTTATGGCAACCCTAAGACAAACCTATCATGGGGTTTTCTTGTCGTAATTAGTTCAGAGGGGGTTTGCCTTTGCCTTCCTCTGAGGTAAGAGAATGTGACTTGCCTAGATTCACTCATTGGGTTTCCATAGCCAAGCAGCCATTTGAACTCTGGTCTCCAAAGTCATAGTCCAATGCTCAGACCTCTACACAATGCTGGTTCTAAATATTTATATCCTATCCTGTAACCTGAAATGCTAGAACTAAAGGGGATCGGTGAAATTAATAGACTAGAAGTATTTAAGGGAAGTGTTAGTGGGAATAAGTAAGACTTATCGGACATTATAAATATTAATTATAGTTTAAAGATCAAAGCAAATATCTTGGAATGTTGTTTTAGGTTCCTCTTCGGTATTTACTGGGAATGCTTTATATTAACTTCAGCCCATTGTGGGTTCCTGTGATTGAACTCATAACGTAAGTATTATTTTTTTTCCCAGGAAGTAAGTATATTTACAAATATAAGCACAGACCAAAAATGCAACAATATATTTGAGAATGCTACATGTTTTTGGAAAGCTTGGGGTTGCATTTTGTTTAAATCTATGTTTTATTCTGTATTGTAAGATGACTCGCATTTTGGGAGAAAGACAAGATTAAAATAAAGCAAATAAATTTGGGAAATCAGCATAAGGTATTTGTGAAGTAGATAGCAGCATAAAGGTATTATGCACAAGCTGATGAGTGTTAGCACCAGATGTTATGCAATCCCTTGATCAAATTCTGTTAGCACATGGGGTTGCACAACCTCTGGCACAAGTTCTTCCACAACATCTCAAGGCACATTCTTGTCTTAACTCTGTGTTATGTGTAATTCACAGTATTTCTAGGAGAAAAATAGTGATAATCACAGTCTTTAGGTCTAATCTGAGAAGGAGAGTTTTTCCCTTCCTTTCATCTCCATGTCGGAGGATAGGGAAAGAATCAGTTCCTGCTGAATCTCTCCCTGTTAACACAGCCATTAAAGACAATTAACCAGTGGAGCTGCATCCAAAAGAAACACTTTGGGTCCCATAGGGGGGGAAAATTAAGTAATTAATCAATAAAATAATCATCAGCAAAGAGACAGTAGTCACAGTTGATGTTTCTTCCCTCAGCCTTTCATTATTTGATTCATTTCATGACTGAAATAAGTGTTCTATGAATGTTTTGATGGCATGTTCTTCAGATTGGATCATGGGGACAGTTGGAGTGCTGCTTAGCTCTGACCTTGATATCTATCTTTAATGGAATGAACAGGAGCAGCCCAGATGTATTTTTGAGATTTAGTCTTCTCCAGAGTTCTTGTGGATCCTCAACATGACAGCAAGGAAACACTAGAAATGAATATTGGAAAGTTATTAATGTGTAATATTGTTTGTGAGCTAAACTTGGACATGTTATCTGATAGCAAATTGGCTGTTGATAGCTAACTAATCACCTAGCTTTCCAAAAGACATTTTCCTTCATTTTATTTTGTTTTAGTTCTCATGCAAATGAAATGGAGAACAAGCAGTTTTGGAAAGTCTATTATGAACACTTGGAAAAAGCTGTGTCCTGTGCTGGTAAGACATTCCATATAGAGATTTAACCTTACTAAGATCAAAGCTGCTCATTATTTAGGTGAAGGGGTTTTGAACTTTGTACTATTCAAGAGGTTTCTCCTCTCTCTTTCCATGGTGCAGTCTCCTAGAGCAATGTCTGGCTGAGGAGGGGCTCTAGGTTAAGAGTTGGTAGAGATACATCATTAACTACATTGTAGTCAGAACAATAAATATCATGTTCTGTCTACAATTCATTAATGATCAAAAGCTACTGGAGACATTCATAATTTTTAAAATAAAAAACGTACTTTTATTGCTTTTACTGTAGAAAAGGAGTTACATAATGAGCTTGAAGAAGAGCAGGAAGACATTATAGATGTTGAAAAAAAGGAAGACCTCAAAGGACACATCAGAACTTTGTATTTTAAACGGCTCAAATTGCAGAAATGCTACAATGAGAGGACGGATCATGCAAATTTTAGATTTCTCCTTTGGAAGGCAATGTCAAAATTTCCAGACAGGGTGGAGCCCAGATCAAGAGAACTTTCTCCTCTTCTCCTAAGATTTATTAAGTAAGTGAGAATTTTAACTTGCAGTAAGAAAGAAGTAGAAGTGTAACTCATTAGTACTTGTACTGACAAGATTTGACATTGGCTATATGCTATTATACATAATACCTTTTAAAAACAGTTTGAGTTGTTGAGAAGTACCATAGCTCAGTGGCAGAGCTCCTGCTTTGTATGAAGAATACCCCATATTCAGTTCCTGGTGTCTCTAGGTGGAGCTGGAAAACACCCTCCATGAAACCCAGAAGAGCTGCTTCTGGGGCTGACAGCACTGAATTTTATGTACCAAAGGTTTGACTCAGTGTATGGTAGCTTCCTATTTTCATATGCTCAAGGTTTATTCTCTGTTTATGCACATGTATACATGCACTAAGATCCGGTATAGTGTGCTGGTTTGAGTGTTGGACTGGGACCCTGGATGACCAGAGTTCAAATTACTGCTCAGGTATAGAAACCCACTGTGTGAATCTGAATATATCTTGTTAGGAAAACCAAATGATAGGGTCACCATAAGATGGAGTCAGCTTGAAGGCACATAACAATAGTACAACCTTAAACTAAAATGTAAAATTTAGAAAGCTGAGAACCTAGTTCTCAAAACTAGGACAGAAATTACTTTGTCCCTAGTCATCAGCAGTTCATGATTGCTATGTGATAGGAGTTACAAGAAAAAATGGATGTGGTAGGTTGTTCTACATGTAAAGGAGCATTATGAGGGAAGTTGTACAGGAAGATATGGGATGACAGTAAAAAGAAAGGTTTCTAAAACTTACTTGGATCGATGAGAGAGGCAATAAAAGGAGTTAAAATCCAGGATTTTATATAAGGAGTAGGAGCTTGGGACTAATTTATACAATAAGAAACTAGTTTAAAGAGCAAAGCAATTGGCAAGGTAAAGTAGGTATAATAACATGAAGTCATTTTGCTGAGGCATTTGCTTGGACTGGAAAAGGAAAAGTGATAGTTCATCTTTTTTTTCTTTTTTTTTTAATTTTTACAGCAATGAATATTATCCTGCAGATTCACTAGTAGCTCCAGTGCAAGATCTTAGGAAGAAAAGCAGTGATGATAATATGAAAGAGGATCTTACTGAGGATGCACATCTGTCTGTGAAAGAGGATGAGAAAGATGCCAGTGAAAGAGAGAAACAGGTTTCTGACAGACCAGAGATTGAAGAGATGCCAATAAAGAGGACAAGGAGAGCTGCAGCAAAGTATGTGTGGAGATAATCTCTTTGAATGTAACCTTGACCTGTAGTTCTTATTCGCCCATCATGTCTTAGATTTTTTAGTGTCTGTTTCACCCCTCATGTCTCTCAGAAAACAAAGCAACAATGTCATCAGTACAAGTGGTTGTAAATCAACTATGGTTAGTGGAAACAAGCCAACAGCATAAAGTATTGTTTGAAGTTGGATATTTGCGCTAACCTCAGTTAATGTTGACCACAGTTTGTCCCAGTTTTGATAATATTGTATAATATCTAATGGATCTGAATGCTTCTAAATTCCTCCTTTCAGCCACAGTGGAACCAAAAGGAGGAGCTTAAGCTTTAATAAGGATAAGCTGAGTCAGATAGCAAATGATGAGAAGCTGGGTATTGAAGTAGGTTATGTCTTCTGTCACTGAGATGACTATTTACAGCAGTGGTTCTCAACCTTCCTAATGCCATGACCCCTTAATACAGTTCCTCATGTTGTGGTGACCCCCAACCATAAAATCATTTTCGTTATTATTTATTTATTTATTTATTATTTAGTTAGTTAGTTAGTTATTTCCAACATCAAATAGATTGGAAACACTGCCCTAAATCACTGCTCTGGATAGACTTCTAATACCTAAAAACTGGTAACCCTCCCCGCTTTTTTTAAGCACAGAAGGCGTCCATCAATGCCAGAATTAAGGCAGTAGTTCTAATTCTGAATGTTGGGTTTCCACAGTTCAAAAAGCCAGTCACTCCAAAAGGCAACGCCGAAACAGCCCACATTTTACACGAGGCGCAGGGAGGAAAGGACAGGGAGAGAGGAAAGATGGCGGCAGCATAAGCAGACATGTTTTGTTTCACTCCCTCCCTTCCTCCCTCCCTTAAAGGGAGTGTGGACGCTGAACATACAAAAAGCGAGGAATGCAAGACAGGGCAAAGAACACAACACGTGCATGTGGCAAGCGCCAAGGGTCCACGCACAACAAAAGCGAGAGGAGAAAGTCATCCTGGCTATTTCTGCACTAGACTGTTATAGCGCTATTATTCCACTTTCACCATCCTATGGAATCCTGGGGTTTGCAGTTTGAACCCCAGCGCAGGGTTCTCAGAAGTACTGCTCCCACTGGCTGCGAGGCCACCTTCTTTTAAAAGGGGGAGGCAGGATTGAGGAGCGGCGACCCCTGTGAAATGGTCGACCCCCAAAGGGGTCCCGACCCCCAAGTTGAGAACCACTGATTTACAGTTTCTCATTTCATCCAGTCTAGCTCAAGGTGAATTGCCCTGTGATGCAGTTAGTCCAGCAAATCCTATTTGAATTAACTTAGAACCTTTTGTACATAAAAAAAGAACTTCAATAAATTTACATCTATTTTAGCTTTCCCAAAACTTGCATTCTGTTTTGTGTTGCTTACTTTTTTTTCCTTTTTGTTTTTCAGACAGCTCATTGTACACTTGCAAGTATTTGCCCGGTTTTCAAATCCACGTGCATTGTATTTAGAACCACAGTTGAAGGAAATATACACTCAGGTGAAATTTCTAAGCATGTTAAAGGTTTAATTTAGTATGTTAATATAATGACTGCCTTGCAAGGACTTTGAAAATGACTTGCTAAAGCTCTTGGTGTTTGTATCCTCAGTATGTCTATGAATGTAAAGAATATAGGTTGTATTTTGAAGGAGTTAGCCAATGTAATGTTGTAGTAGTATAGACTGATTAACCTGCACCACTCTCTCGTTCTGTCTCTCTAAGACAGAGGCTATGTTGGCAGGGAATGGTATATAATTAAGAAGAAATCGCTGCAGACAGTTTGTTTCTATCTGTTCTATGTTCCTTTTGGGATAGGCCAACCAAAGAGACAAAAAATGTTTGGGTTGGTGGGGAGGGGTTAGAATTTTTTTTCATCATTGACAGTGAAGTTATAACCTATGTGAGGTAGATTTGTTTTGGAGTATAGTAACTGAGAAGGAAAAGAATGTTTCTTAGAGGTTCCTTTGTTTGAAGAAGGGAATATGCAAGTGTGTGTATGTATATATATATGTGTGTGTGTGTGTATCACAATGGAAAGAAGAGCTCGCTGTTGTAAATCCTTTTAATGTCTATAGTAGTTAGGTGTTTTGCTGTAGAGTTGGGAATTAATATTCAACTACAGCTCCCAGCATACATCATCACAAGCTATTCTGGCCTGGGCTGGTAGGAATTATAGTTGAACAACATTGAGGGCTGCATGACCCTCCCCACCCATTCTGTGGATTCTCTTCAAAAACACTAGTTGTACTGAAAAATGATTTATGTTGTTAATACAAGACAAATGGATATATTTGTGTTCTCTTATGGCTTCTGTTTCTTATAAAACATTCCTCAGCTGCTGAGCCACCAAGACCAAAATGTACAAAAAGTAGCACTTGACTGTATCATGACTTACAAGCACCCACACTTATTGCCATACAGGTAAGAAATAACTCATGGTTTGGCTATTGGTTTGCACTAGTCATTATATGGGAGAACTTTTGCATGGGTGGAACAAGTAAAGGTGCATGAGTGTACACTTGTGTGATGTTCAAGGTTCACTTTCTCTTTGTCTAAACTTAGTTTGCTTATATCTGATTTTTTTTTCTTTCCCATATATAGAGAGAACTTGCAACGGCTTCTGGAAGACAAGACCTTTAAGGAAGAAATAGTTCATTTTAGCATTTCAGAGGAAAGCACCATAGTAAAAACAATGCACCGTCCAGAACTTGTACATGTATTAATGAGGTGAGGAAATAGATCTTCAAGGATGAAATACCAAAATTCATGTTTGCTTCTATTTTGGGTGCACAGTTATGCCTGTGTTTTATGGTAATTTGGATACATTTACTAAGTCTGTGCAGTTTATTCTTAATATAAGAATAAGGCAGAGCCAATAGACTAAGGTCCCTTTCTCTGTAGCTTCTGAAAAGTTAATGTAGTCATTTTTCTATTGGTTTTGGAAGGATTCTGTATGGACGGATGAGAAACAAAACTGGAAGCAAAACACAAGGAAAATCTGCTGCAGGGACCCGTATGGCCATTGTTTTGAGGTTTCTTGCTGGTTCACTTCCTGAAGAGATTAGAATATTCCTGGATCTTCTTTTTGAGCCTGTGAAGCACTTCAGTAAAGGTACACTTTGTATAAGAGTGAACTTGGCTTTGGGTAGAAGGTATTGAGTAGATTGAAGCAAACAGGCCCACCACAAGATGGAGGAATTAAACTGAACTGTTTTTAATAGGTTTTTAAATCATTTTTATTGCATTTTATTCTTTTAACTGTAAGTTTGAATTGTTTTCATACTATGACCATTGTTCTAATACTATGAACAGTTGTTGTGATGTCCATTTTTTGTATGTTTTTAGCTGTATTGTTCTATCTGAGCGAGTGGAGAAGGAACCATCCATGTGTGCATTGAGGCAGGGAATTGTGTGTCTTAAGAACATATTTCCTGTTGGATCCCTGGATCCTCCTCATGTCTTTTGCTTAATCTTGCCCAGGAAAGGCAGTATACTGTACTCCCCCTTCTCTTGGCAAATTTTCTTCATCTTTTTCTTCTTTTCTTTCTTCTGTTCCTAACCTCCCTCTGGGAAAAAAAAAATTCATTTGGTTAACTCTCTCAAGTAGTGCTAGTTCCTATATCTTAGACCCCTCTTTCTTTCTTCTCTTCCCCCTTCACATCCTCCTTTTTATTGCTGTGCATAATTTTTAGGTGGGTGTGAGGATGGGGAAAGTTAAAACTAAACCATGAGGTAACTCTGTTCATTCTAGCCAAGGAAAAGGAGCTATCTGGACCCACCCTAGGGTGGCAAGGCCATTTTAATTTTTTCTCTTCTCTAGAGATTCTCTTTTTTGTTTTTTCTCAGCTTGGGAATGAATTGAAGAGAAGCCAGAGATCCAACAGGATATTCTAAAGGTACACAATTGCTTATCCCACCTTCATGGTGACAGGAGGTAACTCATACATGGATAGTTTCTTCTCCTTGACTAGAATGGGTCTTCACAGTAACTTCTCCGTTAAGCTGCCTTGAGTCTGGGAGGATTGATTATAGTAGCCACAGAGTAAGAACCAATTGAAAAACTGAGGCTGATGATGATGGTGGGATAGAGTGGCTTGTTTGAGTTCCTTTTACTTATAGTTTTCTGGAGTATAATGCTGGTTAGCTGAAACTCGCTACAAGATGATATACAGCAGTAATTTGTTCTAGAGCCAGCATATGTCCCTGAGTACCATGACAATGAAGGAAAGTTGACAAATTTGGAACAAGATTTTTTTTTGGGGGGGGGAGGTGTTAAGCAATTGTTTTCTCACTTTAGACTGTGCTAGTATATTTTGATCTGTATCTCAGTTCGTATCTATACTTGCGCTTTTGACCATTTGGAACTACGTCATACTGAAATGGACCAGTGTTTCCTCTACCTCACTGGTTCATTTGATTTCCTAGCTCTGCTAAATGAAACAAACTGAATATGACAGGAACTGAAAATGCAACTTTTAGATGACTGAGCTATGTCTCTGTATCCCTCCATAATAATGGGGAACAGTTCCTTATTTGTAGGCCCTTGAAAATATAAAAGCCTTTCCCTGTGTTTCACCTTACATTGCAATCCGATGCGTGTTTGCTTGGATATAAGATGACTATTTTTACTGAGATTTTCTCACCTGGAAAATGCATGAATTTACAGGCTTAATTCTGTTTCCTCCTGAGCAAATGCTTTGAATTCTAAACCTTATATTGTTTTTATTGCTTTCCTTGTATCTTTTTATAACTTCCTTAAACTTTTGTTCCTGAAATTATATTTTAGACTTCAGCTGCAATACTAATTTGCCAATTTGGCAGCCTTAGGATATTTTTTTTCCTTCTACCTGCTCAGTACTGAAGAACATTTTTACTCTTAGTAGAGCCATAACCAAGAAATAATACCAATGTTTGTATCCACCCCCTGCCAACTTTTTATTTTCTTCTGGAAGGACATTGTCACTCTGCTGTGGTCCAAGCGATGGAGGAACTGGACTTATCTCAAGTCCTGCCCCTTGGTCGCCAACATAGCCTTTTCAACAGCTTGGAGGTAGTGCTGAAAAACATGGGGCATCTCATCAGCCAATACCTGCCTGAGATTTTGCAGATTTTACTTTGCATGACAGCAACAGTGTCCCACATTCTTCAGCAAAGAGAAAAGGTGAGTGGTGGTTCTGCCCTTGTTTGTGCATCCCCCCCGTTCCCTACTCTGTGACTTAACTAAGAATTTGGGGGGGAATGTCAAATGACCCTTGAAGCAGCCTTCAAATAATCTCTTCTTATGACCTAAGAAAGAAAGTCTTCAGGTGTTACTGATTAAATAGAAATAGAATACTGGTTTGCTTTCTGTCTGATCTACTTTGAATGAATATAAGGATGAATGTGTGTCTAAATTTATATATTTATTTAATATCCCATCTTTCTCCCGATGTGGGGACTAAGGCAGTATATAAATATATTATTGTTTAGTATTTGTTACTTCAGATTTGCTATCTTACACAAGTTTTACTTTTAGAGGCAAATGCCTTTAATTTAAAAATGTATTTTTACAATAAGGTTACAAATATTATACACTCCACTTCAAGATCTGGACTTAAAAGACAAAGTTTGCAGTCTGCACAGAATTTATTTTTGTAAGTTTACTGTGTTCCTTTTCAAACTGGGCAAACAGGAAAAGTTTCTTGCTTTGGTAAAATGTTTTAATTTATCCACTGCTTTATCAACAAACTTTCAAATAATTTCAGGAGACTTCGTTGTTGTAATTACTGTACAGCTCTTCACCTGCACATAATACTTTCACAACCGCTGTCTTAATTACCATTTATGAGTTTGGCATTTACATAGTAGACCTTTGTCCTGTATTACCCTGCTAAAATCTTCTCCTAAGAGAGTTTCTCATGTTGAGGTTATTGTACTGTTTTCATACCATACAACAGTACACCACCAAGCAAGCCTAATGGCCTGGTCTAAATTACATTTTTATCCTGTCCTTCAGCCAAGGAGCTCAGAATGCCATACAATTTTTCCCCTTCTGCTTTATTCTGATAGTGATGCTTTTATGTAGGTTGAGCTGAGACAGTGACTGACCCAAAGTCATTCACTAAGAATTTTCAAAAAGTAGGGATTTAAACCTGAATCTCTTCTGTTGTCACACTTTAACCATTACAGTGCACTGCCCCCACTGCTTGTAGCAGTATCTGCTAAGTGTGAAATGAGCAATTCCAAAAAAGTAATGGTGTGGGATCTGATTGCAAGTTTTACTTTGCGTGGTTATGCATACATTTAGACTGAAAGTATTTTGACAGCCGTGTTACTGGTGTCCAAGGTAAGTGGCTTTTGTACATGAGGTTATTCAGTAACTCTGAGATGAAATACTGTAATTCAGTAACCCTTGTCTTCACAAAATATCTTCAGTGTTGTCATTTGTTAAACTCAATTTAACAATTCATTATCTAGTGTGGAGATGATAGCTTCTCAAGGACTGTGCAGAAATACTTCCATTAGTCATTGATTGCAGACTAATATTCTCATACGTGTTAAATTTCTACTTATAAATGCAGTTACAAGCTTGCATCTTTTGGTTTGGGTTAGGATCTGATTCTTTCCAGCCTCCCTCCATTTTCATTTAAGGCTATGCAAATAGATCTTAAACTTTTCTTTGCTGTAGAACATTTAATGTTCTTTTTAGGAGCAACCTCTGTTAAGGGAGTTAACTTAAAGATTGCTAACATATCATAGATGTTGCAAAGCCCTTTTCTTTGCTGGCATGTGATACAGACAATGTATGAGTTTAACTCTCTTTCCAGAAAGTGGCATCCCTACTGCATGCAAATATGGTACTAGCGCATGGACAGGCACTGTATGCAGTTGATAGAAACCATCTAGTAACTGAGCTATAAGATTTTAGGCAGAATGCAAGGATAAAAACCATAGGGTGAAAATATGCTTTTGTTAAAAAATATTTTGCTTAAAAAACAAAAAGAAAATAAACCATAAGAATGTAATGATTTATTTTGCAGATTCAACTCAAATTTATCAACCCATTGAAAAACTTGAGGCGACTTGGACTTAAACTTGTAGAAGACTTTTTCTCTGACTTTGAAACTTACAGCTTCAGTGTGGAAGAGATTGATGCAGTTTTTCATGCAGTGGTATGGCCCCAGGTAAGGGTCTGGGATGAGGATTTGGATTTGGGAAGAAGGAAAAATTCAGGAGAAAGAAACTGTCTGATTTTATTATGTGCTAGCATCTACTCAAGATATTATTCAGAAATATCTAAATTTAATCCAATGCAATAAAAGTTAAATAGATTTTTTTGTTTGATAGGCATCAATTTTGTTGATGTAACTAAATTGCCACATCATAGCTAGGTGAAGATTACTACACTTGAGTGGAATCTCTGTTCTCTCTTACATTATACTGGTTGCCACTAAAGTGTGGAAGAATCTATACTGTGACAGATGAGTTTGTTGATATAACCACTGGAAATGATAACTGATTTGATCTTCATGATAGAAACCTGGAATCTGTGAAAGCTTTCAGCCAGTTACCATGCAGTAACTCCTTTGTCAGCAATCTCAAAAATGTGGGGGGAAAAATAGATGTTTCACCATTTCAGACCAGAATAAGCAAGAAGTCTCTTACTTAGGATATGCCACTATATGATATACTAAGAAACTGAATTTTGTTCTTCTGCCACACTGTGATCTAGTGTCTTCTGGGCTTCTGCTGCCAATACTTGGCAATTTCCCCTTTAAATTATTGAGAGATTCCTAAGATAGTTCTGAATGGTAACGTTCTTTGCAGCTTTCATTAGTTGGAGCCCTGTCCTTGCTTTTAGTGGAAGCAGAAGTCCCTGGCAGAGCTCTGTGTCTTGCAGCAAGATACAATGAAGTATTTTTTTCACAAGTAAATTATACTTGTTCTCCTGCTTCTGTTGTAAAAATCTGTATCAAGATGCTTCCACTATTTTACCCTGTAACTATTTTCTTCTATTTTATTTTTTCAGATCACTAGGCTTGCCTCTGAAAGTCAATATTCTCCTACCCTTTTGCTCAAAATCATTCACATCTGGAGCAAAAGCCCCAGGTAAATTATTTATTTCTTAGTGAAGCAAAAACTGATGTGTGACTTTACTATGCAATTGGCAAGAGGTGCAGTATTAATACAATGAGGCAAGATTATTTCTCTCTGTGCATGTTGGGCATTACTTTACTATGCTCTGGAGTCTGGACTGCTAACAAGTAGGAATGGGGAGAATTTATCTTCTGTGTAAAAAAGATGGGAAGTATGGCCTTCCAGATGTTGTTGCTCAGCAGTTGGCTGTGCTGCTTAGGGGTGCTGGGATTTGCAGTCCAGTATCATCTGGAGAGCCAAAAGTTGCCAACCACAGTGTAAAAATTCATTTGTCACCAGCTAGTGATCACAGGAACATAGAAAACTGCTTCATATTTACACAGGCCATTAGTCTATATAGCCCAGTTTTGACAATTCTGACTTGCAGCTGCCCAACAAGATTTCATGCATATTCTTTCATAGTCCTCTCTGGAGATCCCTGACATTCTCTGATGGTCTCCTGTCCAAGTATTAACCTCTTTTGACCCTGCTTAGCTTCCCAAATCAGCTGGGTTTTTGTTTTGTTTTTTAGATCACTGACATTGTTTCATTCCTGCATAAACTGGTATTTTATCTAGAGTTTAAACTGCAGGAGTGGTAACCTATGAACTATAAATTATAGGGAAGAAGCATTGATTATTAAGTACTGAAGGAGAACTTACAAGTAAGCCAAATTGTTTCATCACTTACCTGACAAAACATTTTCCCACAGATTTTACCATAAAGTCTATGAGACAGTTTATAAAATAAAACATAAATATTGCAAATAATATTTAATAGAACAGAAGTAGTGGAGATGCTACAACAACAGAAGTGATTCAAAAAGCACTAAAAGCCAGGAGGAGAACACTTGAGAAGGAAGTTTGTAACCTGACATATAAGTGCTGCCAGCATTGATGCTTGGCAGATCATTCTGGAGAAGGAGTGAACAGTTTTCCCTCCCGTTGCTATGCCCAAACCATTGCAGAAACTGTGGCATGAGAGAGAGAGAGAGGGCAGGCAGGCAGTAACACTCAACAAATCCACTGACATCTGTAAGGCACAAATTTATAGCACTTTCTGATAAAAATCAAAAGTGTGTGTCCAGTTCTGTGGGTCTCATTTCACACATGCGAGAACTACTGTGTCTCCCACCTCTGTTATGTATGAACACTTTCTTTTTAAATTTACTTGTAAGATATATTGATTCTTACAAGTAGAAACAGTGTAAATCAAAATCATTTTGCTTCTTAAAAATGAGGAGGAGAGATGAAAAAATCAATATTTGTTATTCTTAATAAGTCAGCTTGTATTTTTTTCCTGTAATTTCATATTTTGAATTCCCTCCCCCTTACTTTGTGTTGGTGTTTTTAGGTATTTTCCTTTGCTGGCCAAGCAGAAGCCAGGGCACCCAGAATATGATGTATTGTCCAATGTGTTTGCTCTGCTGTCAACCAAAAGCCTGTGTGAACCAACAGCCAGTGTTGTGATTGACATGGCTGACAGTCTTCTCAATACTCCTGACTTTGAATCCACTGACCAGTTTTCTAGCTTGACATTGACTGACTGTGTCTTTATAGAAGTTGATGAAATGACAGAAGGTAGGAGTGGTTAGGTGTCTGACTTTATATTACAGATGAGTATTTGAAATCTGGTGCATTTTGTTTTTTTATGGGAGCAGGAACCAATCTGTGAATGAAAATGTTCTCAGCAGGCTTATGAAATTTTAAATCATAATTATATTCTGTTCACTGGTGTTTGTTTTCAAAGCTGTCTTATGCTAAGCATGTAATTCTCTGTAGAAATAAATGTGAAAGAGAGTTCATAGCTCTGAGCCTAGATGACTGAAGCATTATCTTTATACTGAAGTCCTTTTCAGAAGATCTCCTCCTCCAAGTGCTCCTTCAGATATTAGAGAACATTTTCCCTTGGCCCAAGTTGACTCCCATCTGAAGAAGTCACATTGGCCCCTTCTTGGAGCCCCCTCTACCATCCTGTGAAGTTATTTAAAAATTAATAAGGTAGACCTAGGATGAGCACGTTCTGGAGTCAGGAGGGGTGCAGCGCCCGACTTTTGGCTGCTCTGAAGAGTTGCAGCAAGCTGCTGTGGTCATTTTTGGATGATTGAAAGTGATGTCATGTCTTTTCTCATCACTTTTGGGTGGGTTTCTTGCTGCTTTGGGGAGGGGATTTTAAAGTGTGTTAAAGCTATTTTGTCAGTTTTGACCAGACAAAAATTGCCAAAAAATGTGGGGGGAGTGCTTGGGGAGAATAGTGTAGGTATAAGGACCACATTGGTCACCCAAGAGCCACATGTAACCTGCAAATCACGTTTCTCATCCCTGATCTAAACCTTTGCCTCTCAAGCTGACTTGAGGTTTTTCATTGCTCATTTTAATGGATTTTAATGTGGCTTCTCTTGGCACATTTGATCAATTTTATTCATAGGCTTCTTCTTTTTAATATTAGTTGCTTTTCAAAAATTATTGTACTTGCATTTGTCTTGTTCTTAATATTAAGTGCTTCAAGTGTTTTATGCAGAAGTCTGGGATATGAATTGAAATAAATAACCCCAGGCCTTTTCCTAAGTAATTATATTTTTTTCTGCTTGGAATAGTGAACTTGTTTTTCACATTTGGAAAGTACATTAAGCCTTATTTCTTTTCAGATGTTCCCAGCATGGGTGTAAAGCTTATTCTCCCCCATGTCCCTGTAATTCTTGAGTATCTCAGCAAAACTATGTTCACTGTAGACAAGATGAAGAAGAAAAAGTATAGAGCACAAGTCAGTAAAGAACTCAATATCCTTTCAAAGTAAGTGGCTCCTTTGCATTTATAAGAGTCCAGATTTATAAAAGGATCCTTTAAATGCAGTGTTTGAAACAGCTAGTGCATGCCATTGGAAAGCTGCAGCTTTGAGAGAGACAAAGTGTGGACTGTCTTTGAAGGGGAGCGAGCCACTGGAAATGATTCTAGGCATGGAAGGCTTCTGAACACAGATTTCTTAGATCCACATAATAAAGACAGCCTTCTTCTCAGTGTTTACTACTCTGATTGGCAGCAGTTCTTCAGGATCTTAGGGCTTTGCCTGTGATTTCATCCTTCTAACAGGAGACACTGTGGATCCTGAAGTCTTCGTCACCATACAATTGGTGATACCAATTTCTTCTACATGAAAGTTCTCAGACTTGCATTTGCCCATGTACTCATAGGCACGAAATGATATGTGGCACCAGAATTCAATGATTGGAATAATTCCCTCCTGACCTACCAAGCTTTTGTGTATGTGTGAGATCCCAAAAGCTTCTGCTTCCTGTTGACATGCTGTTTTTCCCAATATAAAGAGAAGCTTCTACGAGCCTTGGAAATTAAATCCCACTACTGCATGCCTTAATTGGCCCAAAAAACAAAGAATGATAATATAGTTGGCATTAGCTGGTGGTACCAAAGGTGATTAAGTGGTTCTTTGTGGCTGTTTCCCAGGCCTGGAATTCCTTTCCTGTCCAAACCAACCTAACAAATTCTGAAAACAAAGATGTATAAAACAGCCCATTGTGGTTAAGACAAAGTAGCAATCCAAGTGTTGTAGCAGTTGATCTTTTTATCTGTTGCACTTCTTGAGCAGTTGTATACCCCTTAGAAGCAGCAAAGTTTACAATGTAGAAATTAAGAAGATACCCTTAGAACATTGGGTTCTGATTTAGGCAGTTGAATTATTGCACTGTGATAGCTTATGTATTATCACAACCTCTGGATTCTGTTTTGTTTAGAATCAGCAAGTTTATAAAGGATAAGAGCCAGAGTTCTATCCTGATTGGCCTCCTCCTTCCTTTCCTTCACCAGAGTAACATTATGCAGGTGGGTTTTGATTTATGCCTGTGGAAATCCATACTTCTTTTCATGCTGTTTTTTGTGTGTGTGCTGTACTTTTATACTACTGTTAGATATTCTTGGGAACTGCTATGAATCATTTGGGCATTTATTACTAAATATGTTCTTCTGTTTACTTTGATCTCTTTCTTTTAAAGGGGATAGTTCTAGTTCAGTATGGAAAAACTGCTTTGAAATTGTTCATGATTCAGATATCAGCTTTTCCATGTTCTCAGTAGAGGGTTCTGTGTAACCCACTGTCCTTCAGCAACAAGCCCCCAACGCCATTTGCAGTATATCAATAATGAATGATACTGAATTCATTTGAAGTATTTTTATAAAGATGACTGACAAAATGTATCTGAAGTTCTTTGAGTGCTTAGAAGTCAAAACTCTGTGAATATTAAGTTCTTTATGCAGCTGAATCTAACTTTTAAACTAAAATTTATTCCCATAGTTACAAGAAGCAGAGAAGTAATAATGCTGTTCGTCTAAGAAGTTAAATGAGAAGTAATATCTTGAGAATAAAGCCAAGAAATGCTTTGTTACAAAATTTTTAACAGCATAATAAAACTGACACATTTGTATCAGTATGTTGTACATTGAGTAGGCATAAGAAAATGTTAGATTTGTCGAATCTACTCTGTGTGTGTGCATGCATGTGCATATTTCTACAAAGTCGGGATCCACGTAGGGATGGGATAGCCTTGAGAAAAATCACAGTTTCTTTGTTCTATTCCTTAGGCTGATATTTTCTCATTTGTGGAATAATGTTAGAGAAAAGGGCAATGAAGTCTCATTTGTCTTCTGTTGACTGATGTCCTTCTTTTAACTAAATCTTACTTCCTTTTGCTGAGATACTTGAAAGATTATGTAAAGTTACTTCCATTAATAAGCATGTGATTTTCTAGATATTTTAGTTCTTCACAGTGCGTCTCTCTCTTTCAGGATACAGAGATTGACATCCTGGAAACAGTGCAAAATCTACTGAAGCATTGCTTGAACCCCACAAGCTTCCTCAAACCTCTGGCAAAACTGTTTTCTGTAGTTCAGAACAAATTGTCTCGTCAGACACTCTGCGTTGTTTTTGAGGTACATTGTTTCAATTCACATGTCACCGTATTTTCTACACAGATATCACATCTGTGTAGGACAGATGGCATGCAGTGTTTAGATCCATGTTTTAATGTGTAATAAATACACAGTTGTCTCTTTGGGTACAACTTTTCAGTGTACATTGCTGTACTTGCTTTTTCATAATTATGAGTGATATTAGCCTAGTAAAAACAATGTATGAAGCAGCCGTAAATTTATGTTTTAAAAATATATGTATTTAATGACTTTCTCATTTTTTTTAATAGAGTTTATCACATTTGGAGGGTAACCTAAAATACATCACTGATACAGTTAAGGTATGTAACTTTTTTGTGATGCTAGTTAACTTTTTTTTTTTGCATCATTTTAATTTATATCATCGTTAAACTTATTTTCTGTTATAGCTGAATGCTTTTGACTCACGGCATCTTGATGATATCAATTTTGATGTCCGCTTGTCAGCATTCCAAGACATCACTTCTCACATCAAGGCAATGAAAACAGTAGATATCAACTACCTCATTCCAGTTATGCATAACTGTTTCTACACCATACAGGTGAGTCATACCCAGATGGAAATATCTGCCCTTCCCTCATGGTGGTGTCGTGAGAATTTCCTCATAGCATGAAAGTAAAGACAGACAGCAATTTTGAGAGCAAAGAGAGTTTTGTTTTTCTTTAATTTAAAGCAGCAGATGTTGGGTCCACACAAAAACAAAACAAAAAACAAAAAAAGCCCAAAAGATGGTGGACCCTGTCTGACTGAGTCAGCATAATTTAATTACTGTAAAGCACATCATGCTCAACAGCAAACGGTAAAACACAGCAGGCTTAACAGGTTTCTGATCACATTGGTGCTTTTGGAGTATTCCTTTTTCTAGTTCTAGAGGGTTGCCATATTAACTTGTTACAGCTAGAACAAAATGTCTTGTAACTAACAACATGAGATATGGTGGATTATATCTCACTTTTATCATTTTGGGAAATAAGAAATCAATCTATTTCTGTACTTTTTTTTTGCAACCACTCCTTTATACTGCTAACTTCTGCTTTGAAATTTCCAGTATCTTACTTAGTAAAGCATTTAAACCATACCTTTGCCATACCAAAGCTGTGCATCTTGGACAAGAGAGCCATAGGCTGTCTTAGATGAACATTTTAGTTACTTTTTCAGTACTGTACAAAGTGGTAACTGCAAAAGAATTTATTATTAGAAACCAGTAAACTTGACTAGGAGAATACATAGACCTATTTCTCATAAGAGGATGAGAAAGAGCCAGGGAGAAGATTTGTACTACTGATAGTATAAAGCAATTACTTTATGGCAAATGCTGAAGAAAACCATATGGGGTTGTGGATATTTAGAGCTCCTTGTGCAACTGAGCTTTTCCACCTCACCTTCTATAACATAGCCTTTCAGTCGATAGAAAAGCCTTTCCCCTAATGGTCAGGGGATCTCAGGAAAGGCTAAGACATCATGTGGAAAGATAGAATAGCCAGACTTAGTGGAGGAGGCAGCTTTTTTCATAGAATCATAGAAATTCAGAGTTGGAAGAGACCACACAGGCCATCCAGTCCAACCCCCTGCCATGCAGGAACACCCTCAAATCAATCCCGACAGATGGCCATCAAGCCTCTGCTTAAAAACCTCCAAGTTTCCTGTCCTCTGCCCATGCAAGATTTGATGCCTTTCCTGTGCATTTCCTGGCACGTGAGAAAGGCTTTTGGGGGCTGGATAAACATCTGGAGTAATGAGAAGCAAGGGAGAAATCCTGTTACATGAAAAGGCTTTAAACATAGACTTGCCATTGCCAGCTGTAAAGCAGAACCTTTTTACATCATAGGAAGAAAGATATCTGAAAAGATTTCTAGCAACTGTTGTCACTACAGATGAAGCCCTTTAGCCTACTAGTGAAGATTTGGGGATAGTCTGGTTTAGATGTCCATTCAAGTACATTTTTGAGTATTTTAGCCACTTGTTTGGGGTTTACCTCCAGTATTCTCAGATGCCATAATACTTTTTTTCCCCTCAGTTGGGAGAAATGTCATTGAGCGACTGTGCTGTCCTCTGCCTCAGTGCTATTATTGGCCTTCTTGCTGAAGTGGATCATACAGAAGAGGAATACAAAGAAATAATCCAGCATACTCTTCTGGAAGCTCTGAGAAGAGGGCTGAAAAGTAAGACAGAGGTGAGTGGCTCAGCTCTACATGGGAGTGCCTTGGGAGCACACACTTCAGACCTTGTAATTTTAGCTGTGAAGTGCATATTTATACCTCTGTGTGTGTATGTGTGTGTGCTTATGCATGCATGTGTGTGCACATGCACATAATTCAGTGCAGTAAGGGGTTGGATAGGCTTCTCACTGGTGAGGGAACAAGTTTTGTTTATGTTAAGCAGCCTTAATGGGATTAGGATTTCATTTTTTTGTTTCCAAGGTGGTTAACAGTTGACACATGCACAAATATGAAAAAGCAGAAATAAATTACTCTATACCTTTTCTATTGTGACTCCTTTCCTTCCTCCCATATTTTTTACTCCAGTCAAAAGATGTTCTGTACATAGTAGAACACCGAATACTTGAAAATACATTGAATTCTATATATTAAAACATTTATAACACCTTTGAATAGTTAACAGTCCTGAGAGCCATATGCAGCCCTAGGGCTATGTTTTGTCCACCCTTGTTGTTGAGAGGAGCATTTGTTGTTATTTGTCATCAAGTCAACTTTGACTTACGGCAATTCTAAGTCATATGAGAGCCCTTCAGGAGCCCTAGTCAGATCCTGCAAACTCAGGGCTGTGGCTTCCTTGACTGAATCAATCCTCCTGTAGAGTGGTCTCCCTCTTTTCTTACTGCTTTCCACTTTAGCAAGCGCTATCATCTTCTGTAATGAGTCATACTATCACATTTTATGTCTGAGTTATAACAGTCTCAGTTTAGTCATTCATTTCTAGTGAGAGTTTAGGCTTGATCAGCTCTAGGACCCATTCATTAATCTTCTGAGAGAGGGTTATGGTAACATGAAATTAAAATTGGAAAGGGAAAAAGATTTTTAGTTGTGATTCCTGGCAGGAGAAGGAGGATTGAAGTTCGTTTTCTGTGCAAAAAAACCCTCAAAACACCCTATATGACACACTTTGGAATTATTACATGTGTAGATATCAGTCTTAGCCATACATTGTTTTATTTCCTCTGTTTTTGTCACATGATACTTTCAGAGCATTCAGCAGGATTATACCACCTTACTCTCCTGCTTGATTCGAGCATTTCCAAACCATCCAGAATTTCAGGATTTGGGCCAGCTGACTGACAGCCATGATCCAGAGATGGACTTCTTTGAAAATATGAAACATATTCAGGTAAAAATGGCACTTTTTGACCTTTTGCTCCTGAATTGCCTTTTTAGTTATCTGATAGTGGGAAGAGTAGTTATATATACCTTAAAAACAAGTTAACCAGTTTTGGTCAGTGTAAATGTCTACTAGTACCATCTTTTTTCTCTAATATAATTTTGAAGATGGTTGATGGCTGTGTCGATGGTTATGAGAATACCCATAGGTGTTTCCATAAATAAATGACTTTAATGCCCTTTAAAATATTGTAGCACAGGGTTACTATTAGTGTCCCTGTAAAAAAGAAACAGCTCAGAATTGCATGTATTTATTCTGACTATATTGCCTCTCCTCACTCAAAACATCAGTTTGAAAAGGAAAGTCAGACTGTGAGTTGTAGAATAAATTATCCTGAAGATGTTCAGAAGGAGAAGGAGTTGCTAAACAAGAGACAGGATCTGTTATGGTTTTTAGGTATCTCCTGAAAACACATTTGTTTGCTCAGACTTTTATTCTTTTTATGGATTTTATAAACATTTACATGCTGCTCTGTCATTTTAGTTTATTGCAATTTCATTACTGTGCACCACTTAAATATTTTATGATAAATGGTTTAAACAATACACAGTAAATGAAATGAAATAAAAACCTCATCCGAAGTGATGTTTGCTTCAGTCCGTTAAGCAGATGATGGCATTCCAGATTCTGTATGTTCATAGAACTGACGGTGGATAGGCAAGTAGTGAAAATAGTCTTGATTGTATTTCATATCTCTTTTAGATCCACAGAAGGGCACGAGCCTTGAAGAAATTGGCCAAGCATCTAGCCGAAGGCAAAATTGCACTGTCTTCCAGGTCACTCCAAAATTACATTATGCCTTATGCAACTACAACCATTTTTGATGAGAGAATGCTTAAAGTGAGTGAGCTTTTCAACACATTGAGTGATGGAAACTACTTTCATTTCATTTCATTGCCCTCACTCCTACTGTCAGAGTGTATGCTCTTTCCATGACAACTTGTTTTGCCTTTTCTAAGTAGAGAAGAATTTGAAAACAAGAATGTACTTTGCATGCATCGCTATAATATCTGTGAAAGCACTTCCCATAACTCTTAATGCCCTAGACACTATAGCAATTACTGTAATATTTGATTTTGACTCTTCAGCTTTGCCTTCTTCAACTTGTACTTTCCACATGTTTTAGACGGTAACTCCTGTTATCACTGATTATGCTGGCAGTTGTAGACTAAAACATCTGGAGGGCACCATGTTCAGGAAGGCTGCTTTAGTTTTTAAAGAGGCTGGAGCTAGTGCAGAGCTATTTCACGAGAGTGAACTATGCAAAATTTTTCTTCAATAATTTCTTAAATATTTGTTATATCATTTTTCATATTTAAGTTATTTATTTTCTATTCTGCCGCTCTTTTAAGGAAGCATTCTGATTGTTTCCCCACTTTATCTTCACAAAATGACTCTGTGAGAGAGACTGGATTGAGAGGCAATGATTTGCCCAAGTCACCTAGGGAGCTTCATGAGTAAGTGGGAGCAGAGACCTGGGGCTTCCTAGTTCTACTCCAGTGGTCTCATCACTACCCCACTTTGTCTCTCTTAACATATTGTGTAACTTCAGCATTTTAAAGATGAACCCTATTAAAGCTTTTAATCAAATAAAACTAGTTTCCTGATGATTGCTAGTGCTGCTCCTGTATGATATTCTGAATATAAAACAAATTTTTTTTCAGCATCTCTCAAGTCCCACAGAGTTTCTCCTTCGCTTTTGTTGCATTTTCACTGTGACTGCACAGAGTTTGAAATATTGGATAAAAGTCCACCTGCATTAACTTTTGCATGTTTTGTTAGTTTGAGCGAAGTTCCTGTATTGCCCGATAACTTGAATCTTTTGTCTTTTGTTCCTTAGCATGAAAACATGATAACGGCTTCAGTTGAAATGGTGGGAGCTGTTTGCAGGCATCTTTCTTGGTCAGCGTACCTCTATCATTTGAAACATTTCGTACACGTCTTGCAGACGGGACAGATCAGTCAAAAACTGGGTGTCAGGTATAGTAAATAAATATAGTAAAAATATATAAATAGATACCACTTACATGCTGCGAACCTATGTGCTCTTACATCTGAGTAGATGCCATTGAACACAGTGAACTTCTGAGAAAACATGCATATCCTTGCAAGGTATCTCTTTAAGACTATCATAGAATCATAGAGTTGGAAGAGACCCCAGGGGCCATCAAGTCCAACCCCCTGCTAAGCAGGAACACCCATCAAAGCATTCCCAACAGATGGCCATCCAGCCTCTGCTTAAAAACCTCCAAAGAAGGAGACTCTACCACACCAAGGCAGCATATTCCACTGCCGGACATCTCTGACTGTCAGGAAGTTCTTCCTGAGGTTCAAGTAGAATCTCCTTTCCTGCAGCTTGAATCCATTGCTCCTTGTCCTAGTCTCTGGAGCGGTAGAGAACAAGCCTGCTCCCTCCTCAACATGACATCCCTTCAAATATCTGAACATGGCTATCATGTCCCCTCTCAACCTTCTTTTCTGCAGACTAAACATACCCAGCTCTCTAGGGTGTTCTTCATAGGGCATGGCTTCCAGACCCTTCACCATTTTGGTCGCCCTCTTTTGGACACGTTCCAGCTTGTCAACATCCTTCCTGAATTGAGGTGCCCAGAACTGGACACAGTATTCCAAATGAGGCCTAACCAGTGCAGAATAGAGTGGTACCATTACCTCCCTCGATCTAGACACCATACTCCTGTTGATGCAACCAAGAATTGTGTTGGCTTTCTTAGCTGCTGACTCATGTTCAGCTTCTCACTTGTAGAGAACTGCTGGTTGTGTTGCATTAGATTGGGATGGGAATCCTGTAGTTCTCCGGATGTTGAACTGCATCTCCCAACATTCCTCACATTGGCTATACTGTTAAGAGTTGCTGAGATTTGAAATCCAGCTACCTTTGGACAGCTGCAGGATTCCTTTCCCTGCATTAGAGAACTGTTTTATATTCTGCCTGATTTTTTAAACTTGGATCCAAAGAGCTACTTTCAGTTTCAGTGGACTGAGAGGGATTCTCAACTTGTGTTATATGAACAGCTAGTTCTCATATTGTCTCACAATTTTGCTTCTGGCAATATTTCAGTATTTCAGAGGCTTTCCTAGGGAA
>CAOLHI010001549.1:0-72500 GCA_948474755.1 Ctenosaura bakeri
GGTTTTCCTGGCAAGATTCGTTCAGAGGAATTTTGCCTTTGCTCTCCTCTGAAGCTAAGAGAGTGTAACTTGCCTAAGGTCATCCAGTGGGTCCCCATCACCAAGACAGGACTCAAACTCTGGGTTCCCAGGGTCTCAGTCCAACAGTCCACCACAGTGGTTCTCACTGAAAACCATGGTGACCCCTTAATATAATGAAAGTCTTACAAATTCTTTATACTCGTAAAACTAATTTTTGCAAACCTCCAAAATTGAAATTTATAACACACTGAGCCATGTGTCTTTATATGCAACTGTATCACTCCTTCCTACTGCTGTAAACCCCCACCCCCCAAGACCAAGGAACTTATTACAGCTGGCAGTTAAAAACTTTTGGTACTTTCTCATCTCTAGAAAAGACTAAACAAACTGTTCAAAGGATGGAGCTCCTAAAATTATCTGTGCTGAACACATCAGTCTATAATCATTCATCTCAGTGACTGCCAATGAGTGTCTCTTGATTTTGACTAGATACATCTTGTACAGGTTTCCCATCTCCAGCCATGCTCCTGATCCAGCTAGCTAACTTGCCTAGTTCTTGTTTTGAACCGATCCTTGAAAAAACAACTGGTAGGTTGACTGCTAAAAGTTACATAGAAAAGCAAGACAGAAATAAAGATTTCAGCAACTGTGATTGTAATCTGAGTGCTCTAAATCCAAGGAACTGAGCGATCCACATGATGATAAGAACAATGAGGCTCAGAAATTGCTGTATTATGGCAGTGACTCTTGATCACCACTGAGCAGTTATGTTCAGTCTGCCTACTCTCCTCCGCAGAGGAGGCGGAGGACTAAGAGGAATGCAAATAGCTGTGGACTTTTTCCTCTTGTGACTGTACACAGAAATTTGTATAGTAAAATTTGGGTGATTGAAGAAAAAAAAAGTTGTGGAAGATGTTATATTAACAGGAAGGTGACACTACCACAAATTGTCAAGATGACAATTTCTGTACTGCCCATTGTTCTCTCAGCCTCTAAAGAAATGCTACTGCCAAAGTCAAGAGGGAATAATGTTTCATCTCTGTTGCTGAGGAGAACATACAGAGCAGCATCTGACAGAAGTGGTAGTATTGCAGATCGATGGATGACTTCTATGTATAATTTAAGGACTGGCAACTGGACTCCCAGGTAAGGGTGGGATGGGGTGGTTGACTAGATGGATAGAAAACACAGTGCTGTCTTCCAGCAAAACACCTGAACCCAAGGACATGAATTCAAACACCTTCATGCTCCTTAGTTCCTTCCAAACTGGGACAGGCAAAGTGCCAACAGGTTCCTTAATCTTGCAGTATCAACACAGTTTTTTTTTTGGCCGGGGTGATTGGTGCATTCCATATCAGTGGGCAGTGAACCCATTCCAGGATTTAGCTTGAACTTTCAAGGAGCTATTCAAGATGCTGAAACTATTTTGGGATATAGGGTTCAGCATTCTGTGTAGATTCTTTAAAATTCAGACTAAAACCAAGGATGTATTTGCTACCCCACATGACAAACAAGCCACTGGATGCCACTGGCTTTGGCAGAGCCTTCCCCCACTGTGAAGTTCGGGAGCTTATTCTCATGTCCAAGGCAAGATAAAGAGAAATGGTTGTGGGGAGCTGAGATGCCCCAAAAAGAATACTCTCGAAAGCCTCTGATGTGCTCACAATGGGGGGGGACATGGCAGCTAAGGAGGTTAAAGACTCCTTTAGTAGGTGTGAGCCTGTGGCCACAGCCAAACTCACTGGCCCTCTAGCATTTACTCTCTTGAAAATATAGCTCATAGTAATAGTTGCCAAGCAGTTCTATAACCTTTCTTCTGCTGTCTAGGGTAAGTATTTTCCAGACTTCAGCTCCAAAATTAACATCCCCCTGTTCTCTGAATTAAAACAGTGTGCACTTGTTTCGCTATTAATGCACAGAACACAGAGAAGTCACATATATTATCTCTCTTTCTTTTCTAAAATTGTGCCGCACTGCTTCTTTCACCTGCCTCCAAACTTCTTTCTATATGGCATGCAGTTCTGATCTCTGACATGAGGAATGAATCTTTCGCGTGCATATGCATTGCAACTGTTCTAGAAGTACTAATGCCTTGATTAAACAATCTGAGAGGGGATAATTCCTGACAGATTCTTATAAGACACAGACAGGATGTTAAGATTTTCAGTGACTCACTCTGCTTCACTCTTAATGAAAAAAGGAAATAATATCAAGTAAGCTAACACACAGTTAAAAGTTTTAATTTTGAGGTTTTAATGTCATCATTTTTTTTCAGTTAGACCAACAGGGGTTCATAATATTGTAGGTACCACTAAACCAGTATGCCTCCATATGACAAGAGCATCTGAGGCTTTATACTACTGTTGAAGCCTAATCATTTGCAGCCCTAACACTTCCAACAAGAATGTCAGCATTTCTATAATAAGATCCATATTTAAGGGTTTATAACTCAGCTGCAGAAATCTGCTCCAGGCCTGTACATGCCATACAAAATCCCACTTAAGGAACAAATAATCCTTTTACTACTTGGCAAGAGAGTCAATTTTGGGCCACTTCCAAATGCGGTCATAAAAAAATGGGCACTGCAACATGCATATGCTGAACTCTACCATGATCCAAATGGTCTGATGCCATTTTATGCTGAGTAAGTATCCAAATACAAATATACCCAGGAGTTTGAAAAGGCCTGTCTAGTAAAATACCAAAATTGGGAAAAAGAGGCCATGTAGTTTTGGTTCCTAGAGGTAGAGATGATCTGGGGAAGTTGCCGAAGAGGCAAGTAGTAGCTGTGCCTCCTTCCATGTTCTTTTTTATTAGCACCAAAGTAATATAACAAAACTCTTGCTCAGTTATCTGTGAGATATCAGCCAAGGATTTTGTTGCTCCTGGCATAATATGAATCTAAGCGAATGGCTCATTCATCATTTGGAAGTCATGCCTGGGTCATGAACCCACCCTTCTCCAGTTTCATGTCTAACAAAAAGGAAACTGGTAACAATGTTCAGATATAGTGAGTACTATATAAGTACAGTCATCCATCCACATTTGCTAGGGCTACGGGCGCAGGACCCCCATGAAAGTGGAAAACCCGTGAATAACTCTAGGCCCTCCCAAACCATATTTAACACACAAAAAAGTATGATCACCATATTCAACCCACCATGGATTCCTCTGAGGGTTCTTTCACAAGGCAGAAGTGGGTGGGTGGTGGGGCTTACTGCCAGCTCCAATGCTGCCCTGCACCATTTTTAATAGGGACCTACAAGCCTCGTTTGCAGTTTCTCAGTCTCACAAAGCTTGCAGTCCCTGTTACAAATGGCATAGAGAGGCAGCACAGGTGGCAGCAAATAATCCGTGAATAATCAAATTCGCAAAAGTGAGACCTACAAATGTGGAGGGCTGACTGTACCGAATGCCATTCTTGATACAGACATGTCTATTAATACTCTGTACCTTTAACTGTGTATTTATTTTGTTACCATCTTCTAGAGTAAACTATATAGATGAATTCTGAAGTACCACAAGGTACCATGTAATTTGTTAAAATTATAGACAAAACTAATGTGAAGAACTCAAAAATTTACACTGTGATCTATTGGTTGGCTTAATAATAATACCATCCTAATAAAAACTGTGGAATCTTTTTAATGGCTAACATGGCTGAGCATGTGCAGAAAAGTGTTAAAAATAACAAAGAAAAAGCAGACATGGTTATATGTTTTTCTGGCCAAATCTCTGTATTTATTGATATATCTATTTCTACAAGTATATGGAAATATTTCAGGCTTTAATGTACCAATCACCACCATAATCATCATGACCACCATCACCCAGGACAACCTGGATATGATTAAGATCCCTGTCCAATTTTTTCATCTCATTTCTCCCTCCTGCTTTCACATGCAGGAAGATATCTTTTCAAGAATGATATTAAAAGCTGGAACATATCCAGAAAAGGGTGACCATGATGGTCAAAGGTCTTGAAACCAAGTCTTATGAGGACTTAAGGAGTTGGGTATGTTCAGCTTGGAGAAGAGAAGACGGAAAGGTGACATGACAGTCATTTTTAAATATCTGAAAGGATGTCATGGAGAAGATGGAGTGAGCTTGCTTTTTTTGCAGTGTCAGAGACTATAACATGAACCAATAGATATTACACTCATGCTGCAACTTTTACCAAAGAACCAGAGGAATATATGCTAGGATAAACAGAATGGACCTTGAGGTCTTGTGACCTGTGTAATAAATCAGATTGTTCCTAATTTTATCATGAACTAGTCAGGGCATCTGAAGTGCAAATGAAGTGACTGTGGCATTTTATAAGTGTAAAATGAAGAAGTTGTTCTGAATCCTGCTTTGTAAAGATCCAACTTCAAGTATCCAATGTCCTCCTCTCCCAGAATCTGCTGGGGTGCGCCCCACCTCCAGTCCATACTCAGAGGGGATACCACCAAAGAAATACCTGGAAAAAGACATTGTTTGAACATTGAAGAAATACTCAGCCAGCATCTCTAGGTGTGTTCCTTTAACCTCATTGGTAATAATCTAATCGAACAAATTCCTTGAGCAGGATTTATGCTTTCCCATGAATCCTGATCAGCAATGGAACAAGATTTCTACTCCCGTATTCTGAGCCTGGAACACGACTAGCTCTGCCTGCAGTGTGATCATAGTGCACCTTCTTCAGTTTCATCTCAGGTCTTACCAATTCACCATTTCATTTTCTAATCAATCCCTAGAACAACATTCAAAGAAGAGAAGCACACAAAAGATGGTTTAGGATGAAATACCTTTATCTTTCAACCTAGACACCTATTCTTACCATAATCCAGATATGGGCAGACTCCAGAATTATGTGATCCATTCTGTTTTTGTTTTAGAAGCATCTGGGCCAAGTACAAAATGGCAGCTTTTGGAGTAGAATCAAATGCAAATTGGTAATTAAGAGGATAAAGCTAATTAGCTCCTGAACCTCATGAGCTGGGATGGCCTTCATTTTCAAGTACAACATACCTCAATTAACAAAGCCCTTGACAAAGAAACACTTTTTTATAGTCTTTTTTATGCCTGCCCACACACCCACCTTTTCCCTTCTTGTTCTTTGTCTAGCCTGAGGCATTTGAGAGGGTGCTAAAAGGATGCTTGGAAAAGCATAGTAGTATCTGCAGTAAACAAGGTAATGAAGGTTCAGCTGGGAGAAAATGGAATTCTATTCTAGCCAATTCTGCTGTTGCTGTGTGTGCCTGCCTACAATAGGCAAGCCAAACAGTAACTGCCTCCAGAATCCCCTACTGAGTGAACAGCAAAACAGAGAAAAGGAACAAGCAGAAAACCCTGCCTCATAGATTTGTGAGTCTGGTCATCAAAATGGAAATCATTAGAAATATGGAGATTGGTGAAAGAGAAAAAAATCATCCCTGGATGCATTGTGGAAACTTTCAAGTGGCCTCTAGAAGCTTCAAAATATTTTTGTTTAATTATGCAAGCTTTATATGATCTGCTATATCATTTCATAAATTCTTAGTTTTTGGTTAAAAAGTTTACTGAAAGATGTCAAACTGCTCTTCTTTTTTTTGTGGTGTAGGAAGATATCCCTATTTTCTCCATATTACTTCTGCCTCTGGTACCAATTTTTCTGTTAATGTTCAGAAACACATCTACTTCATTAACTGAGGTTACTCCTGTACCAATCTCCATTTAACATATGACAGTTCAGAGATTTTAATACCCTAATTGAAGGGGAAGGGAGTTTTTGGTGTTGCTACTGACAAACTAGTGGGTGTTCCTCACTGTTCTGTATTTTATTACTATTTATAACTTGCTGAGGTTGACCAGTAATTTGGTACACTGAACGATATTCCTCAAGATAAGGAATCATGTGGCCTTCCTGATGGTCTTTTGCAATCCCTGGGATTCCTCACAATTAGCTATGCTAGCTCAGAAACTTATGAACAAGAAGGCCAGATAGGAGTATTATAAAATACCTGTTAATGATGATTTGGATCCTGGGTGGGACTGTACTTACTCCTCTAGTAGTTTAAGCTAGCAGTTATGGGAATTCTTAAAGGATGGCTCGATACCTAACATTAACTAACAAAAACCCATATGACTTGTGTAGAATTCCTTTGTTTCACACTAATCAATAATATACCTTCAGCAGGTAGAACAATGAATGAAAGAACGAACTAGTGTTTGGAAAAGCAGCACCATATCTGCGTTCCTAATTACTCCTGTATTTTTAGGACAAACTGCAAAAGTATCGCTTCCCTCTGATTTAACTTTTCTTCAATAAAAAAATCTGCGCTCTTTATAGATCATAAATATTGTTGCATTAAAAATGAAAACCTTATTAGAATTTACATGTGTACTAAGTTTAAAATGTTTACTGAAGCATATATAATATTAATTTTGCAAAGAGGTGTTTATTTTTCTTATTTGTCTAAAAATTTCAGTTTCACTTATTGTTCACCCGTGTAAAGACAATTATGGACTTCAAAGAAAGTGCTAATACATATGAAAGATCACAATCATTCATGTATAGGTCTAAACTGCTGTATTATAACTTACATCAAAAGGTGTTAATGGTTTCAATATTTATCTGCTGCAGGGAAGAAGAAGGCATTTTTTTATTTTTTTGCTAATGGTTGTCTCACCATTAAAATGAAAATCTTAATGCATCTTATAATCAGAGGACAATTTGCAAATCATTAAGAGAAATGTAAAATTCCATTAAAATACAAATCAAGAGTCCCTCACTGGACTAATAATCTTTTTGATATTATTTTGCATCTCACTATTTCTGTTCCCAATATTCAGGCACCACAAATGATCAGTTCTTGAACATGCTATTTACCACAGCCTACTTCTTTAACGAGAGACTGAGAAGTATAATCTGCTATTCAGAGCAGGTACTAATGAAGAATTCCATATATTCTAAAATTTAATTAAAACCCCAAAGATTTCAAATTAGATGCAATTTGAAATGCCTGGGGCAGAAATACATGCACTTGCGTGGCAAGGGTATCACGCTGAAAGTTGATACCGTAATTGGTCTTGATGTATTTTTGTGTTGCCAGGCTGAAGCGCAGAACTCATAACCATATAAAAATTCTCTGTAGATTACCTGCTCATTGAAAATGCCATCACTCAGGTAGTTCTCTACTAAATTACCATGCTACTAAAATGCACAAAGTGATTCGAAGAGAAGAGTGGCACAGCTGGTCGACGCTGCCAATGAGTTATGCATGCGCCAACACTGCCTTTTTTCTTAGTAAAATATGCTCAGTTGAATATTAAAATATAATTGGCATTCAACCTAAGTAGCTTAAACCATTTTGTTATCTTCCTTTAAACCGATTTGGCTCCTCCACAGTTATTTTCAAGGATGCGATTCACAAACTAATGACACCAACATATTCAGCTAGATCTGTACTATTTAACATTTGTCATAAATAGGAACAGTTTCTACAGCCTTCTAGGGATGTTCTTTAACACTGGGCTCCTCTTGAACATCAAAGACCCAATTCATGAGGAAAAAAAAAAAGACAGTATGCCATTTATGTTAGTTCTTGCATATTTTATTCAGAAAAGAGGATGAGATGCAAATTTTCAGTGAAAAGTATGCTTTTGTAGCTCGGTGACTATTTTTTGTTATAAATATATTGGCCATTTAACGTTTTTTGTGAAATGACCTAGATGTGTGGGGGAAAAGGGTATTTTGGGTCATATGGAGACTTTCTGTTCAAGAATTCATCTTTATCATCAAATAACTTGTTAAAAGACTGGATTCATCAACATGGAACATTTCTGATACTATGGTTAAAGGCTATAAATGGTATTTATTTTACCAATCCATCCTCCCATCTATGTAAACAAAACACAATTTTATAACTCATTAAGTGCTTAATATTCCAAGGTGATAGACTTGCTCAAATAGCACATAAATATACATGTTAAGAGTGTGGAGAAGGACAAATACACATTTTTTTCTTTAAGTGAATACATTCAACCTATTTAACAAAACATAACTTCTTACTGCTGCAGCTGCTGAAGAAATATTTAGTTTGGGATCATGGTATGTTTGCCCAGCAACTGAGGGTATACAAGTCTAAAGAGAAGTAACTCTCATTGAGATTTACTGCTAGGTAAATGTGCAAATGATTGCAATATAAATCTATTTAATTCCAAATTTCCAAATGAGTGCTGGCAATCTGAATGATCTGCAAAGATTATGATACCAAAGAATCTTTTGGTACTTTACACAGCATCAAGTTTTCCACACTTTTCATCACTATAAAGAGTGAAAAACAGACACATGTCCCTATTATTATTAACAGATTATGTCCTAGAGAGCCACTAGGAATTACAGTGCTCTGGAGCATTCCTAAGGTACATGGAAAAAATACTCTAAAACAGTATACTAGAGCAGTGCTATCATGCTCTAGCTGCTGGAGGCTAGCACTATTACTTCTTTGTATTACAAGCATACAAATGATTTTTGGTTTGAAAAACTGGTAAACATTTTCTTAGGAAACAAGTGCTTTCTGACCTTGTATACACTACTACCTTTAGAACTAATTTTAGGAGACCTCCCTCCCAGGTTGTATAATTTATTTAACTTGGAACTGAACCTGATTAATTCATTTCAAATTATAAAAGAACATTTGAAACAAATCAAATTATACTAATAGTGTTTATATTTTAAGATCAAGTGTACAACATTAGAAGTCTCTAAAACATTTTCACCTTCAGATAGTGAGACTCAGTAAATTTTTTAAAAACTTTCCCCCCTCTCTATTATACCATCCCTTTACTGTGGAATTTACAGTTCTTTGAACAGAACATCTTCTCCCAGAAGCATTTTTGACTCTGTGAAATCTGAGATTTGTTTAAAGGAGACTGAGAGTTAATGACCCAAGTCCAGAGACATTTAATTGTGCCCAAGACCTGTGGAAGTCAGTGGAACAGGTTAGCAGCAATTAACTTCAGCACCATTTATTCCAACAGGATTTACTCATAGTGACCCATCTCCCAAATTTGCACAAGGATTGAACTCTAACAACCTTAAATCTTGAAAATCTGCTCCATTTATCCAAGTTTTCACTTTTACCAACTAATTCCAGTCTGATGAGACCACTGTGTAATGTTGCTTAAATCAAAACCCTGTTTTGAACCATGACACAAAATTACAAATAGGTACTGGAACCTATTAGCAATTTGTCCAAATAATAAACATCTGACCTGGTAAATCCAGAGGTTACTGCCATAAATGGCACATCCATTTCAATATTAGTTCTTCTGGAAGAGGAAAACCTGTACTAACCATGCTAATTATGAAAGAGGACAGGACTCAGCCATTAGAGAAGGGCTGTCTATGCTCTCTAATGATCACTGAGTTGGAAGGGGATGCAAATGCCATCTTGCTGTTTAAATACCTCTAAAAATCCTCTAAAACAGTGTATTTCATTATCAAGCAGTCTTTACAGCAAAAAAGTTATTTGCAATGTTTATGTGGGATTAGGTTTATGTCTCAGTCTCTGGAGAAGCAAAAAACAAGTGCTCTCCATCTTCTAAATGACATCCCTTCAGGTATGTAAAATGATTATCTTGTCATCTGTCACCTTCTCTTCTCCAAACTAAATGTACCCAACTCCATCAGTCTTCCTCATAAGACTTTGATTTCAGACCTTTGATCATCTTGATGCCCCTTCTCTGGACTTGGAACAGTCTGTCAATACTATTTTTGTACTGTGGTGCCCAGTGCTGGAAAAAGTATTCCAGGTGAGCTCTGACCAAACAGGATAGAGTAGTATTGTTGCTCCCTCTGATCTGGACACTATGCTCCTCTTGAAGCAGCCCAGAAAAGCATTGGCTTTTTGACTGCCAGATCACACAGTGATTCCTGCTTAGCTACTAACACTCCCTGAACTCTTTTAGTAAGTACTGCTTTCAGGCCAGGTGTCATCCATCCTATACTTGTGCATTTCATTTTTCCTATTTAAACGTAACACCTTACATTTATACCTGCTGAAATTCATTTTATTTGTTCTCACTCAGGATAATTTTGAATTCTAATTGTGTCCTTTGGGGTATTAGCTACCTCTCCTAATTTGGTGTCATCTAAAATGTGATAAGCACTCCATATACAAA
This sequence comes from Ctenosaura bakeri, assembly GCA_948474755.1. Taxonomy (NCBI): domain Eukaryota; kingdom Metazoa; phylum Chordata; class Lepidosauria; order Squamata; family Iguanidae; genus Ctenosaura; species Ctenosaura bakeri. The sequence continues at coordinate 10,171 of CAOLHI010001549.1, forward strand.
TCATTCATACAGTGAGCCCTCTTTATCCACAACCTCTGCATGTGTAGATACCCATCCACATAATCGTGGCAACATGTGCACAAATGCACTGAAGCACATATTGCTGCCAATATGTGCACAAATGGACTGGGGCAAGAGCATTTATGATTTCTGGTATTCAAAGGAGTTCCTGGAATGGAACCCTCACATATATGTACAGCATACTGCATAGATGTTGAAAAACACTGGCCCAAGAATACTAACCTGAAGCACTAGTCACTTGTCTCCAGAATGAAGAGGAGTTCTTTGAATTCAGTCTGTCAACTGATTTCATATTCACCTAACAGCAGCACTGTCTAGCCCACATTTCACCAGTTTCTCTGCAATAATATCATGGATAACCTTGTCAAATACTAAACCAGAAGATATATGTTTAAACTAGTATACCTGAACTAACTCCTCTGGATAGACTCAAAAAAAGAAATAGTCAAAGAAAACATTTAAGTCCCAAAATACACTGTCAAAAAGACATTATGTTTAGCTTACAGTTACCTGAAAGAGGCAAACTTCCTCATTACCTCATCAGTGCATAAGCTCTCATTTCCATTCTGGGTACTGCTGAAATGAAACAGGATACAGCAGGGACAGAGAAAAGTGTATCCCTGAAGATTTTCTTTGTGTCCTCAGGACCCTGGCACCCCATTTCCCCCCAAAATCCCCCTACACTCCCAGGGGTGCTTGAGGGCACTGTTGCCACATTGTTGCTTCCCCCACCTCATCAGTCCCATGAGAAGCTTTTTTCTATCCAGGAAGTAAAGGTTTACTTCCTGTTTACCATTTCCTAAGAGGGCAGTGCTCCAAGGTCCCTTTGGAGAGCCAATGTGGTCCCTCAAACTTGGAAGTCTACAGTGACAAGAATTTTAGAAAGATAATATGTGGCCTGCCAATCTCCAGATTGCCTCAGATGTCTACTCCACATGATGTGTCATGCCAAAGCTGTACCCTTTTCCACAGGAAAAGGACAAACTGCGCTACAGAAAAGGACTGAAAAAAGGAAGCTTTACAAATATGTAACACCAATTCAGTTGAGAAGAGGGCTATATCTCCAGATTGCATGAACCACTTTGGAATCCCAGGATCCACCAAGACTGCAACAATTCCAGAACACTTTAAAACAAGCCTCAGAAGGGACCAGATTCTACTTCTGGTTTTCTATCTTTCTCTCCTTTCATGAGGGACCAAAATGAAAAAGGTCATGATCAGGATTCCCATTCCTGGCCTAGATCAAGTTATATACAAATCCAGACTGAGTGAAAGCAACATTTTTTATACTACATTGATTTCCAATGGCTGCTCTGCATATCCTGTGAAGGCCCTTTCACTAGGTAGCCTGTTTTTTTCTGCTGAGGGAGAAGCTTTAAGACTTTCTAGATTTCCATAATGCATGACATTGATCCAGAGTCTGAATATCTTACTTTTTTGAACAACAGCTCCTGGAAACCAGGAGCACAACTAGAGGGGGAATTCTGTGAGTTGTATTCCAAAAAGTAACTTCTTCCAAAACCTGTTATTATCTATCTCAGTATGAATGTTGTCAATTCTTTCTGCCTGTATTTATCCTGCAGTAGTTAACAAGGAAGCCAGGGTGGGGTTGTGATTTGAATGTTAGGGACTAGGGTTTGGATCCCTGTCTCAATTACAGAAACTTATTGGGTAACCTTGGCCAAGTCACACTCTGTCAGCCTCAGAAGACAGCAATGGCAAACCCCATCTAAGCAAATCTTCCCAAGAAAACCATGTAACAGGTTCAGAAATTCAGAAATGTTTTGAAGGTGTACAAAAATAAGTTAATAATGGTTTGAACCCCACCGGTAGGTCACCACTGGAGTACACTCAGTGAATTAAGAGAAATGATGTAAGTGTTGACTCATCATTAACAACTGATTCAGTTGTTTTAGTTGGTGCTGCTAAAAGCATTTGGGTCAATAAGTACAGCATTTAGCCTTTTGTGGAATGGAAAATAACAATTCTTCACTGAACCACTAGTGTTGCCAAAAGACCATGTTCTTCCACCATATTAAACCTGTCACCTCAGTTAGCTACTTAGATCTAGAGGAACTTTTTAATTTGTTTGGCTGGTAAAGAAAAGCTAACCACAGCTTTCTTTATTATTTTTTGGTTCCATTTATAATCTGCCTTTCCTACAATGAAACATAGTCGGACATGGCAAATCAAGATGCAATTTACTTCCTGAACACTCTGTTGAAATAAACATAGAACTGTCTTTATCCCTTACTCAGCTAGCATAGGATCTCTCCAGAATGTAAACATCCTATCTCCATCTTGTTCCAATCTAATCAAAGAATCATGCTACACCTATTGATATGGCACTGACAACCATAAAGTCAAAATCTGCACTCTACAGTTTACTGTAACAGCTGTAAAAATCCAAGTTAATTGCTGATAACCTACAATCGCCAACATGTGACTTTTCTGTTCTTATTGCTTGGGAAACACTCTTGTCAGTGCCTCAGATTCTCTTTTTGTACCTCAAGTTTCTACTCAAAGGAATTACTTCACCCAAGTCCATAACTGCCCTAGTAATCAGAATTTCCAAATGCCTCCTTACTCTTAACAGAATTCCCTTCTTATCTGAATTCTTCCTTCCTATTTCCCTTGAGTTTCTGAACACCTCTTTCACCTTCTGAACACTCCTTATCTTTCCCATGCTGCTTTGCATCTCCATGAGACTCACGATTCCCCAGACCTCTATCTTCAAAGGGTCTGAAAAGGAGCATAGGTGATGATATGCTTTACTCCCGTTCTTTAAAACTTTATTTCTTTTGCCTTTTCCTGTATCCTACTGTAACTTTCTCCTTCCTTCTGCCTTCTCTGAAGCGATATGCCTCATAGCTGACCATTTAGTTGCTGTGTTACTGAACTATTTTTTCCTAGCAAAAATTCAAATTTTTGAAATTTCTGGAAAAAGGGGGGCATGATGTTCCACATCCAAGAACAAACAATTCCAGTCATGCACATCCCTCTCCTGCTCATGTTTAGGTTTGCTTTGCCTGACTGACACCAGTGTCCTCCAGAAAAAAGAAAAAGAAAAAGAAAACAAATAAACAAACAAAAATTAAACCAAAAACTCACCTCCTTGGGATGCATTGGCAAAGATTCTCCTAAAGGTGAAAATAAGGCCTGTAAGTAAGTTCTAAGAACCAGTATGGTGCAGTAGTTTAAGCACTGGATTACAACTCTGGAGACCAGAGTTTGAATCCCCGCTCAGCGAAGGAAACACACTGGGTAATTCTTGGGCAAGTCATACTTTCTCAGCCTCAGAGGAAGGCAACCCTCCCTCCAAACAAATTTTGCCAACATGATATGATTGCCTTAGGATTTTGCAAACATGATATGATTGCCTTGGATTGCCATAAATTCGAAACTTAACAGGAGGGTATACAACAATATGCTCTCTCTAGCCCAACCTCTTTTTTTGTGGCTGTGTTCCCTGGTGTTCCAAAGTTGCTAGTCCCCTATTTTTTGAGGAAAAATTAGTTATAAAAATGACCTCAATATACCACCAGTATGCAGTAAAACACCACCAAACTCTTTATGATCCTCCCCACAAAACTTGTTTGTAATGCAGACATTTGGCCAAAAAGCTTGGGAGTGCAAACAAGAAGTAACTTCTAGGTGTCATTTTCAGCCAGTTTTCAGCACAAGAACTTGTTGATTAAGCCCAGGTGTACTGGGGTGAAAATTGGCCCTTGTCCCACTACAGTGTCACACACCTGGTCCTGGAAACTCAGTCAAGTTGCATTTTTTTCATCATCTGTATTTCCACAAGGCTCATCCAAATCATGATCAGAGGTACAGCCCCGGCCCCAAAAGAACTCAGTCAGATGGGGCACCAGTCCCCCTACTTTTTGAGGAACCATCATTACATTTTTATGTGTCATCCAAGGTATGGATGGAGCCTTTCCCTCCATCTCAGCCTACACAGATGGACCTCCCAAATCTTCCCAACTTGTTGAGTCACAATGAAGCTTGAGGTCATATAAACAAGCATGAACCCTTTAAAGGATCCAACTAGAAACTGGCAGAAGTTAGGCTTGTGAGTAATATGAATGGACAAACTTAGTAAAGCTTCAGTTCATTTGAGTCTTTTGCTTGGATAACAGCTGCTTCCAGTTTGCTCCACTAAATCTAAGCCAGGGTGGGCAATTGTGGAAGGTTAAGGGGCCTTACTAGTCTGCCAGGAGACCTTGGAAAGCCACAGCCCCACCACACAAACAAACAAAACAAAACAAACAAAAACACCCTATAAACTTTTTTTTCTCAAATGTCCTCTAGCAGACATGGGTACATTCTCACCATGTTTTCGGGCCTTCCTAAGCCCACTTGGGTCACTTTGAGGCAGAAACTGTTTTTGATTTTTTTGCAAAAAAATGTTTGGACCCAGGATAGGGGCAGTCCATGCAGACTCCAATGTAATGGAAGTCTGCTGCACACCCTCTAAAGGTCATTTGAGATGAATTTTTGACCCCTGGGAGGTCCTGGGAGCCACAAAAACAGCCCAGAGGGCCACATGTGGCCCATGGGCTGCACTTTGCCCACCTTGATCTAAGCACTTCTGTAGAATTCTGTCCACAGTCCTGAATAATTGTCCCACTCTGTTGAGCTCTTTCCTAGCCTAGAGAAGCTGACCTTATCAAACAAGAACTTGTATGTACCACAGCTCGTTTAACTGATTATTTTGCCAAGGTGTGATTTCTCAAGCAACCCAGAACTGCTGTGAGTGTTCTAGCAGCTTGTAGTTTCCCCAGGTTCTTCCAGAATGACACCCTATTTAGTTATAACCTGTGTATCATGGCTAGGATTTAAAGCCCACAAGAATTTTGATTGGCACATCTGCAAACTATACTGCTACAATTGAAATCTTTTGTTGGGCTACCTGAATGATTACATTTAACAATTCAGGACAGAAAGTTTCCAGCAAAGCAGAAGTCTGCTGTTGAAGCGACGCACAAACTTCAACTTTCTTGCATGTGCTCTCCAACTTGCACATCCTAGAAACTTCAGTTGAACTTCCTCTGCTTACAACTAGTGTAATGGCCCAGAACAAAGATGCGGCACAATGGTGAAATATGCCTTAGTATAGAAAGCATGTCTCGTCTATTCTATGCAAAGGTGTAGAGCCTGTCAGCTATCTTATTAACTCTCAGATGTTGCCAGTTCCACAAATACACTCTACTGACTGCTCAAATGCAATGCTGAGAGGTAGCACTAATTCCTGTTCGTTAGTTGCCAACATATATTTGTCAAGGGGAATGGCTGCAGAGGTAAAGGCTTAGTCTCCTGGGAATGCACCCAGGCCCAGGGTCTTAACAACTTTAATTAACATTTTTATCTAGCATACTATTTGGGGCAGGGAGAGTGTGTCTCCTGTGTTTTGTCGTCTACAGATTGATCTGACCTTAAGAGCTCTCTTTCTTCTACAAAAGAATCAGAAATTAATGTAATCCTTCAGAGACTAGATTAGCGGGGTCTCCTCTTTCTCTCTGACCACAGAGTGAGGTTCCCAAACAAAAGTAGCAGAAGCAAAAACTCCAAGGGAGCCAAGTGATAGCAGAAGGGGGTGGGAGAGGAGAGAACATTTGCACTAACCATAGCATGTCCTTTCTGAGAAGTTTCTGGGACTTGAACATCTGAGTCAAAGTTGTTTGGGATATTGAACATAACTTTTTAATGTATATTTTCCATAGGATTGGTTGCAGCTCTAGAGGCAGAAGAGATCTGGGAACGGCTACAGGAAACGATTAGAGGCAAAAAGCAACCAGTGTTTCCCATATAGATCAATTCCTACTGGCCAAAGAAGAATACAAGATAACTTGTGGATTATAAGCCAACCTTGGGAACTTTCTCCTGAAGCAACCGTGACAAGAACAGAAAAAAAAAGTACTTATATATTACAGACAACGAATCTGATTGATTCTGATGGTTTCTGCTGTTTTAATGCCTATGTGTAAAGGCTTTAGATATAATTCCTGGGATGGATGGTTCAAAATGAAATAGTTTATATAGCTTTGCTTTAATAATTTCAATGCTTATTTTGAGGCTTGTTTTTAAATAACTAAACTTTCTATAATACAATAGAAAAATATATTTCTAGAGAGAGAGATGGGAGGTGGGATGGGGATAGACATAAATGTCTTAACGTGCTCATGGACATACCAGTTGCTTCTTATAGAAATACAGAGAAACCAGATGCCTTTTCATGCCACATAATTATAGCACAATTATTCTACTTTACCTGCCACGCCTGCATCCCAGGAAATCCTGGGGTCTGTAGTTTAGTGAGGGAAAAGAACTCTCTGGCTGAGAAGTCTAAATACTCTTCCATCAAATGCAAATACAGTCCACAGTATGGATCCATGTTAAAGTGGAGTCACTGCACTAAAACTGTATAGTGTGAAAGGGCTCCAGAACTCTTTCAATACTTGTGTGTGCTCCCCATACTTAAAAAAAAAAGTATATACCAGATTTCACTATTGGGCAATTATCACAATACCATATCTGGAGTTTTGATGAACAGCAACAGTGTTCTGTCTCACCAAGCACTCATTTTAATTATTTTTTATTGTTCTAGCTGATTCTTTTAGCTTTTTTTCTGAATAATATTGTTACACTTTACTGTATATAATATAATATTGTTATACTATATTACACATTCACCTTTTAAATTGTTATGAGCCACCTTTTTTTTTTTTTGGGGGGGGAACTGTTGTTGAAAGGCAGCATGGTATATTTTGAAATAAAATTTATGTCATTTCTGTGCTTGTCTTCCATTTTCCCCTTTCCTAGATTACTTCTGGGTGTCTTCTCTGAACCCAGTTGTCTGTTAACTACAATTACATGCCTTCTAGTATTCCATCTTTCCAAATGTCTACAACTATCCTCTCAGAATTATTAGAGGTTTTTTTTTTTTAAAAAAAAATCATTTGCAGCAGATGAAAACACACTTAGGAAAATATTATCACTAACCTAAAACTATTAACACATGCACATGCATGCTGATGACACTTGGGACAGTAAAAACACATCTGATTTTCCCCTTTCTTAGGCTTGTATTCTGTATGTTTGTGCTATTATGCAGTAATAATTCTCACTTTTGCTGTAATTTTAATGTTTTGAATTTTCCAGGACATAATTAGGTCCCATGCTGCATGGCCATTTCAATTTTGATACTTAGATCATTTTCACAATTACCTTTGTCATGCTTTATAGAATTAAGAGGGTTAAAAGAAGTCATATTAAAAAAAAAACCTTGATGACGCTAGATCTGGCTTTCTGCACTAATCTGCCTTATCTGCCTTAATTTAATTTTCTTTATCTCTGTAGAAAGCTGCTTGGACTTCCCTACCTTCCTAACTCTGATGATCAAAGACCTCATTGAAAAAATTTCAGCAGTGTGCTGTATCAGTGTAACACACATTGGATAATCTTGCAAACACTGCCATTAAGCAAACTCAGAAGCTTGGCTAAATGGAATTTAAGTTGTAAATATTTATTTATTACCTGAGGGAAATCACTCAAGAAAGATACTGCAATTTTTCCAAGTCTAATTATAGCTGTACCACCACACTAAAATACTTTGAATCACCACTGTTTTCAATGGGCCTTACCTCTAGTAAGTAACACATAGACTCAAAACACCAAACGAAAGTTAATACATTGGGCTGAATCACATGTTAGTCCTACCTAAAGTAGACCCATTGACATAAATGGGATTTAAGTTGTGTTCCTGGTTATTTGCAGCTCTGTTGCTTCAGGAATGTAAACCTGCAAATATATTGAATTCTCCAGCTAAATGAATGGCAATCAGCTCAATACTATCTCATATGCATTGACTGGGAATGTCTATGGAGAGATTAAGAAGATAACTGTGTCTTGACCTGCTTGCTCTATAACAAGCAGCCATCACACTGAGTTTACAAGCAGCCATCTAAGTCTACTGGCTAGTTCCAGTGGCTTCAGGGTCTACTATATTGTCAGAAGTTATAAGACAATTATGTAAAGGGAATCCTCTTTGTCACCTTTGATTCTGAAAGATCTGCAGTGGGCTTCCCAGCTTGAGTGAGATGGTTATGACTCTGAGGCCCTGCAAACCCTTGAGAGTTTGAATTATTAACTAGCATGGAAAGAGGGTACAAGTTTACAATGAAGACCCGTTACAATCAGTGTTGCAGGGTGTACATCCTAAGAAAGACAAAGGCAACAACCACTGTAGTGACACTATAAAGCCGCAAAAATAGAGTACCGTATTTGCCAGCAGATAAGACGTACCTGTGTATAAGATGCACCCCATTTATACACTGGCAAATACTATTTGCTGGCATATAAGACATACTGGCACATAAGACGTACCCCATTTTCAAACAGTATTTTTCAGGAAAAAAGTGAGTTGTCTATGTCAGCGAATACAGTATGTCTCAAATGCATATTGGTGAGGCTGAGTTGATGATGTGAGCTAAGCGGAATCAGAAGTAGGATCCTAGACTTCGGCAGAAAAGCCCCTGAGAGCATTTAATTGAGTTATCATGGGTGACCAACTTCATAAGCTTCTGGGGACTTTTTTTTTTTTGCCCTGGGACCCTCCAGGGGCTGAATGCCAAAAAAACCTCCCCCTGAACTTAATCCCCAAACAACCAAAATTCCGCTTCTAATTTTGAAAAATTGGTATTAAATGGGTTAAACACTGCAGTAGAGCATGATGAGTCATTCCTCTTGTATGTCTCCAGGAAGACAAATCAATATTCTCCTCCCATTTTTTAGCGAGAGATAAAGAAATCCAGGGAATCCGGAGGGACTGAGGCTCCTATAACAGCCTTAGGAGGCAACATGCAGTCCCAGGACAGCATTTTGCCCATCTCTCTCCTATATATATATACCAAGATCAATGAGGGAATTAGGTGGGATTTATCTTAGTTCACTGTGAGACTCCAAAACTCAAAGAGTCAGTTCTGAGAGACTGAGTCAAACCTCCCACAATATACCAGTTGACCAATTAAGGGAACACCTAAGATCTATTACCATTGTAAAAATCTGAAATGCAGTTAAAAGCCTGAAAGGCAGGAAACAGAACTGGAAGGGCTGATAATGACTGAAGATAAATGGAGTGACTAGCTATACGAAAATGTGCATCTGAGAGTTTTACCAACAGAAATGGGGCAATGTTTTATAACATCATCATCCAAAACTTTCTGGTTATGGTAAAATTGTTGAGCCTTCTGAAGTCAAGATTGGATAGATGTCTCCATACCATTTGGAGGGATGTAAAACACTAGTAATAGTAAACTGCCCTGATATCATGATTCAAAATTAGCCCTGAGGGAACAGAGTTAGCCAGTCTCCAAATAGTTATGGAGGCTCTGTCAAAAAGCAGAGATAGTCAAAAGCTGGCACCAACACTTAGAAGGAAATCTTGCTGGATGTTTATATTTCCTCAGTTGCTGAGATGGCAAAAGTTTGGCAGAAAGCAGTGTAGGGAAACTAATGGGTACTAATAATATAAACATTGATTCTACAGTTTACTATAGTATGAGGGCTGTTATTACCACAGTTATATGTCTGGTGAGAATACTAGATATCTCTTGATATCAAATAATTTGGCCTTCATTTGACCTTTCTCTGCCACCCTACTCCATGTGTTTGCAAGGGCCACCGGACAAGCAAGTAATAGGCGTGGCCGTTAATGGTTGTACATTCCAGACCTCATTCAGGCAGGCAACTTAATGCCTCTCCGATGCTTTAGGGACCACTCCTTCTTGCAAACCGCCTTGCTCAGCGCGACTTTACACAAAGACACACAGCCGAGTGCCGAACCATTCCTTTATGTTGGGCCATTTGCATACTGACCATACTATTGTCATCCAGCGCTAAGCTCATCATGTAAAACCTGACCTTTTCCAATGCCTTTGTCCCGCTCCAAATTTCCTTTGTTCTCACCGAGCATGGCATGGCCTGTAGGTAAAATCCACCCTATAAAAAGTCCCCAATTCCGAGCCTTCCTCGGAATACTCTGGACTGCTATCCTGCCTTGCTGTTGGTTTGTCCAACGAGTCGCCCTCTCAGCAAGACGCACTGAACTTTCTTCCCTGCAACTCTCCGTTTTCTCCAGGACTACGAGAAAAGATGTTGTATTACCCATTCCCCTGAAACTCTCCATTTCCATTTCTCAGCTAGCTAGTGTATGTCGTGTCTTTTGTGTTGTTTGTTCTCAATAAAATATTATTTGTTGCTTTAGAACTTGTCTAACCGCTCTCTGACCTGATGCTGTATACATAGGGTTAATGATCCCAGCTAAAGTTACCCTGCCTCTCTTTAGCTTAAGAGAGTGCTCGAGTCTAATTTCCCCCATCTTGTGTTTTTATTTGGTAATTTGGGCCCCCCTCCCGGGCCCCCCAACATACAGGGTATCACTGTTAAGCATCATATGAGCATTGTCCTTCAGCTTTTGTGCCTATCAAGAATGTTATTTATTCTCTCACTAAAGAGATCACGCCTCTCAACTGGAAGGTACTCAATGTGTGCTCATACCTCATGAGAAATGGCTACCAAGCACAGCATGAGGTGGCAACTGCACCAACTCCTGAATTGTAGACAAAGAAGCTGAACCATCCCAGCAAACACCACCAATACTGAAGATCACTAGGAAGATCTGGAACTGTGAATGAGATGGAAAAATATGAAGAGGAGTGAACCTGCTGCGGGCAGTGCTATGGAAGACAGACTCTGCAGTGCAGTGGCCACAGAAAATTACAGTTGGCTGTCCACATTTGCTAGGTTTCAGGGTGCAGGACCCCCAAAAAGTGGAAAAACAGAAAATATCAAAATGTGTAAGTGTGTGTGTCTGTGGGAACAGAGACAAAACACTCTGGAGAGAGGGGGGTACCTAGTATCCAAACCAGGTCAGAGAAAGGAGAAAGAAAGGAGGTGGGTCGGTATGGTGGACTTATACTTCCTCTCTCTTGCTCATTTCCTTCCTTGGGTATGTGTGACATCAGGAGAGGGCTCATAGTGCTGAGAAATTGAGTTGTAAACTCTCCTTAGCTGGCCAGGCAGTGGCTAGTGGAGGAGGAAGAGGACCAGAGGTGGGTTTTTAAAGGCCTGCATGGCCTGAACAGAACCACTGAGAGGGAAGAGGGTTTAAGAGCTGGTGAAGCTTATAACATGCATCTTTCTTTAATTTTTAAATATTAAATAATTTTTTAAAAAGTGAAATCTACAAATGGGGAGGGCCGATTGCACAGGACTCTCCTTATGGAAATCTTGCGTTCATTGCCAATAATGCTATAGGAGACTGGGTCGAATCTCTTTAAAGGTCTTTTTCATTTCTACTTCCATCTTTCTGAAAAAGAGTCACTTGGGCCAAAATCCACCCCAATTCTTCCAATACAGGAAAAGGAGAAACAAGCAGCACCAAAGGCTGTAGTATCACTTGCTGTGTCAGATCCAGAGTGAAAACTGACAGGTTTGCAACTACTGGAACAGTTTAGGAGAAGTGAACAGACAAAACATCTCACATCTTCTGCTTCTGCTTCTTCAGATCTGACTCATGATGGTGTGTTTTGAGCTTATGATCCTTTGATATAGAAAGTGAATGTCCAGGAACTAGTGAATGTTTCCTGATACCAATAGATAGCATTGTGGTTGGGACTGTTTCAACCATGATTGAGTCCAAGGGTAATCTTGTCTGGCCAAAAGCTTCAAACAAAGCTAAAAGCCTTCTACAATAAACGGGCTGACCAATCTCGAAGCTTCTAGATTTCTCAGAGATTGATGAACGGAACACATTATGGTTTGCTGCAAGGGAGATTACTTGCAAATTTGTGACAAAGAACTTGACAGAAGCTTTTCTGTGAAGGCATCAGTAGCCTGAAGACAGGAGAAGTGATTACTCCTCATTTGACTAGTCAAGTGCTTCACACACGTCTTCACATCCCTCTCTGAGGCAAAAATAGACAGAGTGAGTATCCATTGGTGGGTAAAGCTTATTGCCTCAAGTTGTATATTTGCAGAATGGAGCTTTTAAGACCATAAGCTGCATTCACAAAAGGAAAAAATGAGATAAAACCAACAAATGAAACAATTAAGTTCAAATGAAAGTGGAAGAACACATTCACTATGCAGCTGCTTGCATGGCACCTGAGGAAGAAATGAACAGAGTTTCATTGGGACACTAGGCATGCACAGTGAAGGGAGAAGGGAGTTCCTACCAAATTGCTTAGCTTGGCTAATTTCCGAAAGTGGCTCTGTCTAGGCATTTCACCCATAGCAATGATGGCTGCTGTTACTGTTGCTGTTTGCCTTCAATGGCATTTGTAACTGATAGTACTAAATCCATTCTTTTCCATAAAAATATTTTTTCCTATATTTATAATTTTTTCATAGTCACTGTTGAAGAACTGGCTTTGCCAAGTCTTTGCAATCAAACTGAGGGTCAACTTTAGCTTCTGTGTTTCCTTCTACTCCTTCCCATTTCAAGGGTCTCCTTTACCCTTCACATTACAAATCACCAAGAAGTACAGTAGTTATCAGCTTCCTGCTACGTAAACTGTTCATGCTTGCCATGCAGTGACCTCTCTGTATTGATTCAAGACATCTGACAGTCTGCATTGGTTTCTTTAAATTCACAGGTGTCTTCTATATCCTGCTCTTTTGATCAGTCCTTTTCCCCCTCTCCCTCACTTTTCCACAGGTAGCTATGGAAAGCAGTAGACCTAGATTTTCAACTGCCCCTGAAAAGTAGTTCACTGGCTCTAAGCTTTAAAGAATTATATTTTTTTTCCACCAGCTGTTACTTTCCCACTTAATTTGAAGACAGGAATTGCTACCCTGGTGCAATCAATAAAATGGCATCTGAAGGTTTAAAACCTTCCAGCTCCATCTCATGAAGCTCAACCATTTTTTCCAGCCTTGATTTAAAGCAAAGTAGAAATATGGAAGTTTGCGTCAACCCTGATGCTTTAACATTTTAGCAACAATTTTGTTGTCAAACATCAGAAGGATAGCTGCTTCCATTGCATGAGATAATTATACTTTGGCTTAACCATGACACTACACTTTGGAAAGAACAGAACTTGAATTTTGAACGCAAAGGTCATGTAAGAAGCAAATGACCCTCAGAATGCTGTAGTAGTTTCAGGCATCAATAGATACTGTGTTGCAAATATACAGCCAACATCTAAAGATCCCTCAACACTTGGCATTCCATGTTTATGGACAAACAAAATTAAGAGAACAAGAGCAATGATGAGTGACATTTTTCCAGTGTTATTTTTCATGAAATTGGGTGATGTTTTCAGCTTCTTACCCATGGTAGTCTCCTACAATTTAGACCAGGAGATACCAGTATGGTTCAATTGGTACAAGACAGAAGAGTGATCAAAATCTATTAATTCTCTTCATATTGATAAAGCATATACATTTTTAGATAGAGGTATGTGATGACTGCTTGCTATGAAAGAGAGGCAAAAAAGAAAAAGAAAAAGAAAAAAAAAGAAAAGACTTATTACTCATGTACCAGGATTTCATTAAAGATTGTTCTCAGATAAGTGGCTCAACAGATAAATGAAGGATTGGGTGCAATGGATAAAGAAAAATCCCACCATCAGCTTTCTGATAGTCATATTTAAACAGAAATGATGCAGCAAGTAAAAAAGAATGATTGTCCTTTCTTCGCTTGCTCATTTACTTTGAGCTCTGCTGTCATTTTGAATTGCCTTTAGTCACTTCAACTAGCCAACTGTTCTCCTGTTTAACTTTGAGATGGAGATGTGCCTGAGAAAAGTATACATGCAGGTGTCACTGGAACGTGTAGAGAAATCAAATCAAGGCAAACAATTCAGACTGCTTCATGCTCTTAGTAACAAAAATAAAGAAACAGCAAGCAAAGCACCGCTGAACAGTCTCATCTGATTATAATAGGTTTTTAAAATAGAAAACTCATATGAACTCGTACTGATGTTGTCTAGTTAGTTTTCTTTGGGGAAAGGACAAGAATTAAGGCACTTCAGTTTTGTTTTCTGTATTACTAGATGTGCCCTTTCCCTCACCTGTCAGCTGGTTTGCAGGATCCATATTTTCAGAGTATGATCATATATGGCAGTAATATGCACACGAATATTAGAAGCATATGGGTGGTGAAAACTACACATTTCCTTCCAAGTGGCTAGAGGCAATTCAGCCAGGTACCAGTGAGAGGGGTAAACATGCACCTATTAGATATAGCTACACAGACTTGTCCTCTGGAGAAATGGCTATGGAAGATGAGTGTAAAAGAATTTACTTTAAAAAGCAACAGTCATTTTCTCATTTATAAAACTCTACCAAAGATGGTATTTTTCCTTTCTCTGCAAGGATCTAGTGCCCTACATTTCCCCAACTACAGATGTGACAATAGTTGTCTTTTTCTATGAATAAGTTACTCCATGGCCTCAGTAAGATCCCCATAGACAAAAATGTCTCAGTATTGACACCAATGCTGGAGTAAGGCTTTCTTTTGAGAAGTAGGCAGGGGATGAGAATCTTGCATCTGTGAGGTTCCATACACGTCACAAGGAATATGTGTGAAAATCCTTTACCCTTTAATTTCACACTAAATGTTTGCTTATGGGATGGACGGAGGGATAAAAGGCAACTGCAGTGAAAAAGATTTGTTAGTAGGGCTCTGCGTACATGGACAATGGGCCTTGTGGACAACACAACACTGGGGACTTAAATTAAGCCACAGCAAGGAAACATTTTCTCTAAATTAGAGGTTTATGCACCTTTTGCACTATGACCTGACTGAACAACATAGCAAAGAAAAACGTAGGCTTCCAAAGGGTCTCATTCTGAGGTGACTGCTGCATGCTAGAGTAACAGCATTGCCTGAGGGCTGCTATTAGTCACAGGCAGAAAGAAGCCTTTTTTGGTACCCAATTTTCTTTTCATTTCTTTAACAAACCAGCTGGTTTGAAAATGTACTGCTCTCATTTTACTGAGAAAGAGAGCCTCAGGATATTTTCCAGTTGCTAAGCCTGTAAATTCATTGATGGCAACACTGAATCCAGGATCTGTCCACTCACAGTTGAATTCTGCTTATCTGTTCATCTCTTCTCTCTATTAAAATTGCTTTATACTTTTTTTCTCTCAAATAGTAAGTTCTCTTCATATTTTGTAGTTGGATCTTTATTTATTATGGCACTGCTCTTATCTAACTTCAGTGAAGTTTTTGCTACCAGCAAATATTCCTCACTTCACCTGTTTTATTTGAAACTCTAAGTTTAGGAGAGTAGCATATTTGAAGGAAAACAAGACAAAAGATTAAAAAAAAAAGATTTCAGACAACACTGAGCATTTTTGTTCAATTACGTAGCCTGTAGACTACTCCTTTAGTCTAATACAAAATGTATTTTAAATGGAATCTGTTAATTGTGTTTTTTTTAAAGAAAACATGGTTTGCAACTATTTATCAATGTTAGTCATCAAATATATTGCCTAACATTTCTATATTACACTCGTTTTTCCAGCTATAAAATATACACACCTGCTTAGTCCATATTCTAATAAATGAGCTGGGGGGTGCCTCTTAGAATACCATGTGTTAAGCTGAGAAAAATATTCCTGGCTTCCAAAAATGGACCACTGAATAATCAGTTCCACAGAAAGATACATTCAATGCAAGAAGCCTACTGACATAATGATCCACATCTGCTTAATGAAAATACCTGCAGTTTCAAAAAATAATATTGAAGACTGACAGTGTAAAACATTCTGCATCACATTTAAAATTAGTGACAACTAAAACTTAAGTCTCAGATGGACATAAATTGACCTCTTTTTATTTTTCCCTCTCTGCTGAAGGACAGTCATACTAATACAGTCAATCAAGAGTCTTTTAACTACCAGAAGGTAGGTTATCGGCTTGGTCAGCTATTGTATTCCATTTATTCCCAATCCCCTCCTCTAAAGTCTTTTAATAATAATGTTAAGTGATCTCTTATAGCACTGTAATCTTCAAAATTAGAAATGCTCAGAATGACTTACATAAAAAGAGCAATTAAAATAAGTTATAAAAAGTAGAATATTGCAGCGAGAGCAACTGTGCATGGTCAATTCCAAAATTAATTATCATAATTCTCATTGTAAAATCAGAAAATGGAAAGACAGCATGCAGGGAACAGGCATCCCACAGGAGATCAACAAAAGAGAACAGGAGAATTACAGCAGTTCCTGTGCAAATTCTCCCAAATGTTTTGATGGATGAGTCACTGACCCATATTCCAGCACTTGTGATGCCAGAGCTTGTAATTACCTGTTTCAGTCTATGAATTTTACCTAGCTCATAGTGCTCAGATACAATAGCAATCAAATGTTACCTTTAAAAGTGTTGCCAGGACTCTGAATTGTAAATGACATTCTAAACGTTTGCAGACTTAAGCTGAACTCAGTACATAGTTAGGTTAAACCTATTTTTAGTCTAGAACAGACTATTTTTAGTAACACAGAGCTGTGAAAGTGACCTCCCAAAGGGATTTTTAAGCTTCCAGAAACTGGTGGAAAGGCCCAAATGATGTTGCTAAGTCTTGGGCATCTGTGTGACTCTATATTCTGATGAATAGTATGCCCCAGAGCATTTTTGACTAAGGAAGTCTACAACAGCATACAGATCTTTTAAGTCCCAGTATAAATTCAGAGGTTATTTATTTCTTTGTCAGTATCTCAGGTAGTTGAAACTGACCAGTCAAAATTCATTAAAGAACATGAAGCAATCTCTAAGTAGTGTTCTGATTGGCCACATGGACCAGTGACCTCAGAGAAAATACTGCTCTCATCATGAGACAAAACAATAATTTCTGTCAAAGGGACAGTTTTTTTGAGTCTCAAATTTCCATAAAATATTGTATCTTTTTTTTATTCCTGAAACCTCTAATCAGGAATTCTAAGATGCTCTTCTTCAACCCATTTTAGCAAGGAACTCTTTTAATCTTTCTAATCTTTTTTCTTTTTCCTTCATTTTTCTTTCCCCTCCTCTTTGTATACTTGTAGAATTTTAGTATGTCTGAAAACTTTCAATCAAAATATATACGTGACTAGTTAAACCGGCTAATTTATTTGAAGGCCTTTATGTTGTTTTCCTCTTTTTCCCTTACCCATCCCTTCATTTTCCTACATAAACTTTCCTAGATGAAGGACATTTGATTTTATTGATTTTAAAATCTATTTCTCTAAAACTCCAAAATACTGGGGAAAACACTGAACCTTTAAGTAGGTAAGTAAGTAAGTAAGTATGTGTGTGTGTGTGTGTGTGTGCTTATGTATGTATGTATATGTATGCATGTATATATTAAAGCAGTCTGCTGCTGAGGAAAGACATAGTTGGCTGGCTGCTGCTCATGTAGCTAAGCAACTTGAAATGTTTTCACACCTGAACAAGATCTAGTCACAGGTGTGCAACTCTAATGGATATGAGAAAATGTCAAAAAAGAAAAAAGCCCACTGTTACACTATTAAATATACAGACCGTGCTCGAAAAGTGGATGGTGGAAAGAAGGTATCGGAAGCTTCTCTATCATCCAGGGTTCACAGAAGTAGGCTTGAAGCCAAGCTGTGCACTGTTTCAGTGGCTCTGTAATTTCTTCTGGGGCTCTGATTATCTTGCAAGATACTGAGGTCTCTGTAACGCTGGAACAAAAACATTAGTTTGGTATGTTTTAAAGTCTAATTGTAAAAGAACTGTTACTATGCTATAATCATCAAAGATATTTCCCAAATACTAAATCTCTCTTTTTTTCTGGGTGAGTATATATACAGACAGACACAGATGAACACAGAATCAAATTAGAAAAGGTAACTATAATGAAGAACTTCAATTTCCAATTAAGAGAGAAAAATCTATGCAATCCTTATGTAGCTGTCATATTATTCAAGTCTGAGGGGACTAAAATCTACTACAAGTATAGCAAAAAGGATTTCAAAGATTATCTACTGTAGCAAAAGGAAAAAAAAGTCTCTCCCTAAGTACATAAGTATGTACAAAATATTTCTGAATAGCTGTAGTGAAAGCATCATATGATTATGTAGCAACTGACTCATTGCTAAAGAAATGTAAAACATGGCCTATCTATCATTCAGCAAATGATACAATGGGCCTACCTTAGGCCATTTCCACCCTACCTTGTTATAGCATTATTATTCCACTTTCAACATCCCATGGAATTCTGGGGTTTGTAGTTTCCTGAGGCCAAAGAGCTCTCTGGCTGAGAATTGTAAATGCCCCTCCCTAAACTGCAAACCCCAGGATTCCATAGGATGTTGAAAGTGGAAAAGTAGCACTGTAACCATGTAGTGTGGAAGTGGCCTAAGTTTGGACTAGCAAACAGATTTATATTTTTTGTTTAATAATACATGCCTATACAAGACAGAAACAGGTAAAGCAGATGTAGGGTCGAAATGAAATGTGACGAAGTAACAGGCTCATTTGGAAATTTACGCTTTCAGCCAACTAAGACATGGCATAGAATCCTTTAGGGTTCACTGCCAATAACTTGCAACATTCTGAAGCTAGGAAAAGGTGCAATGAAGAAATAATCATCTTTGAAAACTACACAGTAGTACACACAGAAGCATGGCATCAGAAGAATACATCTACTCATGGCAATATGTCATTTGTTAGGAGAAATTTCAAACATGGTTGGATCATTTAAATAGTCAAGAAAAGTACTTTAATTGTTGCTTTAAACAATGTTGTCCTATTATGCAATTCATGTATTTCCTGCATTAAAGTGCACTCTAACTGGTTGCTGAAAGAAATATATCTTTTGCAATACAGTACAGACTTAAATGAAGCTTAAGAACATAAAGCAAAACCTCCATAACTTTGCACTACACATATGTATCTCTTTAGAGAAAAAGAAGATAAATGTAGACTTAATGAACTTCCTTTAGTATCCCACCCAAGAAGACTAGGCAAAATCATCTCCCTGAATATGTGGGCTCCCAAGACAGTTTATTGGTGATGTTATTGTGTTGTTACTCATCTCAGAAAACTTGTGAGTAGCAGCAATGAATATGCCTCACCCCAGCAGCTGTCCTTATCATCCACAACCAGTGGTTTGGAGGCTTTAGGCTGTTAACCACCAAGGATCCAGTTCCTGGCAAATTTAGGATTCTATTGTTAATCTGTATCCATCCAGTAGTATTTATGACAAAGCAATATGGCTTAAGGTTCTAGTGAGTATTGAGCCTCGCTTCTCTTTCCTCTTTTCAGAGAGCAGTGCTGCAACAAGAAGACTGAGTATTGGATTACAACTCTGGAGATGAGGGTTAGATTCCGTGCTTGGCCATGGAAACCCACTGGGTGACCTTGGATGTGTCACATACCCTCAGCCCCAGAAAAAAGCACTGATAGATTCACCTTAGGGTCACCGTAAGAACAGGTTGCTTACCTGTAACTGTGGTTCTTCGAGTGGTCATCTGTGCCATCATACACTAGGAGCTTTAGCGCCTGCGCGGTAGCGTTCGGAAACTTCTAGAGCTTGTTCGCTTGGCGGGAACCCCTCCCCCACGCCGGTACTGCGCATGCTCCTCCCGCCGAGCAACGGTCTCTCCTCAGTTCTGTCGTCCGCCGTAGAACCTACAGGGACCTGAGAAAGAGGGGAGGAAGGGCGGGTGTGTATGATGGCACAGATGACCACTCGAAGAACCACAGTTACAGGTAAGCAACCTGTTCTTCTTCTTCGTGGTCTCTGTGCCTTCATACACTAGGAGACTGTGTAGCTTACCGGTCGGACGGCGGGTCAGGTCCTACAGCACGGAAGCCAACACCTCACGTCCAAACCGGGCATCTCTGCGCGACCGGCAGTCGAGCCTGTAGTGGCGCACGAAGGTCGATGGTTGGGACCAGGTCGCCACACGGCAGAGTTCATGCAGGTCAACTCCTCGCAGGAGGGCCGCAGAAGTAGCCACCGCTCTGGTGGAGTGGGCTCGAAGCAGGACTGGCGGAGGCTTCCTCGCGAGCTCATACGCCAGTTGAATAGTCCTCACCACCCATTTGGAGAAGCGCTGGGTGGACACTTTGAGGCCCTTCCGACGTCGCCCATAGCAAACGAAGAGATGCGGCGTCTGTCGGAAGGAAGCAGTCCTGTCCATGTAGAAGGCCACGGCCCGACGCACGTCCAGGGAGTGGAGAGACCGCTCCAACGGTGTCGTCGGGTTCGGGAAGAAGGCAGGCAGGATGATGTCCTGGTTGAGATGGAAACTGGACACCACCTTAGGCAGGAACGAGATGTCAGGTCTCAGGACCACCTTGTCTCTGTGGAAGACCGTGAAGGGCTCATCGGATCGAAGAGCTGTGATCTCACCCGCTCGCCTCGCTGAGGTCACCGCTACCAAGAAGGCAGTTTTCATGGTGAGAAGCCTATCATCCGAGGTCACCATCGGCTCGAAGGGCGGCTTTGTCAGCTGCGAGAGCACCAGCGAGAGGGACCACGGCGGTTGCGGCGGCGATACTGGCGGGTAGAGATGATGAAGTCCTTTCAGGAACCGCTTAACGGTATCGTTCCTGAAGAAGGCCGAGGCAGCCGATCGTGGCGGTTGGTATGCCACGATCGCGGAAAGATACACCTTCAGGGATGGAAACGCCAGCCCCTGTTGCCGGAGGTGCAGGAGGAAATGCAGGACGGTAGAGAGCCCCGCGGGCGATACCGGCTCACTCCTCTCGTTAGCGAAGGTCAGGAAGCGTCGCCACTTGTATTGATAGTTGCGACGGGTGGATTCCTTCCTGGCCGCGACGAGGACGGTACCAAGCACGGGATCGTCTAGTGCGATATCCTCCAGGCATGGAGGGCCAGGCGTGGCAGGTCCGGATGGAGGACTCGGCCGCCGGAGTGGGAGAGCAGGTCCGGTGTCGGTGGCAACCGGAGCAGGTCGTCTCGTGCGGCTTGTAGCAGGGGTGCGAACCAATGTTGCCTCAGCCAGTACGGGGCTACCAGGATCGCGTCGGCTCGGTCGGCGAGGATCTTCGATATCGTCCGGCCGAGCAGCGGGAACGGCGGGAACGCGTAGAGGAGTTCCCCGGTCCACGGAAACTGGAAAGCGTCCCCGATGGAGGCACGATCGTGGCCCGCTCTGGAACAGAATCGGCGACACTTCGCGTTTTCCCTGGTTGCGAAGAGGTCGATCGATGGTTCGCCCCAGCGGTCCCGAATCAGTCTGAACGCCTCTCCGGAGAGAGACCATTCGTGATGGGATGAGGTGTCCCTGCTGAGGGCGTCTGCCGTGGTGTTCTCCTGCCCGGCCAGGTGAACTGCCACGGGATGCGTATGCAGGCGAATGCACCATTCCCACAAGTCGAGTGCAATGTCGAGCAGGGTTGTGGAGTGAGTCCCTCCTTGTCTGTTGATGTAACAGACGGCGGTGGTATTGTCCGTCAGAACCAGGACCGTCCGCCCCGCTACGACGTGGCGGAACGCCCGTAGCGCTTTCAAGACAGCGAGTAGCTCCAGCGCGTTGATATGGAGAGCGGTCTCGTCGTCGGTCCATCTGTCGCGGACTCTGAGATCGCCGCAGTGGGCACCCCATCCATACAGGGAGGCGTCGGTCGTTACCGTCACCTTCGGTGTCGGCTGTTGGAAAGGCATCCCTGACATGAGATTGCGTCGCGACTGCCACCATCGGAGGGATGAGCGGACGTCTCCCGGCAGCTGCAGTCGGAGTGTCTGTTCGTCTCGCAGGGGGTCGAATATGCGGACGAACCAGTGTTGAAGAGGTCTCGCTCTCAGCCTGGCGAGATATGTCACAGCGGTCGTCGCAGCCATGTAGCCCAAGAGCTGCTGGACGCTTCTCGCAGATAATGTCGGGGCCGTACGCGCGTGAGCGGCGGCCCGGATCAGGGTTTGGGCTCGAGACTCTGGTAGGTACGCCCTGGCGGAGGTCGAGTCGAGCGTCGCCCCGATGAAGTCCAAGATCCTCGCCGGCTCGAGGTGGGACTTCTTCGGATTCACCCGTAGACCAAGGCGGGTCAGGAGTGACAACGTCATGTGGACGTCGTGGTAAAGTCTCTGTTTGCAGGACGCCACCAACAGCCAATCGTCGAGGTAAGGGAAGACAGAAGCACCCTTCGTCCGCAGGAAGGATACCACCGGGGCCATGCACTTGGTGAAGACCCTTGGGGCAGTCGAGAGTCCGAACGGCAGCACCTTGTACTGGTAACAGGTGTCGTCGACTGCGAAGCGGAGGTACCGTCTGTGCTGCGGGCGAATGGCGATATGGAAGTATGCGTCTCGGAGATCGATGGAGGCGAACCAGTCCCCTCGATGTAGGAAGGGCAGGATCGACGGTATCGTGACCATCTTGAACCTTTTGGGGCGGATGTAGTAGTTCACCCCTCTGAGGTCTAGGATCGGCCGGAGGGTACCGTCGGCTTTCGGTACCGTGAAGTACCTGGAGAAGAAGCCGGTGGTCTTGGCCTCTTGCGGGAGCTGCTCGATCGCCCCTTTCTGGAGGAGGGATTGGATCTCTTCCAGGAGGGCCGGACTCGATGGCGTGGAATAGTAAACGCCTCGAGGAGGAATATCGAGAAACTCGATGGCGTAGCCAAGACGGACGATGGAAAGCACCCAAGAGTCCGTAGTGACACACTGCCACTCCGCGAGATGTCGAGCAAGAGTCGGTCGGTCTCCGAGCGCTGATGGTAGGCTGAAGAGTGGGTATTGGTAGGTCCTGCCAGGCACGTCAAAACCGAGACTTTGTCTCGGAGGAGGACTTCTTGGATGAAGCCGGGCGTCGCCTAATCGTGCGTCTGGCCGATGAGCCGGAGGACGGTCTCGACTGTCCAGACTGGGCCGAACGCTGGAACGACGAGGTGGAAGATCGTCGCCAGGATGGGCGGAAGGTGGAGGTCCTGCGGGCTTGCGTGGCCGGCTGTAGCCCGATCTTCTTGGCGGTCAGCCTCGCCTTAACGAGATTGTCCAAAGCTTCGTCTGTGGACGAATTGAATAGGCCCTCACCGTCGAAGGGGAGATCTTCAATCCTCCTTCTGGTGTCCTCCTGGATGTCGGCCGGCCGCAGCCAAGCATGGCGGCGCAGGCTGATGGATCCCGCCATGACCCGGGAGGCAATCTCCACTGCGTGCCTGGAGGAGGCCATCTGCTGCCGAGCGATGGAGATGGCCTCGTTGAAGATCACGGAGGAGGCTTGGCGGATGTCCTCCGGTACCGCCTCCATCGCCGGTTGCAGGCGATCGAGCACCTTTTTCAGGTATGCCGCGAGGCAAGCCTGAGTGTTGGACAGCCTGATCTGCAAGGAGGCAGCTGAATAGAACCTTCTTGCATAGGCGTCCAACTTCCTGCCCTCTTTGTCCGGCGGGGTGGTGTGTTGCCTGCCGGAGCCTTTCGTCTGTGCCGACTCGACCACTACAGAGTTCGGTGCAGGGTGATTAAAGAGATAACCGGCGTTATCCTTCTGCACCCTGTAGAGGTGTTCCAACCGCTGCGGTATCGGCTGAGCCGAGGCCAGCCTATCCCAGGCGGCCTTCACCAGTCTGGATACCCGGGGCAGGAGAGGCAGCGGGGCCGTGGCAGGTCGCTTCTCCTCGAAGACGGAGAAGGCTGGATCGTCGTCCTCCGGCTCCGCATCGGCGATCTTAAGGCCGAGGGTAGTAGCCATGCGGAGCAGCATCGCAGAGAACTGGTGGACGTCCTCTGGAGCAGAATCTGGGATCGGGTCCCCGAATCCCAGCGGAGGAGACTCCTGGGAGGCCGCCTCAGACACCTCTGATTCCGCACTCGAGTCGTACGACTCTGAGGTCGGTGAGTCCTCTCGCCGCTCGCTTTCCGGCTCCTTCGCAGTCGCCACAGGTGTTGCCTTCCTAGGCTTCTCTGCAGCCGGGGCGGTGGTAGTAGCAGCGTCCCGCTTGGGCTGGCTGACTACTGACTTCACCTTCTTAGTGGTGACAGGGGTAGTCTGGCAGGCTGACGTCGTCGTAGCCCGCTCAGTCACCACCGACTCCGTAGGGCGCGTCGCCGTTGCCGTGACCCTAGGAGGTGGCGATATCGCCCAATACCGAGGTGAAGGCTCCCTCGCCCTATGATATCGAGGAGAGGGAGAGCGGCTGAAGGAGCGGCGGTCCGACGGAGATCGGCTTCGGTGTCGACGGTACCGAGCCTCGTCCCCTCTAGGCGAGCGCGATTCGCGCTGTCGACGAGGTGACCGGGACCTCCGGAAGGTCTCCCAGCGACTCGGGCCACGATGGTACCGATCCCGGTACGATGGCGAATGTGACCGATAAGAGGCCGGGCGCTCTCTCCATTCAGATTCCCTCGCGTACCTGGCCACGTAGGACGCCGAGGTGTATCTGGAGGCAGACGAGCGAGGTTGTTCCTCTCTTGTCTCCCTAGGAGGCGGCGAGGCCACCGGACGCTCGGAAGAGCGGGACCGGGACCGGAAGGAGGTCGAACGCCGCTCCGGAGAAGCAGAGGGCTCTCTCTGCTGCAGGTCGGCCGACCTGCGACGGCTAGGAGGGCGGTGGCGCTCCTCCACCAGGGTTGGAGGGTCTGCCACAGGCGAGTCCGGGCGCTGTTGGGGAACGTCCTCGATCTCATCATCCGAGAGATCGACGGACTCGCCTCGCCCTTTGGAAGGCTGCTGAGTAGGAGGAGGAGTAGGAGGTTGAACGTCCCCAGCCGGGGAGCGCTTCTTCTCCTTCTTCTTCTTCTCCTTGCCCTTGCCTCCGTCCGGAGCAGGGCGCTTTTTAGCAGGCGTCTCCGTCAGGGGAGCCTCAGCCTTCCTCGCCGTCGAGGATCCTTTCGCTGACTTGGCAGCCGCCGACAGCTTCGGGATCCTCGGTAACGCCGAGATCGGCGTTTTCGCCAGTACCGAGCCCGATACCGACGAGGTGGACGGAACGGCAGCCGCCGATACCGTCGATGGCGTGGTCGTCTTCTTGTCGGCCATCTTGGAAGTGGAGGTCTCGTCTATCGCCCGCAGAGACTGTTCCCAACAATAAGACTTGAGTCTCGCGGACCGGTTGCGGAGAGTTTGGGGAGTAAAATCCCGGCAAATTGGGCAAGTCCGGATGTTGTGGGACTCACCCAAACAGAAGAGACACTCCCTGTGGCTGTCGTTGAGGGCAACCTTGCGCCCGCAGGACACGCACTTCTTAAAGAGCGCGGACATAAGACGAAGAACGCCAAACAGCGAAAATCCGAAAAGACCAAAGCCGAAGGGGAAGTCCGAAAGAGAGGTCAGAGACAGTCCAAAATCCGTAAAACCGTGAAAACAGCAAGCCAAGCACAAAAGTGAGAGGAACAAACTAAAGAACCTTCCGTACGCGACGGCGGACGAGAAAGAACTGAGGAGAGACCGTTGCTCGGCGGGAGGAGCATGCGCAGTACCGGCGTGGGGGAGGGGTTCCCGCCAAGCGAACAAGCTCTAGAAGTTTCCGAACGCTACCGCGCAGGCGCTAAAGCTCCTAGTGTATGAAGGCACAGAGACCACGAAGAAGAAGTTGGAAATCACTCGAAAACATACAACTATACCAACAAACCACTTAAGAGGCTGATGACATTTTTGGTTATTGACTAATGAAAATAAACAAGTATGACAGTCACCTCATTGCATGCATGTGATCCTGAAAGAGTACTGATCACCCAAGGGGTGGATATTTTGGAAATCCATTAGTTTTACTAAGTTTCAGAACTCAGTAAACTGAGTTCCAATACCCACTTGGAACTGGCTTCTTCCTGCTTTTTCTCTCCCTCTTTCTGTTTTATCCTTCTACTTCTCTTATTTCTCACTGGTGATCTATAACCACAGAGTTGCTTGAATTTTGTTAATGCTCCACTTCTTTGAAGAACACAGATATCTTTTACTTTTCAGCCTTTCAAAATTTATTTAACATGCAGCCTGTAATTCTGAACATTTTTCTCCTCTTAAAAGTACACTTGCAGAATGTTTATACGAGGAACATTTATCTTAAAATTCATGCTTTAAACATACATTCAATATCTCAACTTCTAGTTTTCCCCACATATTTCTGCAATATGCCTGCAATCTAATGATTTCCTAGGATTAATTACTTATTCATGGTTGATATGCTCACAGTTTCTTTTTTATATTCTGCAAGAGGCACCATGATACACATGGATAAAGACAAAAAACACTTGTGTTATGGAAAAAGTTTACTATTTCCGATTTTAAAGGGAAACATCCTGTAGAATTTATTCTTCTCTTTCTGTAGAGTATTTATAACAAGAGGGTTGGTGACAGTGACGGTTTCAAATATAATTCATAAATATAAATCATTGTAAAGAAGCATCAAGAGATCACTCAAAAATTTTTGGACACTGAACAGGGCATCTAAATTGTCACTAACTTGTATTCAAATCTAAAAGCTTGCCAATTACCTCTTCATCAGAGGCCATGCAGGGTCTTAGCTAACCAGAACAAGGTGACCTTTATGTATCAATCATCTGAAGTACAGCTACAGCAAAATATGTGAAGAACTTGCAGTACACTTTTTAGCACAGTTCTCATCAGCATGAGGAAAGGATATGCTTCAGTTTGGGTTCTAAAAACTGAAGCATCACATTATAATCCTTGGTTATAGGCCATTTCCATACTAGAGTCTTATAGTGCTATTATTCCACTTTCAACATCCTATGGAATCCTGGGGTTTGCAGTTTAGGGAGAGGCCCTGAGGATTCAACAAGGATGTTGAAAGTGGAATAATAGCATTATAACACTCTAGTATGGAAATGGCCATAGTAATACATATGATACATCAACAGAAAATACACTTTCAGTAACTAATTACCCAGTTTCATTTTTATTCTTAGATGATTTGTCCAGCCTGCAAATAGAGAAGTGGCATCACATATGAAAACCACCCACTACTTTTTAAGTGCTCACACACATACCCAGAGGCAGCAGCTTTACTCTTGATTTTACCACAGTTCCTCCTGCAGCTGGCTCCAAGCTGAAGAATAGCTCTCACATCTAGTATAAGAGGTCCAGACTTAATAGAATTCTTATTCATTTTAGAGCAGCTGCAGGAGGGGCAATGGTAAAATCAACAGGTGATTCACCAGCCCTATGGTAGCTGATTGACCAGATGGCCAGCCCTATATTCAAGTAATACATGCCCTTTTTTTCCAATATCAGAACCACACAACATTGTTCTTTTCCTACTTCTCACTCTGCTATCTATTTCCTTCAACTTAGCATTAATAATAAGCAAGAATTAATCCACAATTGAAGAGATGTATGATTTCAGAAAAAAAAATGTGTAGGTTGTGTAGGTTTTCTTTTTGAACAGATATGTTTCAGAAGAATGAAGTAGTTCTTAAAAGTTTTTATATTTCACCTTCTTTCTTGAGCTCTTCAACTGACAAGAACCTTTTCTTTGGAATATGAACACATAAGACTCTTCATACACAGTTGTATACACAGAATCCATGGGCAGAACACTAATCAGCAATGACATTAACATTAGAACAGGCCCTCTCATAATTTCCCCAAAATTAGCTTTGCAGAAGACTGAGCTTGAATTAGCAGGGACTAACAACAACACTGAATGGTACTCATAATACTAGACAGTAAGAGTGGCCATTAGTTTCTGGTATGCATAGCAAGTGAGACCACAGATTAGACCCAGGCCAGGGTCTGGACAATAAAGGTGATTGGACACAAGGTTTGCATGACCATGTACAGATTTGTGGAGCAACTTCCTTCTACAGACTCTCAACTCCAACTGCAATTTTATCTCTCAAGGTTCTCAAAAATTTCTATTTCTCTTGTGAGCATTTATTGATTTAATGCAAATATTTTATGCTGCCTTTCAAGTATACTCACAGCACTGTTTACAAAAAATATCAAAAATAAATATTTTTAATACTTTAAAGTATGACATCAAAATATCTTCTAAAAAATCTGTTAAAGTTCCTAACAGTATGATAACAGTACGAAAAATGCACAGAAAGCAAGTACTGTTAACATTCTGTGTGGACATTTTTTTTTTTTAAAGGTTGTTACATCAATACCTTAATGTCATTTAAATAGTCTTCTTTGATAGATGAAGGCAAAACTACCCCCCAAATTGCAGATGAATTGTCTAGTCCCTAATGATTCCAAAACAATTACAGGATGCAGAGCAATCTAGTTAAATTTTATTCAAAAGCTTACTACACTTGTGTTTTCTCTTATTTTTCTATCAATGAAACCCAGGAGGCTTAAGCACAATTCATTATGTATGAGACCCAACTTGCAGTGCTTGACTGTTGATTAATAGGAAAGTTTGCAGTATGTACATTTGCAACATTAGATGCATACAATATGCTAACTTATTCTTCCACTGAAGCTAATTATTTACAAAAATGACTACTTGAGACTACAATTTATTAAATGCATGCATCCAGTCTCAATTTGGCCCCAAAAGACAGTCTGGAATGAAGATCTTTTACTTGATGTGACAAGTTCTGGAAACAGTGTTATTAATATTGTAAATGTAACAAATAAAGAGTTCAGATAGCCTTATGTCTATGTTATGTTTGTTTTTCACAGCTAAATCAATGAATAAAACAGCTTTTCAAGAAGTTTAAAATCCATATGAGATTCAAGGTTTTTCTTTTCCCTAATTTTAAATATGCTTTTCATAAACAAGTTGTCAATATAGTAGTAATAAGGATTTTAAAAAGGATCTGGGAACTGATATATAAGGGTGATCCTTCAATTATACTTGTTTTCAGAGACCCTTCTTAAGAAATTAACACAACATTTCAAGATCTATTAAAGCATTTCTAAAACATCTTCATTGTATCTTCAAAGATTTGACAGTTTACATCCTGTTTCCTTCAATGGGATTTTAGACAGCCCGACTATGCACAAGATTGCAGCCCACTAAAAGGATTTATGGGTGTGCTTCAGAACTGAATTCTGTACACATAAACAAAATACAATTATTGGGGTGATAGATTGCCTAAGCAACTATTTGGACTGGAAACTGTACTTACATGTCTCCACCAGAATGTATATGGTATACCTCTTCCTGCAGCTTTCCTATTGCCACTTGTGGCACTGAGAGTGCAGTTGTTTCCTACGAAAGTTGCCAAATATGCTTTATAGATGTGAACAGAGTCTGATGGCTGTCTCCATATGCCAAGATAAGGAGGGAGTTTTTTTGGAGGGGGAGAGAGGACATGAATCAATGTCAAAGCCCCTAAGACTCGTCTGATAGTGTAGAAGGTCATTAAATGCTATCAACTGCCCTGTCCCATTACCGTTTTGAGTGGATCCTGCCTATATAAAAAATATCCTACCTAGGGAATCTTTACTGGGAAGCCACAGAAGGATTAAAATATCATTGGAAGGGCTCTCTCAAAATAAGAAACATCTGTTAAAAGTAGAACAATAAAAATCTCCTTTTGTGTGTAGCAGATATCTTAATGGGATCTGCACAAACAAAGAAATATATATCCAAATGAATTTTTTAAAATGTAAATTCTTATACCCACAGGCTTGTAGGTTTTAGTCCTTAGAATAACTTCTAGAACTGGTTGTCCTTACAGAATTGTATAATGTTTCCACAACGGTGCCAAGGTCAGGTTTATCATAGGCAATTAACTATGCAAGTAGCTGCTTCAGGGCAACTTTAATATGCACACCTGACTTTACTCATTTATTTTCTCAGGTTCTCCATCTCGGGCCATACCCTTCAGCTGTAAGTTTCCCCTCAGTACCAAACAATTACCATCTGGTGTAATGCCCCCACCTACAACCAACATAACAGTATTACCTTTGCTGAGTTTATCACCAAAATCCAGGGCTTAGTCAGATGTATGGAACAAGAATATCAAGAATTCATTCATATTCTCCTTCCATATACCCAAGCTGCATCATATGCGTCTATGAAAACAATATAAATATTTATTTCTAACCCTAAAAACATCTGTGTTGAATGTTTATGCATAGTGGGGAAATCACTGTAAGTATTCTCTGTAATATTGTGAAATGGGATGCAGTAACTGTCTTTTCTCTCAGAGACATGTAGTGTTAGAGTCTACTAGAGACAAGTTTCTGAAACGGATGATGCTGTTTTAACAGAGGAGTCGCATGATCCTTGTAGCAACCCCCAGTCAACAGCCTGGCTGCAACATTTTGGACCCACTGAAGTTTCTGAACAGTTTCTAATGGCAGCTCCATGTAGAGCACGTTGTTGTTGTGTACCTTCAAGTTCTTTCTGACTTATGGTAACCCTAAGGTTTTCTGTGGTATCATGTGGTTTTCTGGGGCTAAGCGTATGTGACACACCCAAGGTCGAGATGCATTTCAATCTTGTTTCAAGCCTGACAATGTGACCGAGACAGCTTTAGGCACCTTGGTGGATGATCTATGTATGGAACTGGAGTATGTATGGAACTGGACAGGGCAAGTGTGTCCCTGTTGGTTCTTCTGGACCTTTTAGTGGCTTTCAATACCATTGGCCATGGCATCTGTCTGAACTACCTTGCTGGAACAGGACTTGGAAGCACTGTTTTACAGTGGCTTCTTTCCTACCTGGAGGGGAGAAAAAGAAGGTGGTACTGGGGAACACCTGTTTGACTCCTTGGCCTGTGGGGTCTCTCAGAGTTCTGTTTTGTTCCCCATGCTATTTAACATATACATGAAACTCCTGAGACAGGAGTTTTGGGGTGCAGTGCCATCAAAATGCAGATGACATCTAACTCTAATACTCTTTTCCACCCCAACCCAAAGCGGCTTCTCTGATCCTAAAACAGTGTCTGTCATCCATAATGGCCTTAGTTACATCCTGTTTAGACTACTATAATGCACTCTACTTGGGGATGCCTTTGAAGAGTGTTCAGAAACTTCATCTGGTTCAAAGAGCTGCAGCCAGACTGCTAATTGGGGCAGACTATAGAGACCATATCACATCCCTGTCAAAACAGCTCCACTGACTGCCAGTGGAGCAAGTTCAGGCTACTTGGCAGACAGTATTTCTCTGTATAAGCCAGCCGAGGTTCTGAGACCAACAGAGGCCCTTCTCTCAGTCCTACCACCATCTGAGAGAGGGCTTTCTCAGTAGCTGCTCCTAGTTTCTGGAACTGTCTCCCTGGAATGCCAGAATGGCCCCCTCCTTGTCATCCTTCCAGAGACAGGCAAAGACATTTTAATTCAGGCAGGCATTTAAATACAGAAAGGTTTTAAGGAATGGTTTAGGGGGTTCTGTAGTGTGTTAATTTTAATTGCTTCTTTTAATCTCTCTTTAGTTATTTTAATTCCTTAATAATTTAATTCTGTTTTAATATGTATTATTTATATGTTTTTAAATTGTATTGTTTTGATATGTAAGCTGTTTTGAGGCTCAATGTTGGGCAAAAAGTGGGATAGAAATAAAGATACTACTACTACTATTAATAATAATAAGGTCACCCAGTGGGTTTCCATGGAAAGTGGGCAACTGAACCTTGGTCTCCAGAGTCATAGTGCAACACTCAAACCCATACACCACGCTGGCTCTCAGAGCATGTTACAGTAGCCCAAATGGGAGGTAATCAATGCATATGTCACAGTAGCCAGATCTAACATCTCAAGGAACAGAAGCAGCTGGTTCACTAGTTTTTACTGTGGAAGTACATTCCTGGCCACAGTCACAATTTGGGTGTCCAGGCTCAGATATGCAAAGCAGAGTTTTTAGGGGGAGTATAATCACTATTCCCTGATTGTCCCTCCAACTGACCAGCAGCAGCTTTGTCTTGCCTGGATTAAGTTTCAATTTGTTCATCCTCATCTAGTCCATTACTGACAGCAGACACTAGTTTAATACAGAACATGAAGATCTAGTCATAGCTCCTACAGCTAAGGTGAAATAGAACTAGATGACTGTATATTCATGTCTAGAATGATAAAAGAACGCCAGATATTCCACTGAAATGTAAAATATTCATTTTTTAATGATCTAATTTCAAATACCACTGTTCACCAAAGTATGGACTCCTGTACAATACAGTGAATTCAGATAGTCATGATTTTTTCCCCTCACAAAAGATCTATCAAAAAGTACATCAACCCAAGAAAGAGCTTGTCTGTGCATGTCCACAAAAATGACTTTGTGTGTGTCTACAAAAGCTTCTGATATAACAACAACAAAAATTCCTCCAGCCCAAAACAGTGTTTAACTACAAAACAATACCCCCTTTGGTCTTCTTTGGCCAAAAAGAGCGAAGGCTTTGAGAGGGCTGCACAGAATCTCTTCCATACGTGGCCATGAACTGAACGCTTGCCAGCATAAGGACCAGCTGACTGATAGTGAAAACACCCCCGTCCAATTCTTTAAATTTGTAAAACTCCAACAAAGCAGCAGTCATTAAAGTTTGACTGCACAGTTTATACACACACACACACAAAACATTCTCACAAATGTGAAAGTACCTTGCAGGTCGGGGGGGACATTGAACTTTTACATTCTTGTATGCATGAACAAAACACACAAGTTTAAAACCGAGGAATGTAAATCACATTTTCTCCCAGATGCTTAGAATTGGTTCATAGATGCATAAACAGCTACTTATATTTCTTGGTTATTCATTCCTTTAGATACTTACACAAGATGCATGA
Organism: Ctenosaura bakeri; assembly: GCA_948474755.1. Lineage (NCBI taxonomy): Eukaryota > Metazoa > Chordata > Lepidosauria > Squamata > Iguanidae > Ctenosaura > Ctenosaura bakeri. The sequence goes on from CAOLHI010001549.1 coordinate 42,811, forward strand.
AATGCTTCCCGTGGAAAACCATACAGAAGTTCTTTTTGTGGTAATGAATCTTGGATGCTACAGTTGCAAATGCCAGTTTTCACCAGATAATACAATCAATGTATAATGAGCACTTACTCACAAGTGCATTGGACCCATTTCAGTGCACTGCAATGGTATTAAAAGATTCTTGTGTATGTGTTTTGAAGCAGGACAAAAGAAACCACTTATGTTGTTGTTGTTTTACAATACACTATAGTTCTATGGTCCCAATTCTGCAAAAACAATGCATTTGGATCAAATTCATGCTATGTTCTTTCACTGTCTGTACTGCAAAAGTAGTAGCAGGACATTTCAACACATGCAGCACTATTTCATAATATATTTTTCACAATAAAATATAATAAAAACCTTTTAATATATATATATATATATATATGCTCTGTGATTACAGACTTTCTAACACTAGGCTTAGCTGAATCTGTGTTTCAGTTCCATTAGTGTGTACACAGCATTAATAAATAACATTGCCACTTAAATGCCTTTCTTGTAAATTGGTTTGTTCTGTCCTGTATAAATAATACAAATTTCTCTGTTCTCAAGTATGTCAGATTCCCTTCACTTCCCTTTGCCGGCACATAGCAAGCAACATGAGCCAAGACTGCAGTTTAATCTAGAAGGAAATTTGACAGAACAAGTATAATAACATGCTAACTGGTTAGTATACCAAAAAAACATTATTTTGGTATCTGACATATGTCTAGTGACCATGTGTCAATACTAAAACTAAAGTCAAGGACCAAACCAAAGGCTACTGTGATGACTATTGTTTAAAAGCAACAAGCCAGTATTCCATTATAAATCCAACTTTTAAAAGTGAATCTTTATTACCCTTGGCAAATGAGGCAGTGGTGAACGTACTGGGAGAAAATATGCATTAAAACCATCACCTTCTTTACAATATGGTAAAGTGAATAAAGTAAAGTGAATAAATAAATATATATCAATTAGTGATATTATGATATTTAATAAATATTTAATTACATCACACCTCCTACTTTTCTTCCACCAGCTAAAAATATTTATAAAGTCAAGAAGCTAATGCAAGGCACTGAAGTTCAGGACTAGAAATCCAAATCCACCTGCTTTTGGGATCAAGCATTCATCAAATATTAACTGAGATTTTAAGATTCACAGAAGAACAGTATCCAGTGTGAAGGTAGCATAGGGATGGTGCACGACTAATGTAAACAATTAGGTTACCAAAATCATTTTAAGTTGTGGAACAGTTTGAAACTTATTGATTTGATACTCGGGCAAGGACAAAAACAGGATTTCTTCAAGGAGCAGAAGCTCTGTGCTAACAAATTACTGTAGTTCTGCACGTTCTGAGGTTGTGGCCTTGTGCTTCTTTGAAAGCTTCAGCCCTTCAACAACATGGCATGACTGAGTGAAAATGAGGGGGGGGATTTTACCAGCAGGTTCAAATATGTTATTAATAGTTTTCTTGTCTAAGGGAAGCGCAAAATACAAAACCCTCATTAGGTATGTCCAATATTTTTTTCATGTCTAATATAACTTTTTTCATGTCTAATATAACTCTTAGACTCTAAAGATAAAATTGAGGTGCAGGATGATATGTTAGATTCATTTCATCATACAGTGACAGTCACTCCTCTACCCACCATGCAAGTATTAGTCTGTACACACTTCTGTTTGCTGGAAGGCATTCCAAACAGTGGAATGAAGTGTACTCATGTGCAATCATTGTCGGTAGTTTTGAAAAGCCTGGGGTTGACATCACTCTGATCTCACTATATTATATGCAAGAAACAGTACTTCTAGATAGCCTCTTCCATTTCAATGTCTTCTTTGGAGATCCAAGATACACATGCATATAGAATAAAATCATCATCATCACCCACCACCACTATCACCACCACCACTACCACCACCAATATTCCACTTTTCCCCCAAAATTGGGAGTCAAAGCAGTTTAACATTTAAAAGAACAGTATAATCAAAGACATTAAAAAAGAGAACATGAAACAGAATTAATCACAGTATTATTAAAACACAGTATCAAGTTAATAAAATAAAAATGCAATTTAAAAAAAAAGCTATTGAGAACATTTTAGTTTTAAACAATACAGCACCCCCTAGCCCATTCTCTAAAAACTTTCAGATTGAAAAGCCTGCCAGAAAAAAAAAGGTTTTAGCCTGCCAATGGAAGGATAACAAGGAGGGGTCATTCTGGCTTCTGTGGAAGGTGAGTTCTGGAGTCTGGGGCAGCAATCATGGCCATGGTGTTAGGACTGGGAAAGGGCCCCTCCTGATGATCTTAGGACTGGACAGGCTCATATGGGGAGATACAGTCTGCCAGATAGCTTGAACATGAGCCATTTAGGCCTTTATAGATCACAACCAGCACTTTGAATTGTGCCCAGAAACAAACTGGCAGCCAATGGAGCTGTTTTCACAGGCGTGTAGTACGGTCTTTCTAATCTTCCCCAGTTAACAGTCTAGCTGTAGCTCTTTGGATTAGCCGAAGTTTCCAAATACTCTTCAAACACAGTCCCAAACAGAGAGTAGTCCAAACGGCCATCATGGCCAGATGCTCAAGGAATGGGTGCGGTTGGTACACAAGCTTTGCATGTTCTCAAATACTCCTCGCCACTCCAGAAATTGCTGGACTGTCAGGCTCAAAGCTGAGTATAAGCATACACCCAAACTGTGAACCTGTGTCTTCATGGGCAGTGTAACCTCATCTAACACAAGCTGAATCTCTACTCCCTCATCTGCTTTCTGACTGATCATGAGAACTGTCTGGATTAAGTTTCAATTTGTTTGCCCTTATCCAGTCCATTATTGATGACAGACACTGATTTAGAACTAAGACAACCTCCTTCAACTGGGGTGGAAAGATGTAGCAGAGTTGGGTGTTATCTTCATATTGATGACACCACACCCAGAATTCTAGAGAACCTCTCCCAGTTTAATGTATATGTTAAATAGCATGGTGGACAAAACAGAGCCTTGAGGGACTTCACAAGCCAACAGCTAAGAGGTCAAACAGGAAACTTCTGGGTTTGCCTCTAAAGGAACGAATGGAGGCACTGTAAAACAGTGGCTCCAATTCTCATGCTAGAGAGGCAGCCCAGAAAGATACCATGGCATTGAAACCTGCTGAAAAGACTAGCAGAACAGAGACACACTATGCCATCCAGTTCCTTCCACAGCAAGGTGACCAAAAACATCTCTGTCCCATAGTAAGGCCTGAAACCAGATTGAAATGGATCTAGATCAGCAGTTCTCAACCTGGGGGTCGCGACTCCTTTGGGGGTCGAACGACCCTTTCACAGGGGTCGCCTAAGACCTCACTTCAAGCCCTTCTCAGGTTGAGCTTCTGATGCTCCCAAACCATCTCGCCCCCATTTTAACTAAGGGAAGAAAGTCATGGCGGCAGGAGTCGGGAGCCCGTTCCCTCTCACTCTCTCTGACCACGCATGCGGACTAGCCGACGGGAGAAGCGAGAGTGGGCGCCGTTAAAACCCTCTGAGAGAAAGGCCACCGAGCGAGCAACGGAAGAAATGGCAGCGCCCTCGGAGTGGGCTTCGATTTGCGAGAAGTTCTGCAGCGCCCTCAACCTCTCATACGTGAAGTCCAAGAAAGACCCGGAGACCGAGCCCTATTGCTCCAAGTACAGCACCTGGGAGCTGCTCAGTTAGGCAGCTGCTGGGCTCCAAGGAGGCGGGCGAGGCCGAAGGCACCCCGAGCGTGGGCGAAGATGGAGGCAACGGCCACGGCGGTGGCAGCGGCGAGGCGGAGCACCTGCGTGCCATGCAGCTGGCCGTGGTCGAGTATGAGCTGGGGGTGAACACACCAACACCTCCATCCAGTCTGGCATGCGGGCCCGCCATCGTGGGAGTGTTCCCCGGGGGGCACGGCGCAGCGAGGGGGAGGCCAGGTGGAACTGCAGCTCCCTTCCCTGTGGGAGGGGAAGGGGCTGCCGCAGCCCATCGGGCCCCTCTCGCCGCACATGCGCGTGCCCGCTTGAGGAGCACCCTGGTCCTACGGCTAATGCGAGGGGCCAGGGTGCTCCCCAAGTGGGCATGCGTGCGTGCGGCGACAGGGAGGCCAGGCAGAACTGCGGCTCCCTTCTCTGCGGGAGGGGAAGGGGCTGCCGCGGCCCGTTGGGCCCCTCTCACCGCACATGCGTGTGCCCGCTGGGGGACCACCCCAGCCCCATGGTCAACGCAGCCGCAGCCAGGAGTGACTGCTGAGGGGCTGGGGGACAAAGCGGGACACGTCGCTGCATCACCGCCCCCGCCATTCTGGGAGGGAGGCAACAGGAGAGGGCTGGGCCTTGGCGGCCAGCGGAGGCCTGGGAAGGGGGGCGGCGAGGAGAGGGCGGGCGGGTGCGGGCGCCTGATACACTGACCCCCAACCTCCGACCCCTCCTTGGCTCCCTCCTCCCGCCCCGTCTCACCTGCCCACTCTGGAACTGAGTCCTCTTACCTGCAGCAGCCGCCCTGTCTCCTCCCCGCCCCACAGAGACACACCTATTCGCCCCCCCCAGTGCTGGGTGGGAAACAGCTGGGCCACTCAGCCCACCCTTTTGAATTGCCCCTGTCTCCGGGTGTCAGCACCGCCTTCCCTGCCAGCAGAGCAGGTGGCCCACCTGTCCTGATGGCCATTGTCTCAGGATTTGTGCACTGGGGCCAGAGCAACAAAAGGGCCATTGTTTGGATGTGGACAGCAGCTGCTTCCCCTTGCTTTGCCTCGCCTTTGTTTCCTGTCCCTGGATATTGTCTCCCCCCCAGCACCACCTCCATTCGCTTGCAATGGGGCTTCAGCCGCCCAACCGGATATTCCATTACACTTCCGGAGGAGGAGGAGAATGGAGAAGAGGGAAGGGGTTGCCAGGGGGTTGAAGGAGACACATGGGTGCCTGCATGTCTTTGCACCAGAGGAGGTGGGGATCACTTCTTCTGCTTCCCGGTTAAACCTCAGGGCTGCTGCAGGGTTGTGTGCAAAGGATGCAAGAATTGCAAAGTTTTTTGAGAACCAAAGTGAGGAGTGAGGGAGATACAAAAGGAATGGCAGCAAAAGGCAAAACAAAACTTAGCCCCAAACGCCTTGTGTGGAAGGCCTGATGAGATTCCCCTCTGTCAAAAAGATTCCCAATCTTTCTCCCCGCCACCTCTCTCCCTCTGGCTGTCTTTCAGTCGGCTGCTAGAATCCCACACGAGGGCTGGTTAAAACATTCCACATCTGTTGTGAGAGGAATTCAGAGGAGACAGAGGCTGGAGCAAGAAGGTGGGGAGGGGGAGAGGGAGAGCACATGATTTCTCCTTTGGAAGGAGGTTGCCTCTTCTCAGCCCAGCTGTACAGAGCTTAAGAAAGAGGGGGGTGGGCAGCTCAGGGAGGCTGCTGTAGGAGAGATGCCCGAGCTGAGGAAGGGAGGGGACCGTGTCACGTCTGCGTATGAGAGTCGCCCCTCTGAAGGACTGAGCCTTCAGCATTAGCAGGAGGCCTCAGACCAGGCGGGGGAACAGCCTCCTTCCGCTTCTCCCTGCCGCCAGACTAGCCCTCTCTTTCCGTGTTTCGGGCTGAGCTCCGCCTCCGGAACTGAGGAGGCGCAGCCCGCCCAGCACCATGTGGTGGAGACGGTGAGGTTCGGGCAGAGTCCTCCAGCCTCCTCCTCTTCCTCTCCCGCCCGAAGGGACTTCTACTGGCTCCGCTCTTTCATAGCAGGAGGTGAGATTTATAAAAATGTATTGACGTAGCAGACACTTTTTCAGTGATTTACAAGCTCTGTAGTGTAGAGAGCTGCATATTTTGAAGAAGCAAGAGCCTCCTGAAGATTGTCTGGTTGCTGAATCACAGTTTTCAGAAGAGTAGCCTGCAACACTGTGTATTGTTTAGCCCACAAGACTTAGTGCTGTTTTCACTTGCCTAGAAACTGTTAAGTTTTTCACACTTTGGAGGAGTGATTAAGAAATTCAGAAATCCTTTTCATAGATTAGGGTTTTTTTTTGGAAATCACAGAGAACATGCAGTCTGTTTTAAGTGCTGCATATCTGATCCAATCGCATACTTCAATATGCAGTGGCCATGGATACTTTGCTCCCCTTCCTCTCCACCTGTAGCCTTCCATAGCCTCATAAAAATCTGCTTCAGTGGTTTTCCCTGCCCTTTGGGTGGATTTTTGTGATGCACAGGGAGTCTGCAGCCATAGAAAGCCATTGATGTGAATATTGCCCCCTTGTGACAGTAACAGGTATATATATAAAAAAACATAATTTCATTTATTTGTAATTAGAAATAAATATTTCACAATATATAATTACATATTGTTTTTGTGATTAATCACTATGCTTTAATTATGTTCAATTTGTAACAATGAATATACATCCTGCAGATCAGATATTCACATTACGATTCATAACAGTGGCAAAATTACCATTATGAAGTAGCAACGAAAATAATTTTATGGTTGGGGGTCACCACAACATGAGGAACTATATCAAGGGGTCACGGCATTAGGAAGGTTGAGAACCACTGATCTAGATAATCTGTTTCATTCAGAAACTCCTGGAACTCAGAAGGCTACCATATGCTCAAATACTTTGCCAAAAATAGTATGTTGGGCATTGCCCAACTATTATCCATTACAGAGGGATTCAGAGATGGCTTTTCCATCCAGGGCCTCACAACTGTATCCTTCAGGAAAGTTGGAATTTTGCCTTGTTGTAAGGAGGCATCAACTATCCCCTTCACCCACTCAACTAGTTGCCCTCTGGCCTTTTTTATAAGCCAGGAAGGACAAGCATTTAGCACAGAAGTGATGGTTCTCACCTGTCCAAGCATCCTGTCTCTCTCAGTACTTAAGTACTTAAGGATCAGTGCATAATAGACCTCTCATCACCTGAAAAAGCTCTGTTGGATGACTCCTTGCAGATACAATGGTGGCAGCAAAATATAATTTCTCTGCTGCCCGCACTACCACAGAACAGGCTCTAACCTGCATTAGGTCAGACTTGTGCTGAGTCTTCTGCTCCAATCTCCATCCCACTTGCTTCATTGCCACCAACTCCCTGAAAAACCAGGGGACTAGTTTGGCTCCACTCTTACAGAGGACTAGTTTGGCTCCACTCTTACAGAGGAGACACTCAGGAGCAATTGCGTCTTGTGCCCTGGCCATTTCTTGTTCCAGAGGTCAGCCAGAGCACTAACAGAACTGGCTGCTAAGGTGACAGGAAAATTCCCAACAGCCATTAGAAGTCTCTCTGGATCCATCAGCCCCCTGGGGCAAACCATCCTAATTTGTCCCACACCTCTGAAGATGTCTCAAGTCCCACTGAGTTTAATCCTGACCAGGTAATGTTCTCTCCATGACAATGGGACTCCACACCAAGATCACCATCACCCCATACAGCACAGAAAACAAAGTCAAGATTGTGCCCAGCAGCATGAGTAGACCAGATATCACTTGGGACAGACCCATGGTTGTCATAGAGGCTATGAAACCCTCAGCTACTCCCAACAAGGCAATCTCAGCAAAAACGCACAAGTCTTCCAGCAGGACTAGCCATGGAGACTCCAACACCAACTCCAAGGCCACCCTGACTAACTCAGGAAGGGACAGTGCTGAGCAGTGGTATGGGGAGTATGCCAACAGAATTCCTATTCTGTCCTGGCTACCCACCTTTAGGTATTACACACTCAAAACCTGTAGACTGTGAGAAAGAGAATCTCATCAGGGGAATGTGCTCATTATAGACCTCTGCAACTCCACCTCCCTACTCCAAAGGTCTCATCTGCTGTTGCACAGAAAAACCTGACAGGTGGAGTTGAGAGAGGTTACACCCACTAGATTCATCCAGCCAGGTCTTTGTGTTACAAGCCAGCTTGGCATGCTCCTCTAGAACCAAATCCCGAAAGGGACTTGTTTTCCCATTCACAGTCCTGGCATCAACAGCAGCATTTTCAACCCATGGGGATTGTCACCCAGGCTATTCACACTATTTCATCTGGGAGACTGTTGGGGTCAATGAGCATCCTATCATGCATATGCGCAGACAGATAATGTAAACCAGTATGTTCTCTGGATCTGCCCATTTCCATCAAAATTAGTGACTCATCTTTCTCACACACCCTAAAAAGCATGCTTTGAAGAATTGCAACAAGGGGTTGGCATCACAGAGGGCTTTAAAAGCAGTGGGGAAAAAATCCAAATTCCACTGGGGCTGGATACAGAAGTATGAAAGTATATAATTGGATATAGACCTTCATCTCCATGTCACAATTTCCATTAAAATGTAACTGTGCTGTTAGTTATATTAAGTGGGTCCAAGTTACTTATTATTGTGTCCAGAAAGTAAATATCATGTTCACTCACTTCAGCTTGCATATACTTTATCCCTTTTCAGAGATCAATGATCAAATGAAATACACACAAAAAGTACAGGCCAACATATCCCATCAAACTACCTTCACAGTAAATACATATCTTTAGTTAACTGTTAGAATGATTTCTCAGTGTTTCCTCATTCATGTCAGGTGTTTTCATTGCAGCCAATTCTCAGTACAAAAGAACAAAAGCTATAAAGCATCATACATATCTGTTAATGAATTAGGGCTATGAAGGAGCCCAAAACAAGATTTTAAGGGCATTACGTTTACATGCTTACTGAAATTCCAAGTCTGCTTTGAAAAATTGGTACTGAAAACAAAAACTCTACAAAAAAATCTCTGTTCTTGGATATAACTCCTTTCAGCTTACCTTGCTCAATTTGCCTGAACAGTAAGATACAAATATTCACTGCCAATTAGTTTATGCAATTCAGAAAAATCTAACCCACACTGCCAAGAAAGAAACCAGAACCTCTAGAGTGCAGCTGGATCTGCAACCTACCTCCTTATCTTGTTAAGCCTGTAAGACAGCCTCTCTCTGCCATTTTCAATTAGATATACTTTATGAAAACTGTGCCAATAAGATACTAATTGGAGAAGTGAGATGCTATTTGTGTTTGAAGACAGAGTGTAGCTCAAATATAGAGTACAATCTGGTAGAACAGACAAACACACAAAGGTAAAGGCACCCGCTATAGAAACAGGAGACAGAGCACATGTGCGTGTGTGTGTGTGTGTGTTATATGAAGCAGGATAAAGGATAATGGAGCACTTTTCTCATGTAAACATCCTATCTACCAAAGATTATAAGACTTCCTCCCACCCCCGTTAATCCTAACTCTCTATCTACAGATCAATGGCCAGATTACCATTTCTTGTCATCATCAGAACCACAAACGAGATAAAGCAATACCTTTTGCCCTCCAATTTCTATTTTGATATCGTTAAACATATCTGACTTTATTGGTCTTGTTCAAAACCAATACTAAACCAATACTAAACACTAAACTGCGGTTTGAAGCCTTGCCCCTCTGAGGCTACCCACAAAGTCTAGTATGGAAACATCTTATTGCCACTGGCTCTCCTCAGATTCCATCCCCTGTATGTCAATTCATGATGTAACAACATTGGTTATAAATTTCTCTCCTGCCCTCTTCCCCAGTCCATATGTGTGTGGAAAGGGGAAAAAAATCCAAATCTGTAGCTGTAGTTACACATAAGTTATGTCATATTCATGAAAATAAACAAGGATACTAAATCCATTAAATAAAAACTTATTTATCCATACCTATATTTGTCCATCTAGTCTCAAAGACAGGGTACATATCATAACAGACCTGGTACCTACTTTGCCTAAAATGTGGCTTCATCGTTTCTGTTAGCCATTGTGTCTATTAGCCTGCAATATCCATTTCTGCAAACACTGTTTAAAAGATGTATTATGTATTGTTCCTTTAAAAATGTCTAGCATAAAAATCCTTGCCCTAAGTTTGTCTGAAATTTATCAAGATTCATCCTCCCCAAATGGGTCACTTGCTACAAGCGTTATCTCATTCTGCCAAAATGTTTTTAAAAGTTGTATATTTTGGTTGTTTCCATCAAAATAAATAAATAAATGAATGAATGAATGAATGGAAAAGACAACTATGGTTTTAGAAAATGAGCTGAGCTAGTTTTCCACCTTGGATGGAAAGCAAACTATAATATAATGTCTGTTTAAGTCACTGAGCTAGTGTAGGAGCCTAACCAAATCAATAGGTGAGTTGTAAGGTAAATATTTTCCTTGAACAAAGTTTTAACTACTTTTAATCTTCTCAGTTTTTGTTTTTAATTTTTTTGGCTGTTTTTATACTCTTCTATATTGCAAAGTTTCTGAGTTTTTGAAAAAGCTGTTGAAAGGTAGTGTGACAGACCTTTATTCTCTTCACATTGGTATGACAGTTCCAAACCTGCCCTGACTCCACCCCTTTATCACAACCTGTGTGTAACAAGGCTAGAGTTTCAATTTCAGTCCTCAGAACCAAACTGTTTAAGGTGGCATGTTCTCTTCATTCCAGTGATTTTAGATAACCTAGACCAAATTAGCAGTTATAAAACAACTGTAACATTTATTATAGTAACTATGGGAATAAAATCTCTTGTTAAAGTTCAGTTGTAGTACAGTGTTGACACTTTAGCAATTAAATTCCTGACAGACTTTGTCATTTGATTCCTGCTTCAGACACCAGTTCTCCGCGTCCTCACCTGCTTAATCACAAACCAAGTCACCCTCTCTCTGGCTAGTTCTCACTGAAGGCTCAAAACCCACACAGAAACTTTGCTTTATATAGAACTCCTCTTATTCCTAAACCCCTCCACTCCACACCACTGAGCTGGGTTTCTTTCTTGATGTGTTATTCCTGTTGCCCAGCAGCCAGCCATCAAGTTGCACTGGTGTTCAAAATAGCTAACTCCCTAAACAACTTTATCAAAGGGGATAAAATCAAGCAAGTGAAATAAATAAATAATAATAAGAGAGGGAAAACATAGGCATCCAAAGTCAGTTTTCTTGTGCTATGTAAGGAGCTGGTGAGTAGAAGGTAGATTTGTTGAACAGAAATGGTAAGTGTGTCAGTGGGTGGGGGAGTGTTCAACAACTTTTCAGTCACTCACTCATGCAGTCTTGCAAATAACTCCCATCCTTGGTATCTACTTATTTTTTTCACCAAGCAGGCTTCTGAAACTGAAACTGAATTCAGCTAAGAGAACAAAAGCAGCTGAGAACCTGGTGAGTATTCATGTATGCCTCAGAGCAGGGTTACAGTTATCCCTCCACATTTGCTAGGGCTAGGGGCATAGGACTCTCAAGAAAGTGAAAAAAAATGAATAACTCTAGGCCCTCCCAAACCATATTTAACATGCAAAAATACTATGATCAGCATACTTAACCCACCATGGATTCCTTTGAGATATCAGAGTTCCTTCACAAGGCAGAAGTGAGTGGCTGGTGGGGCTTACTGCCAGTTCCACTGCTGCCCCACACCATTTTTAAGAGGGACTTACCAGCCTTGTTCACAGTTTCTCAGTCTCACAAGGCTTGCCATTAAAAATGGCATAGAGAGGCAGCAGAGGTGACAGCAAATAATCCCAAATAGGGAAAGCTGACTGTACATACACCTCTCTTTCCCCATTATCCTGGCACAGGTCCATTTTCACAGAGAGAACTGCTGCAATGCCTGACACTTCTTGTATGGTTTATGTCCTTTAAACATGCTTTCTGTTAACTGAACATTTTATGTAGTAGACTGGTCTTCCAAATTACAAGGTTGATTCAGGGTCAAATTACATAGTATATTAAATATGCATGGTGCCTTTGACAGTTTTCTTTTTCTTACTCTAAAGTAAGACTATGAAGCTCAATCTGAATCAAGACTGCTTTATGAGCGAGGAGAAGGTTTCTTCTCTTCTTATGCCATGGGACCTTGATGTTCCTTCCTTATCCCTCTCTCTATACCAGGGAGGTGGATTTTAGCAAAATAGCAGCTAAACGTCCTCTCCTGGCACACAGTGTTCCTTAGTCTGAGTTGGGGCCCAAACAAAAAGAGTCAGATAGTAAATGAAAACCCAAAAACATTTTTTCATATGAAAACACAATCATTCCCATAAAAACACTGAGAAAACTTAACTATTCATTGCTATATCGTACAACTGTATAATATAAATATTTAACTTGTGAACTTTTCATTTCAGGTTTCAGACCTTAATACAGAACAAGAATACCTAAGACAAAGTTTACAGAACCATACTGTCCTTAGTGCTGGCTGTCTCTTGTCAGGCAACAGAGTGCCAGGGTATTCAGCAGACAAACTGATACAGCTTAGCAGTCCAATAAAGCTTGCCTGGTCAGGGTAAAGCAGAAGCAAAGTCCAGTGTCACTGCAAAGTTCAGGAATTCAGCCAGCAGCAAGGTCAAACAAGCCCAAGGTCAGAGAAGGCAGGCAGACAGCAAGCAGGGAATCTGTAGCACATACAAAGACAAGGGCCAGCAAACACACACACATTGTTTCTGGGGTCGAACCACCATCTTTTGCCTTCCCTACAAAGGCTGGAACCAGATGGCTTTCTTCCCAGCCTAATTAGTTTCCAGTGTGGTTGCATCTGCTTGTCCTCCTCTGAGGCTGTTATTCATCTGTACAAGCTGATTCCTGGCCTGTGACACGTACTACTTCCCTTTAAAACAGCTCTACTGGCTTTTTCCATTGTGGCTAAAGGCACAAACAGGCCTTCAAGGGGAATTTGGGAGGTAGTGTTTCAAGAGTCAAAGAAGATGAAGATTGGGTGTAGGTTAGATAATCAATTGGGAAACCAGGAATGTGTCCATAAGGGCCAGGAATGAGAAGAAGGTCAAAGGAGATAGAAAACTAGGGTTAAAACAGTTTATCAGATAAGAAATAAGAGATAACAAACAAGAGATTTCACAGTGTACAGTTTTTCCTCCACATTTGTGGGTTTCACTTTCACGAATTTGATTATTCGCAAGGTGCCTCCTTGCCCTCCCATTCTCCCACTCCTACCCTATTCCCACCCCACTTGTTCCACCCATTTTCCTTGCCCCTGGTGTGGGCATGCCCCATGTGGGCAGCAGGAAGGCCCAAGGAGGCCAATCGCCAGCTCCCTGTGCTTCTCGTGTCCCCGTCACAGCTGTGGGTACGGGCACAGCCTGCACGGGTGGCATGAAGGTCCAGGGAAGCCAATTGCCAGTTCCCTGCACTCCTCCCATTGCCCTGCTGCCACCATGGCTACAGGCGCAGCCCATGTGGGCAGCACAAAGGTCCAGGGAAGCCGATCGCTGGTTCCCTGCACTCCTCTCATTGCTGCACGACCACAGGTATGGGTGTAGCCTGCCTGGGTGGCACGAAGGCCCAGGGAAGCTGACTGCTGGTTCCCTCTGCTTCTCACGCCACCTTGCTGCCACCGAAGGTATAGGCGTGGCCTGCGCGGGCAGCACAAAGGTCCATGGAGGCTGATCGCCAGTTCCCTGCCTCCCTGCCCCCACCTGGGTGGGTGCACTGGCTGGGCAGAAGTGTGTGTGGGCACTTTATTTGCAATTATTTGACATTCATGAGGGATTTGTGTCCCTATCCCTTGCGAATGTGGAGGTCCTATTGTACAGAAGAGAAAGGGGAGCAATTCCAGGAAACTCAACTAAGATAGCATGCCTGAAGGAAGCTGTATAAAACAAGCAGGAGTGCTGCGACTGCAACAGAACAAAATTACAGACTGGGCCTAAAGAACAAGGGTCCTTCAGGTTAGGCTCTGCTCAGGACCTCTATACTTTGTCTTACTACCATTTTAAGATTTTCACCTGGCAACATTAATTTGTGATTGACAACTTAAGTAAGACCTCTGAAAGTTTTTCTTTTTTCTTTCCTGCTTTAGATCTTTTTCCCATACACAGCCTCCATGCTACTGTACTAATCCCAGATGGGTGGCCACTGGTTACAAGGAGCTTAGCAGCTGGCACACCTAGTGGCAAAGAGACCTCATTTAAAGGTGAAACACAAAGAGGAGAAATTCCAACCCCTAGCCATATCATCAAAAGAAAGGTAACCCTCATTTGCCATTTCTACTACAATCAAATCAAATCAAATCAAATCATTGGAAGCATTTTTATCTCATCTTCAAACTTCTGAAAGATCTAGGTCTAAAGGTTGAGCAAATTCTAAGCCTCATCTTTCTCAAAATAATCTTTCTTTTTATGTCAACTGCTTAAACTGCCTGCACCATGACTGAGTTATGTTTCCACGTAACACATACCAAAAATGCATATGATAACACAAATTTACAAAGAAAGCACTGATCATTTGGTTTTGCTCAGTACCAAGTAGAGTAGTTTAAATAGCTGTCATTAATACCAATGAGTTTGTTATTAGGCAAAAATTAATTGTATGTAGACTGAATTAATGAGATGGAAAAAGATCCGCATCTCAGCAAACACAGAGGGGACCAGCCTCTACTAACACATTAATAATGATAGTTGGGCCAATTCAGTGATATGTAGACCACCCAACCAATGAGGCAAAGTGCTTTACTGATCATGGAAAGCTGAAACTACTGTAACAAAACAAAACTCCACAGCAAAATGTAAACACCAACCAATGGTTTTCAGCACAAAGTTGACCCCCAATGTGAATTTTGCAGACTGCTTTCTACAGATTTATAAATAAATGATTAGATATAAAATCTCCAGAGGTTTTTTCTTTTCCACAGCAATTACAGGAGAAGATTATTGCCATTCAAGTATGCTTCCAGTTAAAGTTCATTGAGTGGCAGGAATCATTCATTGCTGTCCCCACATCTTAAGTCACTGTGACAGAAAATCCGATGTTACCATGTACTGTGAAAATTTTAACAAGTCAAGTCAATATGCACTGAATGAACACATTCTTGAGTTAAAATACATTACTGCCAATAATGGATTGAATTAAGAAAGTATGGAGTTTCAAATCTGATCAATGTCAGTGAGAAATTTCTTGGGGTTTATACGCAGCATTAAGAAGTCATCACCCGTAGAGATACTGCATGTTCATTTGTAGGCTTCTCCTCGTTCATTTTAAATGCACCCTTTTAGTGCTAATAAGGACAATGGGGTTAATAACAAAATAAATCATATTAATGATTTCAAGTCCAGCATTTATTTTTCAAATTAAGAGTTCAATTTTTTCCTTCTACTATTGATGTATGCTCTTTGCATCTATCTCCCTTCTTGTGTCCATGAACATAAAATCATTTACCATTAAAAAAATCAGTTAGTGTATCTTCAAAAATATGTAACTAGATTTTTTAAGAAGCAAAACCTTGACCAAGAACATTTTTCACATAAATGTATGCTCATGTGCTTAAAACAAACAAACAAACAAACAAAAAACCAAGCAGACAAACAAACCAAATCCCCTATATATAAAGCTGCTGCTATTTTATTAAGCACATTGCCAAAAGTTAACATTTTAAGACACTATTAGAATGGCAGGTAACCTGTAACAAGACACAATGTAAGTCATCTGATTTAAACACTGTTTAATGTGTGTTGGAAGGTATTTCTCAACTCCTATAAAGAAGGAAGCATGCATTTGGGCAATGAGGATCTGTGCTTACAGTATTTATATCTCAGATACTGCCAGGTGAGATATACCCAATCTCAAAGTTTCTTAGCTAGCAATTCCTGCAAAGACATACAAAACTTTCCAATTACACAGGTAATTACTTTCTGATGATGTCACAACCATGCATTAAGTCTCCTCAATTCATAGCTGAAACAACACACAAAAATCTACCATGGTAATGATGTTTCACAGCCATTAAGTTTTAATTGATTTTAGAAAGTAGAGAGAAGAATGCAGAGTTATCCTTAAAAGCTGAAAGGACAGCTCCAGTTTGTTCTTCTCTAACTTCTTTCCCAGGAGTTCCTATCCTAAGTATTCTTAAGGAAAAGGCAAAGACAACACACCTTAACATTTTGTCATGGTATTTTTTGGTTTGCAGTTTGTTTAGGTGTTGCTACAATACCAAGGGCAGGCACTGTGTTTAAATGTAATTTGTTACCTAAAGGAACAAAGTGTCTCTGCTTCCTCCAGGTGGAGATGAGTTGAGAGCAATGTTAGTAGCTATCTGAGAGTGAGGGACTACAAAGAGAGCTGTGCAGGAAATCCAGCAAGATAAAAATGTCTTTAGCTGGATCAGAGAACTTAGAAATGTTACTTTTCTGATATGGTCACTTCCAGGTTCTCCCACCAGGAAATGATCTAACAAGATCTGGAGGTCCATATGGAGACTACCTCTAGTCTAAGGGCTACTGGGTTGTATGTGGATGTGTATAATTAAAGGCACAGAGGCTCACTTCAGAAAATACAGTTCTGGGGGGGCAGAGGGGTTACTGTTCTCATGAAGAACTGCTCTGCAGCACGGGCATGCCATTATGACCAGGACCACTCATGGAAGATCAATTTTGCCCCTTCTGAGGTGCCAAGCAGTATCTGTTTACAGTGATCTATACACTGATTACTTACTATTTAGACTGCAAAAACATGTGGCTGACATCTGAAAAATGTGCAAAAAATATAGGCAGTATAACTTACAGTATTTATTTGTTATTTTATACCCCATCTTTCTCCCAGCATGGGATGTATACTGTAAAATGAGCACTTGCACCTTTCTTTCTTGAGTTTACTTTGCTGACTCTGTTAACTGCTAACTCTGCATTGCGACAACAGTATTTATGATTTATTTCTAAACGCAATTCAAGGTGAAGGTTTCTATCCAAATGGTTTGCATACAAGATATCTGAAAACAATCATTCAAATCATCTCAAACTATCCAAACCCTCCAATCGCCTTTGCAGGTCTTATTCTGCACCAAACCATTGAAGACTGGCATTTTTGTAGTGGCATCTGTACTGCCTCATTAGGCTGGTTAGAATGTTTTCATCTTTGCTTAGTTTTAGGTGGGTATACAGCTGTTAAATTATTTTAAATATGTTTAATTCATTTGTCTGCTTTTGATTTCTTAATTCTTAAACTTTTTTTATTATGGGTTTAATGAGTTTTAAAATCATTAGAACATTTTGGGAACCAAATAAATAAATACAATAAAACTCAGACCAGACTTCGAATAAAGAGACAGAGAAATTGAATAGAAATGAAATACATCTTTCTGTGATTTGCGGCCAACCATTTTTTCCTATGATAAATAGGAACTTCTTTACTTGGGTATCATTATTTCAATCTCCAATTTTGGAACTGAAATCAGCACCACAGCCTGACTTTACAGAGGGAAAAAAAACTTTATTAAAAACATAAAACAGTTCCTCACCATGTATGTGCTATTCTATCTACAAAATCTTATAACATTTTTTAATATTCCTCCCAACGAGTAAAATATATTTAAGTGAAATACATATATACATAATCATGATTTAACCTCTTTGGTTTTTACGTCAAACCTCTCTCTCTCCCACACACATACATACTTCATAGGTCAATAGTCTTCTAAACCACCTTGAATAGTACCTCCATGCAATACACATTGAACCAGATTTTGAAGAGTGGTTATATACTGATTCATTGTTAAATAAATAATGCTATTGGCTGTGGAACTAATCTGCACTATGTGCTACGTTTACTTCTTTTACCATGAACAAGTGTAATCGCTTGTGATCTCCAGGGACTTCAGCCAAGAATCCAACTCCATAGTGCTGCCAATATATGGCAAGATCTGTTCTTTCTCCCAACAAATATATTTGAAAAAGTAACTGGGCACTAGAGACAGATATGCCAGAGTATTTTCTAAAACGGAAATGAAGCCAGAACAGGTTTTTTTTTTCCTTCTGTCTGGTAACCACAAAATAAAACATAAATGTATTTAAAAGCATTAACAATGACTTTACCACAGAATAAGCTAACATTTAAAACCAAAACCCCCCTAGCTACACATGGCAAATATCTGAGAAAACCAGAAAACCACAAAGTTAAAATTATCTGCAGAAGATGTTTCCCACAAAAGGCACACCATCAGTGAAAACAGCTTTCCTGTACAAGTCAGGCTAAATGTGTGCTTTACACTGTTTGAAAATTGCAATGGGAACAAAATGGGTTACTTGGGCTAACAATGCATGAAGTATGAAATTAATGGTTTCCATATAGACCTGCCCAATTCCTGTGATGATCAGAAGCCTTCTTGGTTGTTCCACAAATGTTCCTCTGCCAAGAGGCTTTTTTTTTCCTGTACTGGTGCCCACACCCTGGAGCCCCCTCTTCCCAGAAATAAAACATGTGCCAACTCTGTTGCAATTTTGGCACAAGTTGAAAACTTCTTTACATGTTTCAGCATTTACTAACTTATGATATCTGTCATTCTGATTTTTTGAACATATATCGATTGATTACATTATATTATTGTACTTTGTTTTCAGAACATCATAGTTTTTATTATATTTTAGCACTGCCTGGAAAAGACTGGTGGTGTATAAACATTTTAACACAGACAAATAAAGCCATAATTATTTCAGGATAATGCAATTCTGCTTACTAGTTTATTGTATGGGCACTATTACAGTTCACTACATTTGACAGCAAAGAGTATCATAACATATCCAATAATAATAAGGCCAAAACAACATTTTACACAAGGACTGAATTGATAGGCATTTCAGGTTTGAGGTGGGGAAGAAGATATTGGTAATTTTAGCAAGCAGATTTCAATTTCAAAGTTTTGACTGAACCGACAACGAGAAAGAATAGAACATGCCTTTTAAAAACAAAACAAACTGCCTTCTTTAAAACTCCTTCATCTTTCTGCCCAGCAATTTAGCAAGGTAGCAACCTCAGTGCTAAAGTGCCACTTAGTCCCAATTGGAGTGTTTAGCTGTTGGGCACGGCAGACTTGCAAATGAATCCATCAAACCATGCTTCAAAAGAAGGCCTTCCTTTCCTTGACGGCAGACAGTTCTCCCTGCCTATAGTATGAAATACAGGAGAGGACAGTTGTGCTGACAAAGTTTGACAAGCCATGGAACAGTAGACCAACAATATGAGAAGTGACAAAGGCCATTTCCACACTACGCTATTATACTGCTATACATCCTATGGAATCCTGGGGTTTGTAGTTTAGGGAGAGGCATTTAGAATTCTCAGCGAGAGAGCTCTTTGGCCTCAGTAAACTATAAACCTGAGAATTCCACAGGATGTTGAAAATGGAATAACAGAACTATAACAGTGTAATGTGGAAATGGGCAAAGTTTCTTAATCTCAGTACCTATCACAGCTTTATGAGTGTTTCTCAGCAACCTCATAAGGCTTGGAATTATATCAGTTTGCTAAAACAAAACTATCTACTTTTCCCTAGGGCAAATTCTGTGTTAGAAATTTTTAGGCACCAGGACACTTGCAAACCTGCAAACCACAAAGAACAGGTTGCTCACGTGTAACCGTGGTACTGTTGTTAAATAAGTTGGAGTATGACGTCAATCATGGTAAGAAAACTCAGAATCATCATAAAGATGGTAGTAGTAAGTGTAATCATATTAGTAGAGAGAGTCTCTAGAGGGAGACCTCTCATAATGGTGGCACAGAGACAGAATCCTGTAGTGCAAAGCTGTGTCCTGTTGAACATCCCTGCACAGTGATTCCTTCTCACGGTACAAGCAACTCCCCCTGGAGACCTGTAAGAGTGTCACCTGTCCTGAGATGAAGACTGTCTATACTGTGAGTTATAAGACTGAGAATGGAATGACCTGGAATCAGAATGGTGTGGTCTGCATGACACAGAGAGGAAGCTATGGGGTTGGTAGTGTCAATATGGTGAAGCTACCTCAGGCACAGAGAATGTGTCCAAGCATGAGTCTCCTGTGATAATAATACTGAAGTAGATATCTGGCAGGACCTTGTGGAGGATCTCTGGGAGGGGAGTCACAAATCTCTGAGAAGAACTTTCTCTGTAGGCCCAGACTGTGAAGGAGCCAGAATACTTCATGCAGGTGGGTCTGAAAAACACTGTGAACCAATGGTAATAACAGCCGAAGAGGTGCTGTCATGAGCTGTTTCAACCAAACAAGAAAGCAGAAAAGATGATTCAGCCTATGAGGCAGTTACAGGTTTGGAGTTGGGATGAGGAGCCCCAACATCTTTAGGCTTCTTTTTGTGCTTCTTCTGAACTGTACACTTCTGCATAACTGGAGTGGTAACATCAGTATCCAGAACCCTACCTAAAGCAAGGAGAACTAGAGTCTTCTCAGCTGCCCTGGAGATGGGACGGTCCGCAGAACACATCCTAGGGATTGCTTCATTGCTAAATGGAGGGATGAACCCCAAGTTGTAGTTACTGACAAAGAGCTCATGTGTGTGGCCAAGACCAAATGCTGGCTGAAGCCAAATACAGAGGCCTATTCTCAGCAGTGTGGGCAGCGGCCTGAAGTGCTTTCTCCCACAGGAGAGCCTTAAGATGCTTACAACATGCCTGAGGGGTGAACACTTGGCAGTTTGAGCAAGCCCTCAAACACAAAAGGCTCTTTCAATAGCCATCCTTCTCTGTGATCTTGCCCCTGCAAGATGAACCCCTTTTTTAAATAAGCTGGTAGAGGCCATAATCCTCAAAGGGCTAAGCAAGAAAAAGCCAAAGCTGAAGCTGATTAAACTGAAGAAACAAAACCAACATACTTAGAAGAAAGAAGTCAGCCAAATCTGTTTCTCTTACCCAAAATAAATCTGAACAGAGAAAACTTCCAAAGAGCATGTTCCAAACAATACTACTGCTGTGGTAGATGAAAGGAAACTGAGTGTTTGAGTGGGAACAGCAAAGGACATGCACACTGAGGAGAAGTGGGATTATTGCCAAAACACTCACTTCTCAATGTAGAAGTTTCCACATGATGCACTGCACAGGTGCAAGTGATCCATTTTTGTGAGTTCACAAGAGTTTACTTCTTCTTTAAAAAAAAACTTTCTGGCGGAAAAGCTGGTGGAAAAACAAAGCATAGTGGGGATGCATCTTGTTTTAATGCAAAATTGCTATGCCTAGAAGTTTCCCAGATCAGACATTATCATTCCTAGCAAAAAATATTTTGAGACTGAGGAACTCTGGTGGTAGTGGTGTCTTACAGAGACTGAAAACACAGCCATGTGCATCCTCAGACCATGAACGCATTTTCAACAGGGAAATGTCCAAATGTTGCCACATAAAGAATACCTTAATATGGTGAGGAGTCTGAGAGAACCTGACATTCATACTCTTGGGAGACTAGACTCTGCAAGAGACTGCCAAGTTTAGTCTCCAAGTTTAGCAGGGTCACCCAAAGTGATGCTTTAGTCAGTTCTCATCAGAAATGCTGTGTCTGGTTCTGGGCACCACAGTTCAAGGCTATTGATAAGCTGGAATGTGTCCAGGGAAGGGTGATCAAGATGATCAAATGTCTGGTGACCCAGCTTTACGAGGAACAATATAGAGACCTGAGAATGTTTAGCTTGGAGAAGAGAACACTGATGGGTGGCATGATAGCTATCTTACATTTCTGAAGGTTTGTCATTTAGAAGATGGAATGAGCTTGTTTTCTGCTGCTCCAGAAACTAGAACATGAGCCAATGGATTCAAATTGCAAGAAAAGACACTCCACCTAAACGCAAGGAAGAACTTCATTACAGTAAGAGCCTTCTGATGGTGGAATATAATGGCTCAGAGAGGGGTGAACTCTCCTTTTTTTGGAGGTCTTTAAAAAGGAACCAAACAGTAATCTTTCGGAAGTGCTTCAGTTGTATATTCCTGCATGGCCCTTGTGATCTCTTCCAATTCTAACATTCTCTGCTTCTATGATCACACACTAAATCTGGACATGTTGATAATCACAGGTGACTGAAACACAAAAACAGGAACACAAGCATTTGCATTATTTGGTCTAGGATGAAGAAATGAAGCAGGAGAGTGATTTGCCAAATATTGTAAGGCCAACAGCATCTCAGACAACTAAACAGCTGACTGTATGCATGTAAATTACTGGGTGGCCAGTATTAAAAAATACAATAGATTTGGAAGCAGAAGATAGAGAAGCTTCATTCTTTCTGCAAAAACAAGAGTGGGATTAGACTGTGGCAAACACCACAAACTGCTAATATAAAAAATCAGAGTAAAGCTAAAAAAGAATATTAAATCAACATCAAAATACAAACTGAAGAACACCCCAGTATAATTTAAAGTCAAAGGTAAGGGAATTTTAAGATTTGCACTACTAAGCTTAATCTGGGAACCAGAAGAACTCTTGTCCAAAATCAGGAGGATCATCAGGAAAGAATGCAAAAACATTCAAAAAGGAGCCTCACTGTTTGACTGATGAAACTGTTCAAATGGGTAAGGACAGATTAGAACAAAGAGTAAAAGGTGACAAAAAGAAGATAAGAATTCTGACTGTAATTGTTCAATGTTTGTACCTATGGGCAAAAAGGAGTACTTAAATAATCAGTGCAAAGAAACAGAAGAGGACAACAAAAAGATAGAACAAAAGATCACTTCCCAAAGGTTCAAAAATAAAAGGGAAATGTAAACTAAGATTAGGGATGCTGTATGACTAACAGAGGAAAGCATTATACCATTAGGACAAAAATAGGGGAAGCAATACGCTGAAAGAACATGAAGAATATGAACACAAAGGATATGAAAAGAGGACTTATTTTTTCCAAGAAAACCTTTTTTGATGAACAACCTATAATTTTAGATATTGAAAGAAAATTGCTTTCAAAGTGCTTAGAAGAAATAAGTCAGAAATAGGTGGCATACCAACCGAGCTATTACAAGTTACAGCTGGAATTCATTCAAATTCTCACAGAAAAATCGCAAAAAAAGGAACACCAAACAATGACCTCAAATACTCCCGAAAGGCAACAACAGGGATTGTTGTAATTATCAGACTATTACATTACTCTTCCAAGGAAAGAAATGCTCCATATTTTACAACGAAGACTTTTTCCACATACAGAGTAAGAAATACCAGATTTCTAAGCAGGGTTCAGAAAGAAAGAGACACTAGAAATCATACTGCAAATATATGTGGGCTAATGAAGCACACCAAAGAATTTCAAAAGAAAAGCAACCTGTGCTATATAGAATGTAGCAAACCTTTTGATTATGTAGATCATGAAAAAAACTATGAGTTGTTCTAAAAGAAATGGGAGTTCTACCAAATGTGACTGTCCTAATATGTAACCGATACTCTGGACAAGAGGTCATGGTCAGGACAGAACATACAGAAACTGAATGGTTTCCACTTGGCAAAGATATTAGACAAAGGGCATATTATCATCTAATTTTTATATGTAGAACACAGAATATCAAAAGTAGGATTAGACATGGAGAAAGAGAGTGGAAATCTGAAGGAAGAACCTTTCAGCAACTGAAGTGCAAAAAATAAAAAGGGGAAGTGTGAAAGTGAAAACAAAAATACTGTATTTACTGATCTATAAGACGCACCAGTGTATAAGATGAACCCCATTTATATACAGTAGAGTCTCAGTTATCTGACGCAAACGGGCGGCCACAGCGTCGGATAACCAAAAAGGTCGGATTACCCGGACATCCCATGGCGGCCGCCATTTGGGGGCGTGTCGGGGGCATGTCTGGGCGTGTCTGGGGGCGTGTCGGGGCGTGTCTGGGGGCGTTTCGGGGCGTGACAGCCACGCCCCCAGGCCGTTGCGACGTCGGATAATCCAGAGTGTCGGATAACCGCACGTCGGATAATCGAGACTCTACTGTACTGGCAAATACTATTTGCCAGCATATAAGACACACCAGCATATAAGATACACCCCATTTTCAAACAGTATTTTTTGAGAAAAAAATTGAGCAAATACACCAGCAAATACAGTAATGACCACCTCTTAAGGACAGTAGGGAATATGGTAGTATATCTATGACAGAAAATTTGAATCCTGCTTAATATCAATAAAAAAAGGCAGACATACTCTTAATTTGTGGTCAGAAAATATGGAATAGATTTTTTTGAGGAGGGAAAATGCAACTTAATAAAATGGCATAAAGAATATGGTGAGTCTGAAAGTATTTTTATTTCAATAAATGAAATACACTGCTGCCTAGAGTTTCAAGAAACATGCCAAAAGGAACCAGCACATGCAGAGATAATCTAAATAGATCAAATCATCACAAAGGCAACACTTAGATCAAATGAGCAAGAATATTTTTTTACTGTCATCATCTATCATGCAGCAGAACTGCTTAAGAATTATCTAAAACTGAGGGTTCATTTTCAAGCACTTTACAGAATTCCAGTGTACCCTTCCATACTCCATACAAATTACTGATCTCTCTTCAGTATGAAGATTTTGGCTGACTTCTGACCTCCTATCTTCTTTCTCACTTAAGAAATATCAAGCAGAATGTCAAGTTCAAGAAAGTGCAGTACGTTGCTATAGATCAGGAAAAACTACAGACTGCTCTAAAAGAAATGGGCAAGCCAGAATATTTGCATGTCCTGATGAGTAACCCATACTCTAGACAAGAGGCCACTATTAGGGCAGAACATGGAGAAACAGAATGGATTCGAACTGGCAAGGGTGTCAGAAAGGACTTCATTTTATCAACCTATCTCTTTAATTTAAATGCAGAACATACAAGGACCATGGGGTTGGACTTAGAGGAAAACGTGTGAAAATGAGGAATAATGTAAAATATGCAGATGATACGAAATTAGTAGCAGAAAATAGCAAAAGAGCAGAAAACAGCAAAAAGACTATTGATGAAATCTGCAGAAGGAAGTGCAAAAGAAGAACTGCAACAGAATATTAAGAAAACAAAAATAATGGCTGCAAATTATTTACACAGTTTAAAAGTGGGAGGAGAAGGCAACGAAATATTTAAAAGAACTTTTTATAACTTGGTTTAGTCATCAATAAAAATGAAGGCAGTAGTTATGACATCAAAATAAGACTAGGACTTGGAAGGGCAGCTATAAAGGAGCTGGGTGAGATCTTCAAATCTAAATTTCAAAGTCAGAATCATCTGTGCCATAGTATTTCCAGTTTCTATGTATGGATGTGAAAGCTAGCCAGTGAAATAAACTGGGAGGAAGAAAATCAACTCATTTGAAGTGTGATGTTGAAGAAAAGTTCTGCAGATACCATGGACTGCCAAGCATGAACTCGTAACTAGGTATCAAAATGAGTAAACAGAGGCTATCATACAGGAGTCACTGAGGCAGAAGATAACACTGAAGGCAGTATGAAAAGAGGAGGACCACATTAAAGGTGGATTGACTCAACTAAAGAAGCCATAACCAGACTTTGCAGGACCTGAGCTTCCAAGGCCATCTCTTGGCAGTCTCTCATTCTTCCAGTCACCTTAACTGGAAGCTGATTTGAGGAGCAATAACAAATGTTCATCTACTCAAACTTTATATATATGTGGCAATGCGGACTGGTTATCTCTGTGTATGTCTCATGCCTGAATCAAACAACCAGACTATCAAAAAAAACAAAAAACAAAAAAACCCCCATACATTTGAATCGACTGAAAGAATAAGCCCATTTTTGGTTGCATGAAATACCCCTAACATCTGCATTTCCTTATATGATCTAGGAAACACTGTGCTGGATTTCTGAATTCATTACTTTTCTGCTTAAAAATGTTCTTTGTTATGCTTACTAAATACTTGCAGTGTTATATCTATGCAGTTGATTATGTTTCTGCTTCCCAATTTCCCCTTACATATTAACAATTCCCTGTGTCTAAATAAAGCAAAACTAAATACAGCCATTTTTAGCACCCTTGCTGAGGCTCTAATGTGAAAATTCTATCATCGCAGACCTCCTCAGTATCACATAAGGGACAGGAGCATCAACCCTTCAGGCCCATTTTCATCTCTCTGGAGTCAGCTTTGATACCTTTCTTCCCCTTCCAAAGAGAGTCTCAAGCACCCTGGGGACTGCAAGCAAAACAAGCAGCTCACCTGGCTGTCAAACACACTTTTCGATCCACTGTACTGGAACTCTCGTTGTCTCCCCTCCTGTACCGCTGGGGCCAAGGCTAGGCGGCCTAAGTCTAGCTGTCCTCTGTCCCCTCTGCTACGGCTGTTTTGAAAACAGTCTTTAGCGAAGCCAATGGCTGCTAAAATAAAATAGCAGAACAGGCTGAGGTCTAATATTTTGCTTTCCTTTTGTTGTGCTTGAAAAGAAAGCACGATAATAATGGCACAGTGAATTATTTTAGTGCGAGTGTTTGTATATATACACACACACACACAAAACCACATACACATAATCTTTCCCCCATACCCTCACTTAACAGAATCATTATATTGACTAATGTTATTATTAATATTTATTATTAGATAATGCCCAGATAATTCTACAACAATTATTCTATAACCTATTTTATATGCAATTGTTAATAATAAAAGAACATTATTGTATTTCTTAATTTAATCAACATTTCTTTTACAAATTTGGACAATCATATGTGATAAGCTGATAAGAAAGAATGCCTACATATTAATTTATGTGTTCATTTGTACATTCCTCTTGATCAATTCAACTCCAAATATCCAAAGTTCCTTTTCATTTGAATTTGTATATTATTATCTGAAACCTAATCTTAGATAAATATAATGCCTACCATTAAAACAGTCTGTGCAACATGTGGAATTTTTTCTAAAAAAATTAGAAGTTGTATTTCTAATGTAAATATTTTGTGATTCCATTTCTGTTGTAACACTGAATTTACTTTTGGTAAAGAAATATATTTGCTGCTTATGACTCTTTCTTTTTAAAAAGGAAAATGAAAGAAAAGAGTAAAGCAAATTCTGTATATAAATGGACCAGAAAACTGCATCTAAAATGAAACTGCATGTTACATACACACATTAGAGCATGTGTGAATGCTTATGTCTTTTCCTGGACACATACACACAATTGTACAGGGAGATACTAACCTACAAACTCAACTTTAAAAAAAACAAACAAAACCTACCTTCAATATTGTAAATTCATATTCATCAAGAATAATCTGTCATGCTTCACTCTTTATAATCTTATTGTAATTTTATGATTGCTATAGAATTCTACACTGTTATATACAAAGACTGAAATGTACATAGCATTTTGAAGTTTCACACAGGTATTAAAACAAACACTTAAAAGAAAAAAAATGAGGCCATTAAACATGATGCTTTATCTCAGGGGTAGCCAACCTTTTAGGATCTGGGGACTATCTGACATAGTTTCTAGGGCTGCATGCACATGCTGTCCTGAATCAAGCCCCAGGGGATACTGTGGCCAAGTAAACTTTGCAAACAAGCTATCCAGGCACTGCGAAGAAAATAAGATGGGCATGCAGAAGCAAAATTGGTTAAAATCTGTCTAGGAGCAGTTGAGAAAGCCTGTAGAAAGGGCAGATAAGCATAACAGAACAAAAATGTTCCAGAAGACTCTAAGAACAATGAAATCTCATATAAATAATATTCAAATATGTGTGGATTAACCACAGAACAGCCAACTTGTTAGACATTAAAAATCAGAAAAAAATATTATGTATAACCACCTTATTTGTTATCAGTACTGATTCAATATCACACCAACATTATTATATCAATGTTATATCAACATTTGTTATCAACATTTATTCAGTATTACAGATCGATTACAAGTGTGAAAATTAGCTACCTTCAATATTTTTTTAAAAAAAATTGTTTAAATGATCTTTATATGTCTTTTAAAAAAATCTCTTCATTAGAAAGCACACTAATATCATCTACACTAAAATTCCTAACTGCATAAGCTATTCTGAATTTAGAACAATACTATTGTGTTAAACCTGTGCTGTTTCCATCTACAAACATATAAATGTACCATTTAAAAAGAACACACAAAGGGGAATTTAATTCCCATGCACTACTAAGAGGTATGGGTGGAGACCTTATTATTAACTGGCTCAAATCAGAAGCATTGCTTTTTGTTTTTAAAAAAAAGATAATAAGCAGAAACAAGATCTTTAGATAGGATCCCACAGTCTACACCAAATTGGGTAAATATGCTCTCAACAACCTCTCTCGATCCAGGCTTCTCAATTCCAGGAACAATTTGTACACAGCTTACAATTAGAGACCAAGAATTATGGGAGGACAGAATCATCCAATCTTAGAGAGGGCTCCCATTTCATTTCTATGATTTGGGATCTCATGGAATGTTCCTGGGGATGTTCTTTGTCCCTAAAGGACTGTTTTTACTAGAGGGCTAGTTGCATTCTATGGTTTATTATCATACAACTGGGAAGAATAAATCTACCCCAGTCCCCACCAGTGAAGGAAATCCTCTCAATTAACAACTTGGATAGTTGACCATGCAGCCTCCACTTCAGTATTTTTAATGAAGGAGACGTGGCCATCTTTTAGGACAGCCTGTTCTACTCTACCGAATGGGCTGTACTGTCAGGAAGTCCTTCCTAATGTGTACTTGAAATCTCTTTTGAACTTACTGCTTTTGGATCCCATAGCCTGGAGTAGCAGAAAACAGATTCTGCCATCATCCGCATCAAAACATTCAAATATTTATAAAGTATCACCATATGTTGTCTTGCCATCTGTTTCAAGCTAAATATATCCATCTACCCCAATCCTTCCAAACAGCATTAGGTCTCCAAGCTCTCTTTAGGTTCCGTGCCCTATTCTGGACATTTACCACTTTGCTGATATTCCCCTTAAACTTGTGATATGTATACAGTTCTCCAAGTGAAGATGTACCTAAGATGAACAGAGATGCACCATTGCTTGTTCATATTTTTGACACTTCTACCAATGGAATTTGGAACTGCACAGCCCGTGCCAATAAACTATGCCTTTTTAGCAACAGACAAACAGAAGTGAAGAAAAATCCATAGAAAGAATGCATGTTTTATCCATGTTCTGACCATCTTCATCTTAATAAGCCAAAATATTGATGAGATTCACAGGCACATAACCAAAACAAGGATTCTGCTGTTAATGACATTCTTCTACATGTCCAAAGCTAGAATGCATGCTTAAAAGTCTTACAAACAACCAGTAAAATGAACCCATGATTTAAAAGCTGGTTTCCATATCCTAGCCTGTTTCGAAGGTATTAATGATATTCATGGTATAGATGTAACGGGAAGCTATAATTAATAATGGCTTTCTGGCTTATTTCTGCATGAAGAGATGAAGGTAGACCATTATGTGAACATTGATATACACATTTATTTATTTGCTGATATACTACATGCTGAGTATCCCTTATCCAGAAATCCAAAATTCATCAAAACCCAAAACTTTTTGCCTCTAGCTGCTCACTTCCGTCTTTGAGGCGGAGGATGCAGCTCTCTTGCTCTTTTGTCTCTCAGATCCTCTGTCTCTTTCCAGCCTCATATCTGATACACAACACAAAGTAGCAAATGAATGAGACGTGAGCCTTAAGAGAGGTGCACAAATCCAAGCACAGTATGAAGTGCAAAGTGGCAGCTGCTGCTCTTCACAGACTCTGCAGAGTATGCTATATTTCAGGGTTTGTTTGTGTTTTTACAGATTTTGAAATAGCTGTATTAGGATATACACAAAATACGGTACTGTATTTTGTGCATATCCTAATACATGTATTTCAAAATCTGAAAAAAACCCCAAATCCCTGAAATATAGCATACTTCTGATCCCAAGCATTTTGTATAAACGATACTCAACCTGTACTCTATTACTTTCATATAGAATGCTGTGTTTTTTGTATGCATATTAAAATGTCCTACTTTAAAATCTGCTAGTTA